>OZ023166.1:9866084-10188584 GCA_963678695.2 Diplodus puntazzo | reverse complement strand
CTCATGCCAGAGTTGAAAATGGCAGGACAGTGTTGTTATTACTGATTATGGTTTTGCACAGTGCCTCGTGATTACACAGCTAATTGTTTTTTGTCGTCTCTCTGCTGTAATTGCGGAATTATTCAATTTAAAATTGGATGTTAGTTTTAATGTTAGAGGAGCCTGGAATGCTTGTGTCCCTATTTATGTTTCGTAATACATTATTGTACACACAAGACATTTTGTTGTACCATTTTTATTATCTGGTTTCAAGTCTTAGTAAAAGACACCGAGGTATATGCGAAGGGATTTTGAGGTACCACAGTCAAACACACACACACACACACACGCAGCACACGCACACGCACACACACACACACACACATCACACACACACACACACACACACACACACACGCGCACACACACACACACACACTAAGATGATATAGAATAGATCCCTGTGAGCTTCTCCAACTCCTGTCTCGTAATGTATCCGTTCAGACAATAAGACGATTGCGGCACTTATGGTATTTTCATATGAGACACACTGACTGGGTGTAATTTAATTTAAGACTGTCAACATACCGAAGACTGTGCCTGTCTGGAAGAATTTAAGCGTCTGAGCCATGGAAGAGAAAAAGCATCTCATCCGATATTGAATAATTTATTCCCAGGTGAAATCAGATAATGGCGTAAAAGGCAGGGGTCTGAATCATTTAATATTATTTTGACTTGTTGTGAAAGAACAACACAATGCACTTGTCTCCCCTCTAGTCTAACCCACCAGTGACAACACTGCACTGCTTCCAAACCATCACCATAACCACCACCACTACCACATATGCTACTATACATTCAAGCAAGTAAATAAACGTTGAGGTTTAATTTGTTAAAAGCTGCACAAAATCCTTTTTTTTAATATTTAAAGTTGGTCAAATGTGTATCTTGAAAGGAGTTGCTCGTAATGATGAACCCACAGAGAATTATTCATCCCGATCTCCTTAGCTTTGTGGAGAGTTTTAGTGTCTTTCAGGACGTTGTTTTGGTTTTACAGCCTTTACTGTTCACTGTCACTGCTCTCATCCACATTTTTTCCTGCAGCAAGCAGCTGTTTTTGGAGAAAAATGGTCTGATACACACACTGTACATTAACTGCTCAGCGTCAAACAGTTGAGCTGCTGAACATAATTTAGCATTTAGCAGCTTACCAGCCAAATATTTTCCTCAGGGGTCGGGTTAGGGTGAGGACATCCATCATAACAATTGGGTAGAGTCATAATGTATTGGTTGTGTTTTCAGCTTGTTCTGTGGTAAAATAGGTAAAAGCATTTGATGCTGCTTAAAGAATTTTATACTGAAAATCTTTTGATGTCCTGACATTCAATTATAATGTGCAGTGTTTCACTATAGCCACAAAATATATACAGTCCTGCTGCAAGGTCTGAAGACATGGCTTGATTCTTGCATGTCCTTAAAGCTAGGGTTTGTAAGAATTTAAAAGTATTCATTCATACTTCATGCTTTCCTCCAGATGATGCACGCTGTGTATATATATATATAATATAATATATAAATATGAATAATATATAAATAAACCACTCAGATTAATGCAAAACATCACACAATGACATAAACACGAGCAAAATAGCTGAGACAAACTTACCTTGGTCAGAAAAGACTGCCTGGCATGATAGCTACTCCTTACTGTTGTCGGTGTTTGTTTTGTGCTAACGGGATTAGCTTGGCTTAGGGGCTGTGTGCTTTGTGCTAATGTTAGCCACTGAACAAGCCTTTTCCTTCCACAGCGGGTCTTTTCTTTGGCTCGGGGGCTGTGTGCTTTAGTGTAACTAGGTTCGCTGCTGAATGACGGTCAGTCGCTGATCGAGCAGCTTACTCTTTGGCTCAGAGGCTGTGTGCTTGGTGCTGCTGAGTTAGCTGAGTTCACTGCTGAAGAGCAGGCGCAGTGGCTATGTAGCTACCGTGAGTGCAGCACATCGATGTCATCGCCAACCACTCCCAACGGCCTCACTCATATGTAAGAAAACAGTGTTATCATAATGAACGTAAACAACAATGTGGCCATTGATTGCACTGAACAGCTGTCAGGCTAGAATGTTAGTATATTTTGGCTCCACTTCCTCTTTCATTCTTATGTAACTTGCTCGCTAATGGCTGTATTAATACATTCGCATGACCTTCTGGAATGCTCCCATCATGTTGAGTGCGTGGGAAGAGGGAGGTACATACTGTAGATAGACAGACAGATGATTGGATGTGTTTATTGGAGGCCTGCAACAGCCACAGATACTGTTTTATTTTTTCTTTTATGTGTCGAAGCAATTGATTTTGATTGACCGTCAAGTTTTTTTTATTTTTTCTACAAATCTAAAAAAGTAATGCTTCTAGAAGAACCCCAGCTTCAATTCACAATTCCACAAATTTCACAACTGTCCTTTGTCTCCTCTGTTTAACGTTACCCTAACACTCTACATTTACCCAAATGGACAAAGGCAGGCTGGACCGACAGAAACAGGCTTGTGCCCTACTATCCATGAACCAAAAGCCAGCTGGCATGAATTCTTAATCTCACTCATGAATGCCCATAATTTATTGATGCTGTTCCAGAGGAAAAGTTTACCCCCTTGTCCAGAGGCTACTGCTTCACTCTCCAGTTTGACAGTTGTCTGACGGCGACTGCATTACAGTGGAGTGAAATATCGTGTGTCAAGTGTCTGATTACTTTACGCAGCTGATGTTTGCTTTTCGTTTCGGATGTCCAGATCCCCACGTGTCACATTTGAGAGTGTCTTGTTTTCCGACTCCTGAGTTAATTCCGGCCGCCCCCGGGCGCATCACCCACATGACACTCATTAGTCCTCACTGTACTGTACAGCAGCCAGCACCAACTTCACTGCAAATCTGACTCAAATGACTCCCTTGGTTCCCTTGGAAACCAGGTGCTCAGATCAGGAGAGATCCATTTCACACTTCAGCAGCGAGACAAAGAGATGGTTAGACAGAGGGAAAGTAGGAGGGAGAGAGGATTAAAGAAAGAGAGAGAGTGGGGGAATAAAGGAAGCTTGACCTTAAAAGACGCTTCATTCGTATAACCCCCTTTGTCTCGAAATAGAATAAAAAACAGAAACAAATGGATTGAAAAAAATGTGTTGCTTCCTCTCATGGGATTCTCTACCCTTTAGAATCATCAGCACCAGATGCGCAGGGTTTGTTTAGATGTGGTGTCTGTAGAGACTAGAGTGAAAATGGCTCCAGTTCTCATTTATTAATGCAGCTTTTATTGTTATCAGCTGGAGAGCATGCATGCCTGCCCCTCACACAGCTAACAGAAGGAGATGGCTTAATGCAGACACCACCATTTCGCCATGCCTGAACACCAAAGCCAAAGGTCAACGTTTGCTTTCGCACATAGATGCACTTTCGTCCTCGTTAAGAGCTCCTCTGAAAAGTCAGCTTCCGGGGAGCAGTGACGTTTACAGCTGCAGAGTTTGTTATGAACTTAAACGTGCTGAACATCGGGGAAATCAAACAATCTATCTCAAGTCGGGCTCTGCACGTCTCTTTAGGGTTTTAATTTGCTAGACACAGTGGAGGAGTTGATGATTTTCATACAGTTTATGTGAGTGAATTCAGCCTGAGTTTGGAGCTCCCTGTTCGTTTGTGGTTGAGTAGGTGGGTGAAATGCTCCACATTTCACACTGGGATAAAACAGTCTGCAGGGATAAAGCAGTCTGCAGGGACAAAGCAAACAGAGCGAAGACACTGTAACAACAGTGGATTGTTGGCGCTATTTTAAATATATGGTGCTACTTTTTCCGAGTCTAGGTTTTAAATACATGGACTACGCGTGGGAGCAGCAGCCATTCCGTCTTTTAACGAGAAAGAAATGAATTTGAGAGTTTTAAGGTTTAACCAGAGAACCTTTTGAAGAACTGAAGAGGTGTTTCATCATCAAAACTCTCACATTTGACTGACATTTGATCATTTTTGTAATTTATTTCATCTTCAATCTTCGACAATATGAAGCAGATCCTTCATACGCATGATCAAAACACAGTTAAAATGATGTTTAAACAACTGTTACATGTGACCTAGCATGATATAACCACATGTGGTTCCCCATTAAAGGGAGTCTTGATACATAAATATAAATAACTCCCTTCCCTCAAAGCAGATTTCCCTTATTAAGGTGCCAGTATATTCTCTTCTGGAACTAAGAGGGTTTAAACTTCTCTCTCTAGCTCTCTGTTCATGCGAGTACATCCGAGAACATACGTCGTCCGGAGAGAGTCTCAAAATGTGTGCCATCATCCCCGTGATGTCTCATAAAGTATCCTCATAGTCCAACAATATCGAGTCTCCCATCTCTTTTATCTCACCCTCCCGTGTGGCCGTTTGGAAAAACTATAAATACATTTCCGATGTGGTCGGAAAGCACTTTGTATAAGCTCTGTTTGGCCTCAGACTGACCCTCAGACATCTCTGTCTGCCATTAATGTGGGTTTCACGCAGTCAGAAGCTCTTCTCAAAGCTCTCTGTCTGTCTCTGCAGTAGCTTGTGTTAACTGAGAGGTTTGTATATCAGCAACAGCTTACCTGATGGCTCCGTTGACCACCACAGATAGCAAGATAAAAATTGATCACATTGTTCTCAAGTCGGTGTTATGTATCCAGGGTTATTGACAGTGATGGTTAATGGTTGTATCTGTTTTCAGCTGGATGCTGTTTTATTGAGGACCCCGCTGTGAAAAAGGCAAGTGTCCGACAGCATATTTGACTGTCTATTGATGTGAATTGTTGAAAAGCTCCCTGACCTCCGATTGAATAATTGGGTGTCTGGTTACAGAAACGCCAAGCTGCTCCTGCTCGTCAAGTCGTCTCCATCCTACACTTCTGCAGCCTGAATTAGCCCACAGGGCATGTGGGAGATGTATTTAACGTATGAAAAGCAGGCTGTCTGAAATAATTTTACCTTGTGTCGTGGTAGCGTGATGAGTTTGTCACGGCTGGGACAGAAATGACTGGAACTAAATATTTACTCGCGTGCCTCCCAGCCTGGCATCAAAGTGTCTGGAAATATTCTGCTGAGAGACACTTTTCGTCTGTTAAGTGGCGCCGATCCAGCTGTCACATTTGGAGAACTGTGCCTCTCCGCTCCATCAGGTACCAGCTGCGATGAACTGGATGCCGGACGGGGCTGCATTTAAATCACCTGCCTGCACTAAACTCTTTGGCGTTTTCAGTGCAGATAGACGGAAAAACAAACAGAAACAAGGCTGTTATCTGCTCGCCTGTCAGTGCATCTCTTTGCTTTATCTCCAGCCTCGGTCAGAGGTCTGCTGATATCAGAGGCAGCTTCAACAGCATGTCTTCCCTATTAGAGTATGATAACACCGGGACATTAAAATCTTTTGAATCCAGTATACACGTCCATACACCTAATCATGAAAATCCTTACCTCTGCAGCAATAAATCAGCTTATTGATGCGCCTGCTGTTTTTCTACGTGTTCTCGCTGCCTTCAGTATCGATTCGCTTCGCAGCAAGACAAACTGTGCAGAGACAGTCGGCACACAGGCAGCCGGAAAGCACACACACACACACACACACACACACACACACACACACACACACACACACACACACACACATACACACACACACACACATACACACACACACAGAGGCACCTCAAACATTTAAAATGTAGCAATTTCAATTCTTTAAAGATAGAAAACAAGGCTCATCTTTGACTAGGAGTTGAGGCGTCTCACGTGTACACACACCCCTCATTAACTTGCAGATGGCTCGCTGAGCTGCTTCACACTGTAGGCAGACAGAGACCAGGTCTAAGTGGCAACAAGGATATCAACAGCTGGACTGCTGCAGCTGCTGGAGATGCTCATGTTTTTTCTAGAGATTGATGTGCACGTGAGTGTGTCTGTGTGTAATTAGACAGGAATTAGACCAGACAGAAACTCTGATGACCAACCTGAACCCTTCACTAAATGGAGTGAGAGTTCGTGAGGTTACAGCTACAGTTATTCTGGAAAATCTGTCTGTTCCTGTCGCTTTGTGATGTACACAGTGTGGCAAGGACTGGATGATGCCGTGTGTTTGTGCCCAACAGAGCCCAACAGTGAAATCGCACAGTAAACTCCCTCAAAAGAAGGATTCCAGATTAGGAGCGTTTAAGGTGTGTCTGCTGGGCAGTCTCCAGGGGGCCACCTGATTGCCGCCTCGCGCTCTCCTGCAGTTAAAATGTTTTGTATGTCCTGTGGATTCTTTGCAGTACACGTGTTCTGTATAGCGCTGATTAGCCATCTACCATCTGCTGGGCTGTGTGAGAAGAGCAGCTCATTATGCTGCCTGTTGTGCTTGCGCTAAAGTCGTAGCACCACTCTAGCTATCAGGCAAAGCTGCAGGGACTCTTCGTGCGCGAGCAGCGGGGAGCAGCTGGCTGATGCAGCGCTACTGCACACAAGTGGCTGAGCTGTCGGCAGTAGAATGAGCTGTCCTCTGGCCAATCTCGGGCTCCAGCTGTGTCGGTACAAAACACATCAAACACCGTGCAGCCATTTTGATATAACTCGATACCTGGAGGCCATCGCACTTCGTCATCGTCATTTTATCTGTTATCCAAATGCTTGAAAGTTAATATTTTTGCCTTTGTTGTATGTGTGTATGTGTATGTGTTTGCATCTGTGTAATGTAATGTAAAATATTGTTTTTTCAGGACCTGGTGGGTAGCGCTCCACCACAGAGGAACTGGAAAGGAATAGCCATCGCCCTGCTGGTGATCCTCATCATCTGTTCCCTGATTGTCACCTCTGTCATCCTGCTGACCCCACGTATGTACAGTACACACACGCACGCACGCACGCACGCACGCACGCACACACACACACACACACTCACATACACTTGTGCTGTCATTCAAAGAGTGCACTCCTGTACACAGTATGCACAGCCCTCTTGACTGAATATAATATGTGTAATCTTGCATTGCATTAGATAAAGACACCACAAACACTTATAATCAACAGGTGTGTACTCTCAGCAACCACGCTAACATGGGGAGGTTAGACTGGGGAAAAAGGGAAGGTGCATCATTCCTCACACTACACTTTAACCAATCTCCTCCTTCCTTGTTTCAAGATAATCATTTCAGTTTACGAAACAGCGACCATAGTTCATCTATTATTTGTATGTTTCTTTTCCGTTTTTCTGTCGCTGTTTGGTTACATTTAGGAAAACATGGTTTGGATTCAAATAGATCCTTTCTCAATGTTAAACACGTTAAACGTTAAAAGGTTAATTTCCCTCAGGTCTTTTTCCCAGAGTCGCTACACTTACAGAAACATGCTTCTCAGTAAACATGTATTCTACACTAAGCTTTTACGTTACGCATCTTACGCAAAATCAAATCTCTGCAGAGTCCGCATAATCATCTTTACCGATCATTTGAAAAGATCTAATTAAATCTGTAACAAAATACATTTAGTGCAGGACAATCATAGGATACAGTATGACAATAAAAAATAGGCCTTTACACTATTTGTCATGGTCCAGGTTTTAGTTCAGTCGATTTCCTGTTTTATGTTGAAAGTTTATCGTCATGTGCCATGTTTTACTTTCCACTTCCTGTCTTTGTCTGTTTTCCCACCTGTTTTTCTGTGAACACCCATGTTTCATTTGTTTATTAGCCCTTGTGTATTTAAGTCTGTGTTTTCCCCTCACTCTTCATTGGTTTGTCTGTTCACATCCTTTTGTTCCTGTGTCTGCCCCTCAGCCCTCCTGTTTCCTCAGGTGTTCCCACTTTGTTCTCCGTGGCTTCTGGTTTGTTTTCAGTTTTGTATTTCTCTTTGGTGTTTCCCTTGAACTTTTCTTTGCATGCCATTTGTTTTTGGGGGATTTGGGGTTTTTGACATCTTCTTTCATCGTTAAAGCACGTGTCGGCATTTGGGTCCATTTTTGCTGAACTGTGACGCTTTTTTGCAATGTCAAGAAATCATTTTTTAAAAACGTCAGTATCCTCATCAAAAAAAACAATCTGTCTTGGATTATAGCCAAACATTCCAACTGATTCTATTGAAATCTGTCAAGTTGTCATAGTTTGAAGACTATGAGGCATAAAACATGAGAGAATGCAAACAGAGGTAAAAACATGTGCACATACACATGTCCAGCTTCCTCTGTATGCATGTGCCTATTTCAGTCTAATCGGTCAGTTATTTTAACAGTGGAAGATGTTTAGAAATCTTTCTCTGACCTCCATGTGCTGCAAAATCATTGGGTGCAAAGTGCCAGATGTCGCAGATGTTGCAAATTAGATACATGAGAAAATGTCTGAATGTTGAAAAATGCCATATTTCACAGTGGATTTCTCTGTAACTCATTAAAAACTGATCAGCGTCCCTCATGAGCTGTGGCCTAATTTTACACCAAGCTCCATTGAAATTTGTGGAGACTTTTGGATTTCCGGATAACAGAGTCTCAAAGCCAAACAACCTACACACACACACACGACTCAGTTTACAGTCAGGCTGCAGCCTCGTTCTTTCTCCTCTTCTTCTTTTCCTTCAGCAAAGGCAGCTATTAACAATAACCTTGTTTCAGGGGGGCAAGGTTTTACAGATGACATAGTGATGGTGTAACGGTTTTACACAAAGGCGAGGTCATCTTCTCTCTAGGTAATGGGCCTTTTTACGTGTAATGCCATTCAGGCCTGTTTAATGGAGATTATTATACAGTAATAACTTCAGCCATTTGTCAGATTGGCACAGCATCAGAGATACCATTTGCCTCGTTTTGGAAATTAGCTTCCTCTACTGACTCTGCAGCCTCTCGCCAGACATGAGGTGTTCTCCAAAGTCGATAAACACTTTACGATGCCTGACGCGCCGCTCAGTCACAACGTGAAGCCCCACCGAAGAATCTGTCATTGCGCTGTTTTGTACAGTAACGCGGGGCTGTCAACCATCCTGACAACTCGTGTCTGCTGGTTCTTTCCTGAGTAATTGTGTGGTAGAAGTCTCCCCCTGTTGTCGGCTCCTCCTGCAGTTCAGCTGTCAGCTTCAGATCTCATTTTGAGTTTTGGGGATGGAAGGAGTCGGGCCTCCCGCTGCGAAAGATGAGGCAGCAAGATGTGAACTGATGCTCTCAGATCAATAGTGCAATACTGGGGGGGGCTCTTTCTTGTTTGTACCTTGTACTAAATTGCTCTACCTACAGTGCTGAATAGTGCTTGGAGGTGCTCTCTCCAGAGATAGAAAAAGAGTATAATAAAGTGCACTGATGGCAGTCTGAGGTATGAGGCTGCAGCCCCCTGAGCAAAGCTACTTGAAAAAAGTTTTTCTTTAGTTCATCTCTGAAACTAGAAAAACTTGCACTTGAAACGCTAATAATTCTCACAAGGTTTCTTCAAGAATCACTTTCAGGTCGACCTATGCGTCATATTCATGTGTGTCTGTTTATCTTTTCCTGATGCACACGACAGGTGAAGACGACAGCCTCGCCCTTAAGAAGAAAGTGACAATAGACGATGTTTTCGGACCGGACCTTCAGATCCATGACCCAGATGCCAAATGGCTCAGCGGTGAGTGAGCGCTTTGGCATTTAGCATCTGCCTTGCATGTCAAAACACAGCACACATCCAGACACATTTTGTCAAGCATCATTGTTGCCCATGACTCAGAAAATACCATCAGTATTAAAATCTGACGTCCTGTCTCGAATTGTCCATATAGTAATTGTGACTGATATGTATTGTGCATTGTCCACATGGTGAAGTCTGAAAGTTAGGCAAGAACACAACTTATTACCGAACATAAAATATTATATTCAAACGAAGGAGTCCTTTTCTGAAGCTCAAGAAGTCAAATCTGCCTGTTTCTTAGAAATTGTTATTACAAGAAAATGTAATCAGAAAAGGGCGTTTTATTAAAAGAAAGTGAGGCCTCATCGTATAACTTCTTGACACTTCGTTTCATCGGTTAGTCTCATTGAGAGAACGAAACACATTCATAGTTAGAGAACCACACAACCTTCATACAAGAGCATCAGTTCTAAAGCCAAACAGCCATCAATCAACGCAAACTAGACCTCATAAAAACTAGGCATTCACCGATATTCACCTCCTCGACCGCCATTAGCCCGTATAAAAATGAAGACTGATAGAAGTGGCTGCGTCGCATCAATGTCACGCCGGCACATTCGTGAGTTGCTGCCTCTAAACATCCCTGCCGTCGGTTTTGCAAGGCTATGCAAGCACTGGAAAACTGTTCTTATTGAGTACTTGGTAGTTGTACAACAGGCTTGAAAGGCTTTTGAAGGAGTTACTTTTCAGAAATTTAATTTTATGATGTGTGAGAAGGTTCAAGTAAGGGATTAGGTTGTTTCAATACAATTGTAAGATCTACTTTGTACAATTTTAAAGATAGTGAAATGAAGGGCTGAAAGACTCAAAAACAGATTGCGTTGTTTCTCCGACACCAAAGGGGGAGTAAACAACAACAACAACAACAACAACAACAAAACAGAAGATCAGGCTATTGGCTACAAGGCTTTTCACTACTAGAGTTTCACAATCTCAAGTAAGAGCCATGAAATAGCGTCAGATTTCAAAGATCCTATCCAACTGAAAAAAAGTCCAGTTGCCTACGATACAGCACTTAGAACTACCATGACCTGGATGACTAAAACCCTTCATCAGTATTGGATCATAAAGTATTAAAGCCTTCAGAGGGGAATGTAAGAATCGAGCTTGAGGTCAGTTTCCAGTTCTGCTATCGTACTATTTGTATGAGGCATTATACATGAAACTATAATTCTGCGAAGGTTAATATGTACATATATGTAATATCTGAGTACAAGTGGTTATGGGATTCAATACAAGGAGAGTTGTGAACTAAAAGAAGCGTTAACAGCAGATTTGTATTCATGAAAATGTGCAATAAAATATAAAAATCTCTTCGTCTCTGATCCCACTGAAATCACTTAACAAACAACACCTTTTCGCTACCATTAACCCTACACGTCTCCGTATCTGGTGGTAATTTACCGAAATGTAACTCTTAACTCAGATCTTGTTGAAATGTTTCTACATAAACAGCTCTGTTGGGTTTATTTTTAAGGTACCTGTGATTATCCTCTTGACAAAGCTGTTAAAAAACATCATGTAGATGCACATGAACTCACTCTAGCTGTGATTTTTTTCTTCTTTTCTTTTGTTCTGTCTCCATGGCAAACAAATGCACCAGTTTTTTTTTCATTTAGTATGTACTACAAATTCAGCATGTTGTGTTTTGAACCATTCGGCAAGATGCTCTAAATTGAACAGATGTACAATTGAGCGAGTTTGCTTTGGCCCCTCTAACCTTGACAAAGTAGTGAGTAGGAAGCTGCCACCTGAGCTCATAAATGTTGGATCAGCTGACACGGTGCCCTCTGGTGTTCGACAGGAAAAAGTACTGGGGATATCTTTCAGCTTCTGCATGATGAACTGAATCAGTGATACTTTATTTAAAAGAATAATGACATCTTACTGTGTGCTGTGCAACATTCGTTTAACGAGCTAAACAACCAAACTCTCAACACAATTTCATCCTCATTTACTTTGTTTACATGTGGCGGACCCCGCCACCTTTCTAGATTCAAACAGTGTTCTGGGGGCCTTATTTTCCCCTGAGAACAGCTTGTTATTATATTTATGAGTTTGTGTTACTACCTCATAAGTATTCTAAATATTAAAATTCTGAGTTTGAATTTCTTCTCCAAAACTACATGGAGCCCCTTCCAATATGTGATTGTCACGAAGTAGTTTTATAGATTATTAAATTGGAGAAAGTAAGTTTAAAGAGCACTTCAGTTGTAAATAGAGGACACTGTATAACATATCGACAGTAATATGCAGTAAACAGTAACAAATATAGGCAGCTTCTTTGACGTCTGCGGAGTAAGAAAAAAAACGCTAAATTTTGAGACTTGTTGCGTAAGGAGAAACTTTAACTTAACCTTTACAAAATGCTGTCTAAAAACTCCCAAACTAATCTTCTTGTTCATTCGGCAAACTATTATACATGAAGTTATTTATTTCTTTGTGCACAAAAAAGCTGTATCGATTTGTTGCAGTGATGTGGGTGAGTATTTGCATATGAAGCAGGGAAGTTGAATCTGATCAAAAGAGGTTACTTGACATTTCAGTTCTTTTCATTTTCATTTTAGGGCATTTAGCTTTAGCTTTTGTCCAAAGCAACTTACAGTAATTCATTCATACATTCATACACTGATGGCGGCGGCTGCAATGCAAGGTGCCTACCAGGACATCAGAAGCAGCTTTGAGATGCATTTACTGCCAGGTGTGAACTGACGGGCTTAAATCTGTCTGGTTGTGATCGGATCACTCCGAAACAGATGTACACATACATACTGTTTTTATAGGTTCAAGATGATTTATTTGTAGTTGCACAGCACAGCTTTACAGAACAGAACGAAAATTCTGCATTAGGGGGGATGTAAACAGTGACAACAGGATGGCCATGATGATGATGTGCTCGGCAACTTTACGTTTCAAGCTGGACATCAAGTAAACACTGTTCATCAACTTTGAGTGTGTGTGAGCGCCAGGCATGAGAGATGCTGCGGGCAGTGGTCCTGTCAATGTCCGCTGCTCTTAAAGCAAAACGGTCTCTTTCTTCTCCACTTCTCCACAAATTAGTATATTTCTGCCATAGGCCATACTTGTTTCAGCAACAGAGGTTAAAATAGCAGTTTTTATGTTGTTTTTTCCCCCTTCTTTTCTCAAAAGAATGCTGCAGGCGCCACTGTTGCCATGACAACATGTGTATAGATAGCCCTTCAACAACTGCATTTGACATGAGGCTGGTTGAGTGTTGTCAGAGCTCACCTACACAGAGCAGACATCCTTAATCAAGCACAATAACTTTTATCTGTGGCTTTTTTTGGATGACCTTTAACCGCATCCCACCAACTGCATCTTGCTTCGAGCAAGCTGAACAAATTAAAGCTCCAGAGAAGTTAAAAGTTTCTGATATCAGAAATGAACTTGGAATAATGTTAGACAGGGACGAGCAATGAGCCGAACAGAGCTCCGACAGGACGAGAAGAGGTGGACTCGGTGTTTATATCATTGATGCTTGGTGCTCAAACACAGTCGGAGTTGACTGACACTCAGTGTTTACCTGATGCTGAAGTTTTCAACTTGAACTACCGAATTATTTCTGAGGCGTAGGATGACTAACATAAATATACATATTGAAAAGTATTGTTTGTCTGTATCTGCCAGCGGGCAGTCACAAAAAGTGTTGGAATATTAATATGTTTATTTCACTGCTGGAGGGACTTGATGTTCCCTGCATTTAGGTGGGAAAAAAATCAGTGTGTACATCGATATTGACATCAGGAATCGGCCCTAATGAGTTGGAAAAACGTCAGCATATCCATTATCAGAAAAAATTCATACTGTAGATCTGTCATTTTTATCCAATTCTACTTTAATGTGCAAAATACACAGCTTGCCATTTGAAATCTGATTCAAAAAATAGAAAGGTAATAACACTCAACAAGTGATTTTTTTGTGATCCCAGTCAATTTTCCCTTGAAGCACTAAACTTTATAGACCTTGTTCAAACAGAAATATTAAATATGTGTGGTGAAATTGTGATATGGTACCATTGTGTAGCTTTGCGAAGAAAGATGCCAGATGTATGTTTGGTTATTTCAATCATCAGTATTAGTTTCCATTATAAAGCGTTTTATTTGAATCTGAAAAACAGTTTGAACTTGCTCAGCGTCTCCCACTACAACCTCGCTGACACATTCACAGACAGCCATTGCATGAATACATCTGCTGACTTATTGTATACATCTGAATGCAGCAGCATGTATAAATAAGTTCACATTACAAGCTGTGCACGTGCAAATTTCTGTCTCTGGCTTGTGTGACAGACATGCTGCGACCTTACATCTGTCCTTTTGTTCCATTGTGGAGACTGCTCCTCTAATTACTTACATTACAGCCTTATTAACATATAATTAGTTAAGTTTCTGTGCCCTTCGCTCACGACCATGATGAAAACGTCCTCAGCACCTGATGAAACCCGAGCAATCAATTGTGTGACATTGCATCTTGTCAGCTAAGTTAATGCAATCAAGTCCCATTTGGTGCTAATGACCTTCTGATAAGAAAGCCGATGGGACAACCTCACACTTCAGTAGTCCTCATCAATATTTTGTGGGCTTCATTCACAGGAGTCCGTAATTGATCCCTGTTGCTCTTTGATCACCGCTTGCCTCAGTAGTCTTTGGACTCACCTCTGAGTTTCTCACAGTAGACTCACATCCAAAGACAAATGATTCAACCTTCATACCGAACTCTGAAACAAAGAGCTGCCGGGGTCTGTCTGACACATTCGTGTTTGTGAGATACAATGGGGTAATATTTTGTCTAACAATGAACATTAGGTGTAGCTCAGTCAACCTTTGTACTAGAAAACAAAAGCACATATCCTTGGTGAGTCATCATCACCTCTCTTTATAACACTGTGTGCAGATCTTCTCAGGAAAAAAATCATAGTTTTCATCTCGAACTCTCTGTATGCACTGACATTTTCAACTCTCGTGTGTGTCCACACACAAAAAAAAAACTGGCCAAAACACTAAAAACAGCCATTTTCACTGCACTGTCAACAGGTGCTAATTAATTTGGCTCGGGTGTCATGGCTGTAACAGTCCATTTTTTAAATAAAATGTTTATGTTTCAACACAAGACAGCAGATTTGACATGCCTCTGAGGACATCTCTGAGTTATAAAACCCAATCTGCTCTCTAAAAAGAGAGTTTGTGTTGATTACAAAAGATGCACAACCAAAATCCCGTAGCTTAGCTTTCAAAACACTGGATTTTTATTGCTGCGGTAACCAGAGAGAGAGAAACTCTGGCATTCATTGGAATCCTCCCATTAAAAGATGAGACTGTTTTGTTTGCCTGTACAGCAGGATTACAAGGACAACAGCTTTCCACTGGGCAGACACACTGTTCTGAGCGCCAGCCTGTACAAATTAAAAGACTCTTTTACTGTATGTATGATATATGTAGCACTAAGCAAATAAGCCAACATTAGGCAGATCAGCGAGGGTTAGTTTTAACTGCTTGAATTTGTGTTGATCCCAGTCACACTTGTTGAATTGTGACCATTGTTGCTATTTCTTTAACATGCAGCATGGTGAGTAGCTAGCTAGCTATATAGAAGTCTAAATTGCCAAGTCATCGAAAGGCTTGTGTGTGCGCGACACCAAAGCAAGGTAAAAAACTGAAATTGACTTTTAGTGAAATAAAACTGAAATCCAAAGAATGAAATTCAGGCTGGTGAAAATCCAAGAAAAAAACTAAAGATGAATATAAAAACTTAGAAGAAACCGGAAAACCACGTTGAACAAAAGCCGCAATGTTGAGGACACGCCAGGAGCAAATGCAGGACCAGGCAACAGATGTAGAACAAGAAGACAAACTGATGAAGAGAGAGGGAAAAGTGTTTCCTGAAACACAAGAAAACAGGTGGGAAAAAGACAAAGACAGGAAGTGTAAAGCAAAACACCACACATGAGGAGAGTCTTTCAACATAAAACAGGAAATTACTACACTAAACTCCAAAACTATGACAGTTTGATGCTTTTATATTTAATTAAAAAATAATAATAACTTCAGATTCAACTGTTAGGACACAGAATAAAGAAAATGAGAGTATGAGTTCACCCTCAACTAGCAGTTTAGATGTCACTGAGATGTCGCTGTTGTTGACTATTGCATATGTGACTGATGTCACATATCTTTGCAACCCAGAGGTGGTTGTTATAAGCACATCATGGTGAGTCTGTCTACAAAGCCACTGTGCAGTAAGAAAAGAAACTGTCTTGGTACACCTTCCACCATCTTTGTCTCTGATGGTTGCTTTTTATTTGTCGTCTACAGACAATGAGCTGCTGTATCGCACCAGGGATGGAGATGTTGTCAAGCTCAATGTTGACACGAAGGAGACGACTGTCATCGTGCCGAGCCAGCTGTTTGTGAGTATCATATTGCTCCGGGATTAATACTTCAAGAGCAGCAGGTACACCCTCCACTGCTGCTGTACTGGGTGTGTTACGACTGCCAGTTTGTTTTTGATTCCATCCAGGACAGATCCAGAGCTGCCAAGTACCAAGTGTCTCCGGATCTGAAGCATGTGCTGTTTGCCTTTGAAGTGAAACTGGTGAGAGACGATCTCGGGTGCTACCTCGCGTTGTGTCATTTTCAAGTTGTCCCTCTTTAACCGTGATGTGGTTTGTCTCTGCAGATCTACCAACACTCCTATGAGGCCAAGTACATTATTTACAGCCTTGTGACACAGTAAGACCCACCTCTGTTGTGTTTTTCTCTCATTATCTGTGTGTCTCCCTCGTTCGTCTCTCTGATCTGTGACTGGACAATACAATGCCCCTGGCCTGTCCTCATGATGCAGCTCATTGATGTCCGCCCCATTTACCTGCTTTTGCTCCCCCCTTTGTGGGAACGCATTTAAGTTCTGTTTAGTTTGTGCATTATACCTGGCCTGTTTTTAGCCTTTCATCCATCTTTGTCTGCTTATGTCCCCACTGTTCCGTATTTGTGGTGAAGCGAAGCAAAGTCAGCTTGTGCTAAAAAAAGGATGTGGATGATTGATGAAGCCTACAGCGAGGGAACAAGCCAAAAAAACACGACTTCCTTGCTCTGACTGTGCATTGCACATGCAGTCGAGGCAAATACCGCATTGCTTCTTCATTCATGTGTTGTCTCCACAGGGAAACTTGGCCTCTGAATCCACCTGAAGTGCATGAAGCTGTCCTGAAATTTGCTGGATGGGGACCTCAAGGCCAGCAGTTGGTAAGGAGGCTGAAACCTGGAGCTTACTCACACTGGTGGAGATCTGTCAGTAACCGCCTGGCATCGCAGACGAGGCAGAGTAGCCATTTCTAGTGGAACAGATAGATGTTGTGGGAATAAGAGGTTTATGTTATGTGTAATGGCCGCTTTAAGGGGTTCCTGGGCAAACTCTCCTTCATTTGACCTGGATGAGCGTCGCTGTGAAGTCAAATAATTTTCGTTTTGACAACTTTGTGACAACACATGCGCTGGTGAGAGCTACAGTGGCAGATGGCATCTCGGTGGCACAACCCGTGGGTTGGACAGTCTGGGGTTGCTCGGGGGGAGAAAACACATGGCACTCACTAAAGTGTGTGTGTGTGTGTGTGTGTGTGTGTAAACAGATTTTATAAAATGCACCAGTTGATGTCCAATTATGCAAACAAAATTGCTGTTTTCAGTTTGTTTTCATTGCAGTTTTTAGAGCTTAAAGACAGAAAAAATATTAGAATACTTCAAGCTATTATATTTGCAGCATGAGCAGTAAAATGACTCCGTAAAGCATAATTTCAAATTTTAAATGAACTTCTGAGAAAAAACAGCAGAATCCTTCGGCAAATACCCATTAACAACCCCTCATGTGCACCAGAGGCATAATGACACCTATCCATCAGGAACAAACGGGCTCAGTCGTGTAGAAGCAGTTGATTAGAATGGAATAGCATGCTGCCTATTATGACAAAGGTGTTGAATATAGCAGTTATTTTACCCAAAACCACAACATTTTTCTGACCCAGCCCAGTTGACAGAACACGAGTTTGGTAGTAAACATTTCTGCAACTCATATGTTCACATTTGTAGATGTCATATAACACATATGGACATGTTCACAGTGTGAGGGGATAGCGGTGGTGTTGAGCCATGAGCATGGTTCGAGACAGCGTTTCAACAAATGCGAGTGTCAAGACACTGGATATTTTTTTTTAAAAGGCAAAACAAGATCTCCTCCTAACCCTAAACAAGTGTTTTTTGTGCCTAAACCTGTACAAACCATAAACACAGTATTGTCACAACATGAAATTGAAAATTGAATAAAAGGAAATGTAAAGTTGCAACATATCCGTGTTTTTCTGAAATGTACACAATTTTGTTTCTGGTGATTGGGCTGCCCTAACCTGTAACCAAACCTTAATCATAACGTTGTCACATTAGAAAATTGTTTTATTTTTGCAACAGTGATTTGTAATAAGGCCTCAAGTCAAAAACCACATGGCCTGTAGTTATCTGTCATTCTGTTCAGATGCTTAATTGCTTGATGTTCATTATTAAAGATCCCCGACAGACAGATGTTCTAAAATGTATGTCAAGTACTCAACGTGTTCATTTCATAATTTAATCATCTATTTTGTTCAAATATCCTTCCCCCTAACAAAAAATAAATAAATGAACATTCAGAATTTTAACTGTTGGACACGAGTTGTCTCCTGCTTCACTATAAAGACCGTTCTCAGTGTCAAGTTTGCACATCACTCTTGTTTACGCCGAATATCGGACCAGGATTGGCTTCGGAACTATTTGTGATGTCACAAAACATGTTCATAGGACCGCTTCTTTCAAAAAAAGGTTTTCAGTGCGCACAGAGAGAATTTACGCTTTCAGTAGATTCATATGAAAACAGCCGTCTAGTGTCAAACTCTGCGCATGCATCATTCAGCACAGTGAAGCTCAAACATTTAGCCCGAGGAAGAAGAATGAGGTTTGCAGTTCTATTATGGTCCATTGAAAGACTTCATAGCTTGATATAGCTCCCTCCTCTGTGCCGTTGAACTCCACTGTTCTCTCAAATAAAAACACCACACAGATCTACAGGTGGACATGTTTCTCCATCAGCATGAACATGGGCACTATGGTTTGTTTCGAGTTGATCCCCCTTATTCTCTTCCTGCTGCTGTAAAAACTCACTAGTGCACCAAGTGTGTATTCATCCACCACTGAAAATAGTCCCCGAGCAAACATTCTGTCTACTCCTGCATTAGAAACATTGGCTAGTAGCTACACTGCCAAGCACTGTATTTAGCCTTTTCTGCATTAAAACCATTACGTTTAGAGCTGAGTGGAAGAAAGCAAACTAAACACTGTTAGTTTTGGGCTTTTCACGCGATTTGTTGACACTAAGAATAATGGCAGCCATACCCTTTAATAAGCTTAAAAGTGCAATTGACCCAAGCACTGGTAATCTTTTTCTGTTATGTTATCTCCCCTAATGCGGTACTCCATGTTGACTTTAAATTAGTTTCTGTTTGGATTGCGGTGCTCAGACAACAGACGGCACCTTGTTTCATCAGCTATCACTTCAAAGCGTTCTCTTCCTCCGTAATTGTTCTTATCGTATCATTTGCTTAAATTACAGAGACATCGCTGTGAGGAAATATTAACATTTCGGGTGTGCGTTGAGAAATGTGCCTGCCCGAGGAAAAAAAGAAAAAAGAAAGCAGGTTCATTTGCATATGGTAATACCTGACTGTTGTTACTGTCGCTCCGTGTTTGGTTTAATGAACAGCTCAGGTTATTTGAGAAAAATGAGATAAGCTCTGGTGTTTTGTCTCCGTCCGACCCGCCGATGTCGGACTTGTTTTCTTCCCCCCCCCCCTCACTGTTTCTGAGAGTAATGATTTTCCGAGTTGATCAGAATTGGGGCAATTCATCATCGAGTACTTCATCAGCACACAAAAAGATGAGAGGAGTGTGTGTGTGTGTTTGAGGCGGTGTGGCTGTGTGCAGCGAGGCGTCATACGTACAGTAAGAGGAGATGGGAGATGAATCCTGTGCCGCTCTCCTCATTAAACAGCGAGCAATTACTCTACCGTGACAAAGCAATCAGTGGGACACACACACACGCACAAACACACACCTGACAAAGAGGTTATATTGACAGAGAGGAGGAGGAAGTGGAGGGGGAGAAGCAAATGGAAGAATGAAATGAATATATAAAACCTACGAAAGTCAAAAACACACATGCACACACATGCACGCAAACACACACACACACACACACACACACACACACACACACAAAAGACACCCCGCTGATGGAGCTTCACAGGTATCTTTGATGTAGCCACTTTCATCCCTCCACCCATTTGAAATGACGATTCTCTCGCCTCTTCGCCTATTCTCTCTATTTCCCCTCATCTGAATCCCTTGAAGTTTGGAAAAAGTCACCGAACGAGTGAGCAGAAGTCAAGAGATTGCCACCTGCTCCACTTAATTATTCCGGTTTTCAGAGGCCGTTTAGGATCAATTACCGCTAAATGCTGTAATGGGTTTTTCTGCTGACGGTGAGCCCCTTTGAACCTGGAGGCTTTATGTATCTCATCTAATCATTTCGTGTTAATATTACTTCGGCGCAAGGTTTAATTTACAATAATTAGAATGCTGAGAATTCAATTTTTATGTGAGTCTTTGAAAGCTGCCTATGATTTCCCTTTCTGTCCCGTGGAGGGCCTCGCAACATTCGCCAACTGGCTTTCTTTGCTCTACACAGCCCATGCATTGATCTGTTTTCCTCAGATGTTGATCCCCCTCAATATAAAATTTTGATTTTCTCAACAGCAGCCGCGGATGAAAGCAAAAGGAGTCCTGTCTTTTCTGTTTTTTCTGATTCTAGAGGCTTAGGTTCAGCTGAAGGAGGTTTCAGCCGACAGCCTGGTCACACCAGCGCAGCCTGAGCTTCAGATACAAATCAATCCCACATTCATCTCCCTCGTACTGGCACCAGGCCAAGCGGCCAAAAACACTGGAGTGGGTTGACGGAGGGTTTTTAAAGTGTCACACACTCATCTGCCAGCGGTGTGTCTTAATTCCCTCAGGCGATGCTATCGTTGGCGCCGAGGGGCTTAAATCAGCAGTCGAACCCGCGGCTTAGCTCAGCCCTCGCTCTCCCCCAGCAGGCAGCATAATGTCTTAATAGACAGACGGGGAAGGAAAGGGAGTGCTTGTGTATGACTTCCAGGATATGTGTGTGTGTGTGTGTGTGTGTGTGTGTGTGTGTGTGTGTGTGTGTGTGTGTGTGTGTGTGTGTGTGTGTGTGTGTGTGTGTGTGTGCGTGTGTGTGCGTGTGTGTGTGTGTGCGTGTGCGTGTGCGCGTGTGTGTGTGTGCGTGTGTGTGTGTGTGCGTGTGTGTGTGTGTGTGTGCGCGCCTGCAGGGCCTCAGCCAGCTCCAGCGCCTTGATTAGCGACAGTAATGGTTTCATACAGCCTTGGAGAGGACAATCCAGCTAGAATTGTAATTAGGCAAATATCCGTTAATACAGTGCTTAAGGCAGGTGTCGACTGGGACTGCATTAGCTTGTGAGTGTCGTTCAGTGGGCAGATGCGTGTCCGTCTGGATTAAGATGGAGTCAGGTTGTGACGAGAAGCCACAGGTGGGTTTGACATGCTGTGTGCGATGTGAGAGGCTGCGAGGAAAAAGTATTCTCAGCATTGTACCGCAGAAAATGGAAAGTCAGATGTGAGCCAAGCGATACACACAACGATTCCAGGCGACATACTGTGGACACGGAGATTAATGATGGCTCTCCTGCTCTCCTTCTCTGTCCAGATCTTCATATTTGAGAACAACATCTACTACCGAGCAACAGTGGAGAGCCGAGCGATCCGCCTGGTTTCCACCGGTAAAGAGAGAGTCGTCTTCAACGGCCTCGCTGACTGGCTGTATGAAGGTATGTATGACGACAGCAAACAAAGTCACTTACGTGTACATACTCTTGATACGCCCTTTCAGTCCTCTTGGGAAGGCTTTCAACAAGGTTTTGGAGCCTCGCAGGAACTTACCACCATTCAGCCACAAGAGCGTACACTTAGTTTAGAGGTCGGGCTGTGATGGCGGGCGATAAAGTCTGGCTTGCAGTCGTCATTCCTGTTCCATTTAAAAGTTGTTAGACGGGGGCAAGGTCAGCGTTATGTGCAGGCTGGTCAAGTCCTTCCGAAGCAAAGTAAGACAACCGTTTCTTCCCAGACCTTGCTCGGTGCTCGGAGGCATTGTGGTGTTACAGTTGAAGGTCTTTGCCATATCATTGTGTGCAATAGCGCCAGGATTTACCTTGAAACCCACCTTCACTGATATTTCATAACTTGAGGGCAGTGGTAACAAACTGTAGGTGAAACACTCATATATGATCACGCTTTTTATTAAGTTAGCGAACATGTTGGCAAACAGTTTAGTCAGGGAATATGACATAATGTCTTATGTTCCCCAGCTCAAGAGTATTTGACTAAAACTCACGAGGAAGGTTAATTTAAAATGTGAGTAAGTTAGCGAACATTTAAGCTGAATTCAATCAGTTGCTGCTCTTGCTGTGTCATGTCGTGTTAGCTGGCTAATTTGCTAACTGCCAGGTGTATCTTAAAGTGAAACTCTCGCCAAAAAGCAACCCAGGCTTTATTTGTGAATGTATATGAGTCAAACCTTCGTGTAAAAGCACAATTGCGACAAAAGAGGCACTTTTAAGATTTACCGTAGTTTCGTTTTCGGGCAAGCTAATTTTCACTGGAGTGCAGGAGCAGTTTAGCTCTAGCATCAAAATCGCTATTTCTAAAACACTAAGAAGGCTCGACACAACATGAAACTTTGCTCGTAGTATCACCAGGGTCTCTACACATGAACACGAGCATTGAGAACATTGTTTGTGTACGCAGAGTTTACTAAAAAGAAGGTTTTTGAACAACTCACGTTAGGAGCTGCATCTCCGGCGCGCCGCCGTCAAAAAAAAGACAAAAAGTGTCGATCCCAGAGTGCGACCTAACAGGCAGGAGAGTAATGGTGGACCGCTCCTCACTTTAAGGCCTCATGTTCAGCGACTAGTTGCTAACTTTCTTTTTCTGCTGTTTGGTGCTGGTCAGGTAGCTTTCAAGTAAGTTAGCAAACATTCAGACTTAGTTCAACTGGTTGTTGCTCGTGCTGTTGTGTTTAATGCTGGCTGATGTGCTAACTGCTAGGTATTTCTGAAGGCCTTATGTTTGTCTGGCGCTTGGCAGTATTCAGTTTACTTTTATGGTATTTTTGTTGAAAAAAAACGTTTATTTTTACTAGCCATTAAGTAAACAAACATCCTCCAAATTAATGCATTTGCTCTTTGCAGTTTAATGGTTAAATTTCTAACTGCTAAGTCTGCTGCAGTAGATTTTTTAAGGCCATTTTTTTGAAAACACTAATAATTCTAATGTTCTGTAAATAAGGAAACACTCCTATTAAATCTAAGCACTTCTTGCTTTGAAGCTGGATAAGTTGCAGACTGCTGTTTGTTCACCTCTGCTAGCAGCTAACTTTCTCCATCTGTATCTTGTTTGAGAACAGAGACTGAAAACAGAAAAGTTGGCAAGTCCAAAAACCAAAACAATAAGCTGAGAGAAGTTAAAATGCTTGTGTTTTTGTCACTCCTCTCATATACAAGTAGCTCTGTGATCAGCTGTAGAAGCATGATTATTAATCACAACCTCTCTAAATTGTAGCCACAGCGCCCCGAACGAACCACAAGAAACACTCCCGGTATAGATGACGTTTAGATGCGATCTCGTGACACCTGCCCCCACCTGGAGGCGTGTTTGTGTGCCTGATTCCGTTTGAAAGGGCACAGCTGGATACGATTCAGTGCCCCTCCTCCCGTAGACTTCACCATAGCTCATCTTTGTGTTCAGGCAAATTTCAATTAATTCATGTCTGCAGCGCTGCAGTCTCACTCAGCAGATGTTCAAAAAGCCTTGCATACTTGTAATAAAATATGAGACATTTCCTGATTACTGCATATGTGAGACAGACCTTCCAATTACAATCCACTTAGATATGGCTTTGTTTACGGATGCACCGTCATGTTTATCCACCGTGCGATCATTTATGATAAAAATGTATAGGTTTCTTGTTTAGTTGGTGCGGATATCTGCTGTGATTATTGATTTTGGACTCATCCAGAGGGTGGTTTGGGATAATAATTGCAGTGCAATTATGTTATGTAATTGCCAAATGGCAGTTATTCAGAGAGGAATTCTGTGACAGTGCATGAAGAGCTTCAGGGTCGGCTGTAATCAGTCTTTTGTTAATGGGATTATTTCGTTGTAACAGACACAGAACACGGCATGAAAGAAGTAATCAATTTCCACTGCTGAAGAAATGTTTGTCATGCTGTGTTTTCCTGTGTTTCACGGATTTGTCAGCGTCTGTCATGTAACTTACGGTATGTCTCACGTGCACAGTTTGTACTGTGTTGTTCAGGGGACATGGTTTAGAAAAAGTTGTATGAATACGGTTCAAGGTGAGGCAGCCTCGTTTCTCTCAGGTATTTTTAAGTTCAGCGGTCGGGCAACGTCAACCTTGAGTGAGAGAGTGTTAACTTTGCAAGCTGCAAATGTTTCCATCGTAGTGCTGTGAGCAGTCTGTGATAAAGAAGTAGAACAGGTGATCTTGTGGGGATTGTAGTAGCTCTATCTTCATGTTACAACATTTTTTGTTTAGTTTCTTTCTGCTGCAAGGAATGGATTTCCCAGAACTCCACTGACATGCCTTGAATATTGGGGAATAAGTTTTTTACACATATATGAAGGTGCCATATATGACTTCTTTTTTAGTTACAGTAAATCCTGCAGTTGTTGTTGGATTGTTCAAACCACTCATGCCATCACATCGATGGAATACTTTAGACGTTGGGCTAAAGAACTGCATCAAATAAAGTAAGAGATCCAAACTAAAAATCTGAAATAAAGTCCTGTGGGTTTGAACAATGATAATTATCTGTGAGTCTTTGATGTTGATCAGAGCTGATAATTATTCCCTCACTTGTCATAATAATGCATCAACAAACACGTGCTCTGACTTTGATCGAGAGATTAAAGATAGCGAAAGCCGTGGGATTGAAGTCGGGATGAATGTTTCCTGTGGAGCAGTGCGTCTAGGAGGTGTTGGAGATGAAAGCAATTGATTTAACAAGTATGCAACATGTGTGTTTGTGTGTTTGTGGGTTTGTGTGTCTGTATCTAGACTTATCTGTTGAGATAAATGTGGGTTCATGTGCCTTTTCTCCAGCGAATGGTGGCTTAGACCACCGTTTGCTCTTAACAGCCTACACAATGATGTGTAAATATGAACAAAAGCCAACCGAATCACCAGAATATGTTGGCAATGTATGTTGAAACTTAATGATTCTCTTTGTTGCAACTTTGTGTTTCTGTAGGTTCAAAGCCAGTTGGCTTATGGTCTGGACAAAATCCACTCAGTTAGAAAACATCATGTTTTGGCTTACCTAGTTTTATCACCACAAACACAGCTGGAGATTGTCTCACTGTCTTATCAGAAATATCCATGTCCCAGCATCTCATTAAAACTATCTGGATTTGGTGCCGTGAACACAGGTTGAATACATCCAGACGTATCATTAACAATGTTCAGTTTTGTAGCCATTAACACAGATGGAAGATTTCCTGACATCTTGTGAAAATATCCGATGGTTTCATGCAAATGTTGGAATGGCCCCTTGAGTAATGGTCTTCTGCTTGGCAGCCATCTTGCTCACTTCACTTTACATGACATGAAAGTCAGCTCATATACATGTAATATAAATGTGATATGACATGTAGTGTAAGAATGATGATATGATGCACGATATGTACAACGTCTGAGCATATCCGTGATTTGCAGAATGAAGGATGATGCCAGGAGTTTGTATTCGAGGCTCCAGCCTTCAGACAAATTGTGCTGGCTGATGTTCTGTGGGCACAGGCCTTGAAAAATCCTGCTGCACTACAACAAACTTGTTGGCCTTGCAACGAAAACTCGATCAAATGTTGAGAACCCAAAGCTGAATAGTGTCCTTTACCCACCATCACCCTTTTCATTCACAGTAACGTGAAGAAAAATTAGTCATAGCCTGACAAATTATCACATCAAGGTTGAACTGATCATTTTTGTCAGGAAAAAGCTGTTGTATAAAACCCTGCATGTATAACAGTGGAGTGTGAACTGTGTGCGTTTCATAGAGCTCTTCTGCCCCCTGCTGGATGAAAGTCACTGCTGAAAACAAACAAAGACTGAATGGGAAACTGTCACAATAGTCACATTTTCCTCAGGAGGATGTATTTCTGCAATTTTAGACAGGAAGGAAGAAAGAAAGAAAGAGAGAAGGAAGAAAGGTGTGACATCACCTGGACATCCTCTGGCTTCGTGTTTTTGGATTTTAAACTGTTGAGAATATGAATAAATGTAAATATTCATTCATTTTTCTCGCAGTATTGGGAACCATAAATCACATATGCTAATTATTAAACCAGTTGCTGTTGAAATGGTGACATATTGGAAGCACTGTTATCAGTGTCAGACTTATGAAGTACAACTGCACACAGATATAACGATGTCAAATCTTTATGTGACACATTACATTTTAGAGACTTCGTAGGGCCAAATGTGTCCGGTCTGAGGAGCCTGCAGTTTTTTTTTTACTGATGGATTTTTGCGTGGATGTGATGATTGTCTTCCTGACTAACTTCAGTGGGAAAGCCCAAAGTCATTGATGAAGACATCGTAGAACTTATTGTTATCCTGTCCATATACAGTACTCAGTATACAGGGGAGAACAACATTGTGTTCCCACAGGGCTTCAGTGCAGAATAACAACCAAACGCACATAAAAAAAAACATAAGAAAACAGGAAACAACAAACAGGCCAACCTTTAGAAATACACTTATATGAAACTTCACTTTAAATGTGCTTGTCCTGTTTCACAGAGGAGATCCTGCAGACCCAGGTCACCCACTGGTGGTCTCCAGACGGGCTGCGTCTCGCCTACATGACCATCAACGACACGCTGGTGCCAAAGATGGAAGTTCCCTTTTTCACAGGAGCACCTTACCCCGCCAGCCAAGAGTACCACTACCCGAAGGCAAGTGTCTGTTTTGGGGTTTCAGTTTTCTGTTTATTTTGAAAACTCCTCCGTCATGTGTCTTGTTTTGCTTTACACTTCCTGTCTTTGTCTTTTTGACGCCTTCTTGCTGCCTTTGTGTACCTGAGTTTGACTCGTGTCTTATCTGCGTCTGTTCCCAAGTCCTGCATTTGCTACTGGTGACAGAAAAAGTTAGAGACTAGCTGGTGAACAAAATTGAGTATTTAGCAGCTGGAGAGTTTGCCATTTTTCTTAAGTAAAAGAGAGTGAATGCTAAACTTAAATTTACCAGGTGGTCAGAAACACCAGAAACATTGCTCCGGTTTGTGCGTCTCATGTTGTTATTCTGAGTAGGGTCACAGCGGGACGCAGCAGTTGTTAAAAAAACATAATTAACCGGCAAAGTTAGTCAAAACCGAAGGGTGGTATAAAAACACCGCTGTTCTGACAGTATTATCAGAACCCTCAGAGATTCTCGTCAACATCTGGATGAACAAATATTCCATCTGCTGCACAATTAAAAAAAGATGTTCAATCAGTTTCAAAAGTTACGAGTCTGTTTTCTACTCAGGTAGCTGGCGGACTGCCGTCTTCGACTTGATTCACAAACAGACTCATAACTCGGGAAAGTTTTCTGTCATAATATTGTTTCATCCAGATGGTTAAAGGAGCCTCGGAGGATTTGTGAAAATTATGTCAGCGTTTTAAGTGTTTTTAAACAACTGTCTGTCTCTCCTGTAGTTATTAAATTACCTTCACAGAGGTAACTATAAGTTTCAACCATCGATGTTTTAAAAACCCAAACTGGTGGATGTGTCGGACAACAACCGTTTGTAAACAATATTAACTGAAAAGATGATGATGTGTAATTGTTGTGTACATGGCTTGTTTAGGCTTCACCTGTGTGGCCACAAAATTCAATATTCTACCATGCTGATGTTTTACAGGACTTTGATAGATAAGACTTATAACCAACTTTAAAGATAACAAAGACAACAATACTATGGAAGCCCTGAGGGGTCAATTGAAGAATTTTTTTTTGCATCTGTGAAACTGAGAGGTTTATTTTGTGTATGTGTGTGTGTGTGTGTGTGTGAAACAAAGTGAAAAAATTAAAAAAGTCAGCATGTGGAACCAAGTAAAAAAAAAAATGTTTTTCACAATATATTTACACACACAATATAATACACACATTTATTTATTTATTCAATTTTTTTCTCCCAGAATTTTTTTTTTCTCCTGGAATTTTTTTTTTCACGTTTGAACAGATGGAAAAAGAATTAAACAAAACTTTTTATTCCCCCAGATGGCAGGTTATAAAAACACTACTGTACAATTCCTCTCTATCTTAAGTTGAAATCCAGACTGACCTGTGTAACTTCCTGTTTGCCCCTGCAGGCTGGGGAGGAAAACCCTGTAGTGCACCTGTCAGTGGTGAGCCTCAACGGTCCCCTGCACACAGTGGTGATGAAGAAACCCGATGACCCTCGAATAGGGTGAGTGACAGCCCAGCCGCTGTTAGCTGGTTTGACAGGACAGCATGAAAACACAAGATGTAATCATGCAGGACTTTAGCAAGAAAGCTCATTTAAATCCACAGTAGTATAAAGTAACAAACACTAAAAATCTCTCTGGGGCATTATTCTCCAGGTAACTGAGACAGAGGTTGTCAGTGGTTGTGATGTTCCCTCTCACTTTGTGGTTTCAGGAGGGAATATTATATCACCATGGTGAAATGGGCCACCAGCACCAAACTGGCTGTCAACTGGCTGAACAGAGCCCAGAACAACTCCATCCTGACACTGTGTGAGGCCACAACTGGAGTCTGTATCAAGGTAAAAACATTCAGCAGCTTTTACTTGACAAACGATGAAGTCTGCTGCCACTGTTCATGCTGTGTTTGTTTAAGGATAAATGTGGGGATAGCATGTGTTTTTAACACCATCGTCAAATCCCCTGTAAAGAGCAAAAAACACAATAAATTCAAACCTGTGTCGCCTGTGTAACTTAAAGGGGCACTATGTAGATTCAGAGAAGAGATTCAAACTCAGTATTCTAATACTTAGAATATTATTGAGGTAATAGTACAAACTCTGAAATATTTATTTGTATCAATGACTGAATAAACAAGCTGTTCTCAGAGGAATATAAGGTCTCCAAACACTGTTTGAAGTTGGAAAGATGGCAGGGTCCGCCACACATAAACAAAGTGAAACAGTATGAAACTGTGTTGTCTTTTAAGCTCAGTTCGTTTAATCAGTTTATTCAGTCATGATTATGGAAGAGTTTGTTTACTTAGTTCGTTCAGTCAATTAAGATCCTTTTCTTCGGATTAACATCTCTTCAAGTGCACCTTTAAGCCTGACACGGCTTATTTCCTCTGAGCCTTAGACCTCTTTCATTGTTCAAAATGGATTAAAACACCTCACTTCCTTAATCAGAATGAACATGGGCACTGCGGTTTATGTGAGACAATCCCACATACGCTGCTCTGGTGCAGCAGATACATACTAATAATGATCTACAGCGGAGTAAACTGAACTGAAGTTAATTTTCATGTCATTTTCTTGGATTCATGAAGACATTTGACTCGTTCTCTCTCTCATTTGTTTTTTTCCAGAAACATGAAGATGAGAGTGAGAGCTGGTTGCACAGACAGGTGCGTGATGAAAAGACTGCATCCCTGTTGTTATGCGGTAGTCAAAAAGCCCCTGCAGGCACGTTCTGGGCTACATGCAGATGTTTGTCTCTCCTCTCTGCAGAACGAACCGCCACTTTTCTCCCAGGACGGACACAAGTTCTTCTTCACCAGGGCGATTCCTCAGGGTGGCAGAGGAAAGTTTTTCCACATCTCCATGTCCACCTCCATGGTGAGCAGCTGCACGTTTTCTCCTTGTGTTGAGGGGTTTGGTACAGTGTGTTCAGTGTTTTTTTGTTTTCTTCCAGCCCAACACGAGCACAGACATACTGCAGTCCCTGACGTCTGGGGACTGGGACGTCACCAGAATCTTGGCCTACAATCACGAACGAAACCTCATGTAAGACATTTTGATGCAACAAGCCAGCGCTGCCAGATATCTTTATTTGTTAGTAATGTTCGGATGTTTCCCAGATACTTCCTGAGCACGGAGGACGACCCCAAACGACGGCACTTGTACAGGTGGGTTTTTAGCAGAAGTTATGAGCACTAATGTGTTGTTTTGAAGGTGCTACTTAAAGGGATAGTTCCTGTTTTTTGAAATGGGGTTGTAAGAGGTACTCCATGGTTAGTGTATCATCAGAAGTAGATGGCTGTCGGCGCAATCCCCGTTTGGAGGAGCAGCAGGAGTACAGGTGTGTGGATGGGTGTTTTAGCCGCCTGTAAAAAGGCCCACCACTCAAACCTTGCACAACATCTGTCTCTGAGGTCACAAGTGCGCACATGGGGGATAGAGAGTAACACGATGAGCTAGACTTCTCACGTATCTGCCTTTGTCCCTCGTCTTAGTCTAGAGTGCACGAGATTTCTATGTCTAGAGGCGTGTATACGCAGTGAGGCTCAGAATGAGTCACGAAGAGCGCGAGGAGGGCGGGCAGCTGCGTGCAACTCTCTCTCATCTCTCTCATCCCTTGAAACACGCCTTTTCTGTTCAAAGCTGTCTCTTGACACTACTGTGCCTATTTCTGGACAGGTTACACAATTATATCTACAACACTATCTGTCTATCTAGGGGAGAGGCGGTAGCTAGTCTATCTCTCATATGGAGGGATCGAGCTCGTGCGACGGACGTGAGCATAGATTATTCTTGGCTTAGGTTGATAGTCGTGATACATCCTTCTCTGCGAGTGGGTGTACTGTTCTTTAAGTATTCTCATGTACAAGGTCGGTCAGGTGTGTATGAAGAGGGGATAGTGTCGAGTAGAGTCAGAGAGTGTACTTAAAAGAGTGCAGCCTAGGTCAGAAACATACTAGAGACAGTGGTGGGCGTGGCGGGCGGACTACAGGAATTGATGGGGAGGAGTGGAGCATGTAGCTCGATACTCTTAGGAGCGCACTGAGTGTGACAACATTTGTAGCATGAGTACTCTATATCTCATATGTGTGGTCTGTCTAGAGCGTCACTCTCTAGGGAGGAGGGGGAGATCTACATCTCTATCATCTATAGTAGTAGAGTCTTTAGAGCGTTGTATGAAATAAATTCTTTGTGATGTGCAGTAGATGGATGCGATTGCTATGTGGAATAAGGTAAGGTGGTGGGGTGGGGGTGACTATATATATATCTGTGTATATCTTTTTGAGAGAGAGAGCGTGAATTGTTAGCAGAGAGTGAGAGGGGGGTATTGGGGTTTTTATGAGTGACTTCAGTGTATGATTTGATATGAGACATGAGGCAGATAGTCTATGGTTTTTATGATGGGAGTGACGGGGAGTAGGGAGTTGTATGTATGGTATATGGATGGGGGTTCAGCGTCGTGTGTAGGGGGAGTCTAAATAAGGAGTAGTTATGTGAGAGGCGAGGATATAGTCTGTGAGATCTATACATATCTCAGTGTGGTATTGAAATATTCTTAGGCGGATTCTGAGGTTTACTATGCGTTGGGAGGGAAGATGAGTGGTGACAGGCTGGGCGGGGCGGGTCTGGCGCGAGCGGGTGAGTGGCGCGGTGGTTTTGTAGGTTTAGATCAGGGATACTTGGTGTTTGGTGGGTATGGGGTTGAGATGTAACTGGATGATTTAGTAGGATACAATAGTGGAGCGGCGAGAGAATGGGATGTGCAGACATGATACAGACAAGAAGTGTATAGGGTGGAGTGGTTGAACAGTGGAGGTATATGACTCTCTCTATATTATAAGCTGTGTGTTATGTCATCTATAATCGTATATCTCTCTATCTGAGTAGTTAGTAGGTTATGAGTGTGTAGAGAGAGCCGAGCGAGTGCAGAGCGAGTGGACGACATATGGATGATGATATGGTGGGTGAGTTTAGTTGGGATTAGAGAAAGGATGGTGTTATCTGGGTAGTGATAGAATTAGGGAGAGGTGATGACGTTGGAGGAAAGTTCTTTTTTTTGTGTGAAGGTTTATTGGTTGGTGAGTTTGAAGAGTATGGGTATGGGGGGGCAGATCTATAGAGTAAATTATGGGAGAGGTGGTGTGTTGGGTGGTTTATGAGGTCCTAATGTTTTAAGGGGTGGTGTGAGGGTGGTTTATAAATTGTTTAATTGGCGTGTGCGAGGTGGGAAGTGGGGGGACAGTGAGGATTGAGTAGATAAGAGATGATAAATATTATGTATGATATTAAAAGATTTTTAGGGGGGCGTGAGATGTAAGGAAAATGAAGTAGGTGTGTTTATATGAAGGGGGTGATGGTAATTATTTTATTTAAAGATTGTTTTAAAGTAGGGAATTGGGTTAGAATATATTGGTAGTATTTAGAAGTTAATAAATATAGATAGAGAGAGAGGAAGTATATTGAAAGACGTGATAAAAGAGGAGAATGTGAGGGGTGTGATAAGGAGGAGTAAGGGAACGTTTCATTCAGCCACAACATGCATTACTTCGTACTCTACTGCAAAGGTGAGCGTCTTTGACCTTGAACCTCTCAAGTCCAGGCTCTTTTTTTTTTAATTTGTTTTATAACAGTGGTCTGAGAGCGTGTAATTGAATTAGTTCTCCATGTCAGGTTGAGAGCTTATATCGAACTGGACGTGAGCAGATAACCTCAAACCGCTGCTGGATGCCTCTGATTAGCCACAGGAATAAATGTCTTGTCTGACTGCACGCCGGCAGTCATTTGAGCTCAGCTGAGCTGATAGACTGTGTGGTCTCTTTTAGTATTTGAATGAAACACAGGGCTCGGTGGTTAGCATTGTGTTTGGGTATTGTTTGTCCTCCTCAGAAGCCGATTTGCTTAAAGGGGCTCATTCCAGAGAGGAAAAGTGCCAGTGGCTTTCTTCATTAATTGGACCTTTGAAGAGTGGAGCCATTGTGAAATAATAAGCTGCTCCCTCATGAGACGGAAGTAGATTATTAACTGCAGAGCTGGCTGGGAGGGTTGTTTCTGAAGTCTGTTTGAGATTAGACAAGGTGATACTTCTGCTGCAGATAGGATTGTATTTCATGGGCTTCTTGATTACTGATGCAGTGGAAGCATTTGAAACTATTGTCAGTGCCTTGTTAGATGAAATGTAAAGTATCGGCTTCTATTTTTGCTTTCCTGTTAACTGTTTTCTCCCCTGAATTGTTCTATGTAGGTCCACAAGTGCCAAGCGTGGCGATCTACAGCACCAAGGACAAACAGAGTGAGTGTCGTCCTCCAGAGTTTAAATATCCGCACTGACCGATAAATCAATTTGCCGTAAAACCTGTTTTTTCATCCTGCAGAGGTGTTTGACGTGGAGACGAACGAGCGGGTGAACAACACGTACAACAACATGCAGATGCCCAAAGTGGAGAACAAGACCATCGTCATAGACGACTACAGTATGTTCCCCCCGCTCACGTTGAGTCAGCGGATACAGAATTAACCCGTGTGTCCATCCTAATGACATTACAGCCGGTCATCTTATATTATAAGATCTCCAGTAACCTCGTCCTGTCTGTTGCAGCTCTGACGATGCAGATTCTGAAGCCCGCTGGATTTGTAGAAACAGCTCATTACCCCTTACTGCTGCTGGTGTGAGTATGAATACATCCGTTTTCATTCTGAAAGAGACAAAATATTACAGTTTTACAACAATTGAAGTTGGAAGTTTGCACATTCCAGATTTAAGGGAGATTCACAGGAGATGTCTTAAAAACAAAAGTCATGCCTGATCTGATTTGCTTACTTTTATTCCCTAGTTTGAGAGATCCCAAACGCTGGATCCTCACATTTCCCCGAATGCAAAAATCAAAGTATCCTTTCTTAAATCAAATGGCATTAAAGAATGAATGTGGTGCATATTTCACCAAGTACGGAATGTACATTTTATTAAAGCCTGTAACTAAAGTCAGTGAAGGCTCACACAGAATCATTGTTACACTACATATCCTCGTTGTGAGTCCTGATCATGATGCAGGCCGAGTTCACCGTAACTAGACTAAATAAATAGTGTTCACGCTTCGAACTTCCATTTTCTAATGAAATCCCAGGCTGATGGTTTCACCGTCCTCGCGCTGCTAAAGGACAACATGGACGGAAGACTTACTACGTGTTCTCCAACCTCCATCTCAGACACATACAACCCGTTTTCTGTGCCAGAAATGTGCACGTTCTTCGTCTTCCTCGCAGTCGTTGTGATGCACTGTTCACTGTTGACACCCATTGATGAGATGGCTGATACAACACAGTCGTCCACCTGTGACCCTAACGGCAGATTAGCGCCAAAAGAAACATGACGGTCATGTTACATAACCTGCTCACATATACTGTGACAGTGCAGAGAGAAAGTAAGAGTCCCCTGGAGGAACATTGGCGCTTTTCATCTTATTTAGGACATGAGCAGTGGTGCACTTCTGCCTCTTGAGGCCAAAATGAGTATAGCAGAAAGAAACACTTGCGCCTTCATTTCCTCCTTGGAATTTTTTGTTTTCTGTCTTTGTGAAAAAAAAAAAAAAAACATTTCACTGAACATGTGAAACAAATGTCTCACACAGAACATGTTTTTGTGAAAAATAACATTATCATGACGAATTCTTTATTTCACCTGGTTTGACACGTGAAAAAAAGAATTCACTCTGTTACACATATTACTTTTTTTTTTTTAGAAGGGAGCAGTAGACTAAAAAGCCTCAGGGCTTCTGTAAGGAAAAATTCAAAACAGATTGTGTGTCAAAACTGTCACGGTTCCCAGGGGCTCAACGTGAAGTTGTAAAATACATTCAAATTCAAAACCCCAAGATATTCACTTCATCTTATAAAGACAGAGAGAAACAGCAGATACTCACATTTCTGCAGCCACAAACAGTAAATGTTTTAGATTTTTGCAAGTTAATTCATCAAACGTAATCATGTATTGTTTGCACTACAATACACTGTAAGGCTTGAATATGATGTAATAAAAACTTAGAATATTCTGCACTAGATGCTATATTAGTAGAACATTTAGTATTCAGTATTTGTAAAGATTTGTTTTTTTGAAGGATTTGTGATTCTTCATTGGATCGTATCATAGAGCGAGCTGTTCCTTTACCTGTCTCCACTCCTTGACACTGTCTTGTAAATAAACATTTCACCTAATTCTTCATTTTGACTCATTCATTTCATCTGTTCTTGTTCTGCCTGTATTCTCCCACAGGGACGGTACGCCCGGCGGGCAGATGGTGTCGGAGCAGTTCCGGGTGGACTGGGCCACGGTTCTGGTCAGCAGCTTCAGCACCATCGTCATCCGCTTCGACGGCCACGGCAGCGGCTTCCAAGGCACCAACTTTCTCCACAAAGTCAAGAGGAAACTGGGGAAACTGGAGGAGCGGGACCAGCTGGAGGCACTCAGGTACGACCTCGGCTTTATCTGCTGGCTTAGCGGTCGCCAGGTCCTCAAAACAAACCAGTGGAGGTTTAATCTGTTTTCTTTCATTTTTCAGGTTCATATCCAAAGAGCCTTACATCGATAAGACTCGGATGGGAGTTTATGGAAAGGTAAGGAGAGCAAAGACACTCACGGCAACGGCGTCGCGTGGAAACTCCCATCGTTAAGTAAAAACAGACTTCTCAGTGCGTCTCTGTGTCTCCTCTCTCTCTCTGTTAAGGCCTACGGAGGATATTTAGCCACGATGCTCCTGAGCTCGGAGGAGTTCAACCAGCTTAAATGTGGAACAGCAGTCTCCCCCATCACAGATTTTGAGCTCTATGGTATAATTTCCCCCACATTCTTCAGATTTCATGCTCTTTGTCTAAAGAAGCCTGATCCTTCTAACTCCTTTATCCTCTTTTCACAATGGCAGCGTCTGCATTTTCAGAACGGTACCTCGGCTCAAAGACAGATTCCCGAGTATACACGGTAAAGTTTCAACATTTCAGTCTCTTTATCCAGCGTGTTGTTGCTGAAGTGGATCTCAGGGTGATTATTAAGAGAACGCTCATGACGTAAATGTTGGATTTTTCCTTCTTCTCTTTCTTTCAGATGGCAAATTTAGCACACAGAGCGGGTCAGCTCCTGCAGAAGCAGTACTTGATAATTCACCCGACTGCTGACGGTAACATACTCTGTACTATGCCTCCATGCTGTGCTGAGTGAAACGCCAACTACGTAACTGTGTTTAGACCCTAATGTGTCTCTCTAATCTTATCTCCTCCACTACCACAGAAAAGGTTCACTTCCAGCACACGGCCAAGTTCATCAATCATCTAATCAGCGAGAAGGCCAATTACACTCTACAGGTGAGCTGCAGCTTCCTACAGTCCATAACTGTGACGTTCATTCATGTGTTCCTCGCCATCGTCATCACAGCTCCGATGAAATGAGAAGTTGCTTCGTTGATTTTAATGTTTGTTTTTTACCTTCTCGAAAGTCTTGTTCTCTAAGCAGCGCTCGCATTGAGACATTCTTCCTGCAGACATAAAGGAAGAGATCCCGTCCTTTTATTTATGGTTTATTTGATAGTGAGCGGTTCACTTTACACAGACAGACTGACAACAGCTTTTCGATGCCAGTATCGTAGTGTTTATAGCATATGCTAATTTGTAATACCCGTCTCCAGAAGAGCTATAATCAGAAGGAAAAAAGATGATTTCAAAAAGAGAAAGTGAGAAAGCTCACATTCAAAAACATTTCCTGCGTACAGCTTTGTCACAGAAGTTACCAGAAATTGGTAGTTCTTGTAAAAGTGGGGAAGTTTGCAGGTTTGGTGACGGTTGTAAAAAAAAAAATCCACGTCATTCCCTTGTGGGAATGTAGGAGATTTTTTATTTCTTTTTACATAAAAGTTAATCAGGAGGATACCCACTGGGTTTTTAATGTAATCCAGACTGTCGAAGCCTCATTTTAGATTACACAAATGTAATTACAGAATGAAGCCAAGTACACAGGCAACAAGGGTGTATTTGTTGTTTTGTGCAAAAGGCAACAAGTTTAAATATAATTAGCAATAAAACTGCATCACATCAGAAATGTATAAACCAAAAATTATAGAAGCCTGAAGCGTGTCGACATCACTCTGAGCTGTTTCTGAGCTTTCAATCACATCGCGGAACGTTTCTCAGCGGATGAGGTTTCGCCCAGTTGCCATGGAAACGTAGATGTCCAAATCCCTGTTTTCTGAGCACTTTAAGGACTTCTTGATCATGTTGGCTGAAAGTCTGAGTGGAGCAGATGAACTTGTTCTCAGGAAGATCATGTGGCGCAGTCGAAAAAAAATCACAATCTCCGGTGGTGAGATTGTTCTCATGACTTCTGTTTCCAAGGCTTTCAGTCCGCATTTATTCTGCAAAATCAAATTTTTCTAACTCATTGTTTTATCTGTAAAGTGTCGAAGCAGTGAAAACAACCCAAAACCCCCATGATATAAATCTCGCTATGATGCAGAATAAAGAATAAGCAGCAAATTCTCAAATTTGACACTGACCTATATTTTTTGTTAGGATTTCTTTTGCTTTAAAATGAGTTCAGATTGCAGATTAATATTCTAGCAATGTTTCTAGATAGAACTTGAGAAACTGAGATCCTACCCTGTTATTGTTGAAGCGGCAGAGGACACGCTTCATTTCTCAGTTTGATTTTACAGTAAAGGAATATTTTTTGGAGGTTTTGGATTGTTGTGTTGGGCTCTGAAAAATATTGACTTTCTCACATAAATAGGTAATGAATGAACAAAAAAACCTGAGTGAGTAAGGTGCAGCTCTTTTATAAACCCATTCCTGTGTATCTATCTACAGATCTACCCAGACGAGGGGCACTTCCTACACAGTGAAGGGACGCAGCAGCACCTCAGCCAATCCCTCGTCAACTTCTTCGAGGAGTGTTTCCGGGTGCCCGAGGTGCTGACGGAAGACCAGCAGGACGAGGACGAGGACGACAGCTAAACCTCCCCCCACACTCTGAGCAGCCCCACAGCCAGCTACTACAGCACAATATGCAACTGATATTTCTAACCCCATCGACCCCACGCCACCTGCCGTCCAATCAGGTTTTAGCTCCACTCTGACATCGCAGCACCTGCATGTGCAAACGGGGCCTCGGCCTTCACCCCCCCACCACCACCACCTCCGCCTCCCATCCTCTCCTCAAAAGGAAAAACCAGCCAGAAAGACTAAAACAAATCTCAGATGTGAACAGCCCATATCTTCTCTCTGCTGTTGGATTATACGGACTAGCGCTCCCTCTGGTGGACAAATAGAGAACCAACATCACGTCCATTGAGCAATCCATCTCCATCTCAACCCCCCCCGGGCACATCCATCGAGCGCTTTCGCAGCACAAAATATCCCTCCAGTGAAGATCAATTTATCGTATCAAGATTTATCTTTTTAAGAGGCTGCCCGTTTTCCTGATCACCTTTTGCCGACCAACCTGCTGATAATTGTGTTCACGAGTATGATTACTGCTACTTGTTTCTCAGAATTTCTCTGTTCAGTGTCGTGTCTATGAGTGGATATCCGGCTGCATCAGTCTTTAGTTGCTTGACAAAACGAGGGCACAATGTGTGTTGTTACTTAAAAAAGAGAAAAAAGAGAAAAAAAACACAGTGTCTATACAAAAATGGTATGAAATCATACTTTCCCTCATCTTGTTTTTGAATCGAACTCTTGTTCTTTTAGTCACTGTGCCTTACTGTGGGTGAAGTGTTCATGTTAGGAAGCCCACACATGACACTGAAGGTGAGTGAACGTGGATAGGCCTCGTCTGAGCTGTGCATTCTGTTGAAAACGCCACAAAACCAGATCATGATTTTTATTTCCCTCCAGTGTTAAGCTACTTATTAGCGAGGGGAGTTTAAAAATCGCATCTCATTTGAAAAAACATTCGACAGAACTGAATACAAAATAATTGTACGTCTGCTTGAAAGATGGTATTACGCTGACGAATAATGTAAAGTACTTAGTTTGCAAATGCGGTTCTTGACATTTACCTTCCAAACTGACACACTGGTGAGTTACTCTGCTGAACTTCCATCACTTTGTGAATTTCTTTGTGTGTTCAATGGTTCGAATCTCTCCTCACGTCACTTCTGTTAGTATTGTCAGTGGTTTCTAGTCAGCTGATGTACAAAGTGTATAAATCTTATATTGTTTAAGTCTTTATGTTGTATGTGCAACTTGTATATAAAGCATTTTGAAATGTACCTTTAAGTCGGCGTCATCAGTCACTTTACATCACGGTGGTGTGTAACTCAAGAGTGCGTCACTGCCCTCTAGTGTGCAAGAGAAGTATTGCAGCGACACTGAGGGCTGAGATTTGTATACTGGTGTTGAGACTTCATGCCCAGCTTGTGATAACAGGAAAAATATGGAGGACCAAAACTGCCAAAATCAAAAATAAATATGACTCAATAAATAAATTGTCATTAGAATCATTAAAATAATATTAACAATACATGCAGGCATTAAAAACGTATTTTTTAAAAAGTTACATACATTGATTTTTTTCCTTGCTTCTGTATTTAATTTGCCATTTTATGTATTCATTTTTAAATTAATTTATCAATGGTTTCTCTGGGCAGCCTGAGACCGTCGGTGTCGATTAATGCATCAGGAACGAATAAAGAAATGCATTACATTTGGGGAAAATAAATAGAGGGAAAAATGCAGAGGCAAAATGATTAATAAAAATATATATTTTAAAATGTATAAATAAAAGACAATTAAATGGGAAGGGAAATTAATAGGGAATTAATACAAAGGTAAAAATTCAAAAGCAAACTAAAACATAAGTTTTCAGTTTTTTATTGTGCATTTAATGGAAAATTAATGTATTGAATATTTTAATAATTTCTTTACTTTTGATGACAGCTTCACTCCACCACAGAAAAAGCAAAGGTGTTGCTGATTATATTACCAATGGATTATTTCTATTCAAGTGTCCCGGTAACTTACTGCAGTGAACCAGCACGCCCACCAACATAACCCTGAAACTGACGCAGCTAAATCATATTCAGCCATCAATAATGTAATTATATTTGTCTTTTATTACTGTGCGTCTTGAAAAAAGGCCTGTTATTGGATGTGACCGCAGCTGAATAACAACCACTAAATGTAAGACCGCCTTTCAACTTTTTTCTTTGAAAATCATCCATCTGAATTAATGTGATTTGAAGTTCCCCCGTTTCAAATTTCCTGAGGAAATTGTAGAGACGTGCACAAATTAAGGTCACTTCATAGCTTAACTTTCAGATCAATCCCAAACAGCAGTCTGCTGCTTCAGACATCAGAATTTAAAGTGAACAGTTCCAACTCGATCACCCACACTGCTGAAGATTGATCAGACATGATCAGGTTGTGTTCGGTCAGTCGCATGATCCAAGAAACTTAAAAACTTCACATAGGAAAATCATGTAAAATTATCTTTAACTTTTTAACTGAAAAAAGGCTTTGACAATTTAAATCTTATACTGAATAATTAATGTTTGAGTAGTGTGTGGTTTGAATTTCCTTCTTTCGATTTGTAAATTTATTACAACTTGATCAGGAGTTTGTATTTTGTTTTTTTAATAAGGGTTTCAAGTCTTCAGTGTTCAAAAGTGTGAATTCAGTTGCTCCTTTTTTAAATATCAGGTTGCTCAAATCGGATTGGTGAGCCAGACACCGCAAATCAAGATCTGAGAAATTCTGGTTCAAGTATCTGAAAAAACTTCAACCCACGTTTCACAGATCTAAAACGAAAAAGATTTAAATTTTATATTATAATTCTAACACTATAATTCATATATTATAAATACAACCAAAATAAATAATAATATCAAAAATCCACAAAACCACACAAACACCACATTACCATCTCACCCCTAACTACCCCCAACCCATCTAACCAACACCACCAAAATCCCCCCCAACCACAAATAACCCTATATCAAAACCAACACTCCTAATTCTATATTTTCTTTAATTTAATTTTTTTTAGTATATTTTATTACATGCAATGACATACGCGCTCAATTCCTAGCGGCACCCACACCGTCACCCTAAAGACAACACCCCCTTCAAGTAATAAAACCTCCCCACCACCCACCCAGAGCCACCTCTTTCCTAGACGCTATTAGCCCCCACAACAACACCTCACCAATCCAATTCTGGCACCCTCCTTTCTCTACATATTCACAGACATCAACTACCTTCCACAAATCACAAGCAGATAGTAGTGACTCTTTAGATCTAGCTAAGTTTAACGACAAATCATCTACCACCTCAGACAAACATACCTACAAACATATAACCCCCTGTACCCCCTACCATCATCATAAAACACCCCCTACCCCCCCCATAACCCCCCCCCCATCACACAACCCCAACCCCCACTATCATAACTACACTCTTCCCCCAAAACAATCCCCTCAACCCACCCCCCCACACCCCCCCACCCACATCACGACGCAACTATCACCCCCACACCTAATCACCCCCCCCCCCCCCCCCCCCCCCCCCCCCCCCCCCCCCCCCCCCCCCCCCCCACCCCCCCCCCCCCCCCCCCCCCCCCCCCCCCCCCCCCCCCCACCCCCCCCCCCCCCCCCCCCCCCCCCCCCCCCCCCCCCCCCCCCCCCCCCCCCCCCCCCCCCCCCCCCCCCCCCCCCCCCCCCCCCCCCCCCCCCCCCCCACCCCCCCCCCCCCCCCCCCCCCCCCCCCCCCCCCCCCCCCCCCCCCCCCACCCCCCCCCCCCCCCCCCCCCCCCCCCCCCCCCCCCCCCCCCCCCCCCCCCACCCCCCCCCCCCCCCCCCCCCCCCCCCCCCCCCCCCCCCACCCCCCCCCCCCCCCCCCCCCCCCCCCCCCCCCCCCCCCCCCCCCCCCCCACCCCCCCCCCCCCCCCCCCCCCCCCCCCCCCCCCACCCCCCCCCCCCCCCCCCCCCCCCCCCCCCCAACCACCAACAACCACCCCCCACACACAACACACCACACACCCACACCCCACCCACAACCCCCCCCACAACCACACACAACCCCAACCCCACAACAACACCCCCCACCCCCCCCCACCCCCCCCCCCCCCCCCCCCACCCCCCACCCCCACCCCCACCCCCCCCCCCCCCCCACCCCCCCCCACCCCCCCCCCCCCCCCCCCCCACCCCCCCCCCACCCCCCCCCCCCCCCCCCCCCCACCCCCCCCCCCCCCCACCCCCCCCCCCCCCCACCCCCCCCCCCCCCCCCCACCCCCCCCCCCCCACCCCCCCCACCCCCCCCACCACCCCACCCCCCCCCCCCCCACCACACCCCCCCCCCCCCCCCCAACCCACACCCCCCACCCCCACCACAACCCCACACACATACCCCCCCCCCCCCCCCCCTCCACCAACCCACCAAACAACACCCACAACCCCCACAATCCTACCTCCCCAACCAAAATATATATAGAGATATGATAAAACTTTATCACACTCTCCACCTCATCCACATCCCTAACTAACGCTGCCCAGTCTCCCTCCTCTCCCCTACACACCACAAACACAGATAAAGAGAACTGCTCATTTGTGATTCTGTTAGATTATGATAACCCCCACACAACCCATACCCCTCCTCCACACCACCAACACCAAACACTTCAACAACCTAATTACACCAACACATTCCCTAATACCCCAACACCCTAACTCTTTTTCCACATAACCACACAATGAGTGGTGTGTGTGTTTTCAATTAGATATAGATTAGAAGAGATATAGAGCCACATGTACTCTCATTCTTCAAGATATAGATATATAGAGTCAGAGATGTGTTAATATGCTTTCTTTAACAAATCCCCCTCCCTACACACAGTCTATAGATATCATATAGAGCCTTTTCTATAAAAAAAAAAATAAACAACACCAACAAGAAATATTTACATGCAAGATAGATATATATATACTTAGCGAGAGAGAGAGTGAGAGAGAGTGAACGTAGCTAAACCCCCAGAGCCAAGAACCCAACTATACCCTTATATATCCCCATTACTCTCTCTCATCACCTCTCCGCTGGTCTCTCACTAGAGAATCGCCATAGAGGATTCTTAGATATATAGATAGAGAGATATATATTGTGATGCGTGTGCTACAAGCGACGGGAAGCAGATGGGCACGGTTGTTTGGCATACAAACATGCCCGTTCACGAACATTGGTCACACAACAAACATTACACTGACAGACTCCCAAGTAGGTAAACATCTCACAGACGAGAACATACACAGTCACGCACGTCCAACACTTCTCACAGGTACTGATAGAAGCGCGAATGGACCACCTGGGAACTTGTGAGTTTATGTGGGTGAGCGGTGGCCGAGAGGCTCAGATTTTTGCTCTGGGGGACGTCTCCGTTCAGCACCTCCGCTGCATGATGTGGGAGTTCAGACGAGGACGAGGCACCGAGGTTCTGGGAGCTTGCACTGCACAGCGCCCCCTGCTGATCAGCGAGGTCCAGGCTGACCTCGGGATTGCTGGTGCGGTGGCGCTCACGGGCAATCCAGTCCCTGATGGAGAAATCTTGAGAGCTGCACTTGGGCTTCAGCTGGTCCACAGCCGACAGCTCGGAGCGAGAGCCTGAACTGATGCCGACCTGCCAGTCTCCCAACACGGACAGCTCGGGGAAGTCCCTCTGACCGCCCATGGTGTGCCTGCGTCTGATGTTCTTCTTCTTGCTACGGCCCTCCGGGGACCGGCTCCTCTGGCTGCCCACACCAAACATGTCATCCACAGACATTCGCAGACGCACCTTCAGTCTGTCAGTGATCTTCAGCTTCCACGCTGGCTCGGCCTTATCTAACTCGCTACGAGACGAGGAGCTGAGGCTGCCTGTGGAGCGTCCTTTGACCGACCCCATTACACGTGACAGCCTGTTGGAATCTTTATCACTCCACGCTCCTTCCAGTGAAGACTCGCTGTTGTGTTTCTGTTGAGCAGCTTTCTTTCTGGAAAGCGTATCACACTCAATGAGTCTGTGTGAGGGGAGGGGCCGAGGAGCCTCCTGAGGGTCACGATGTTCTGCTTTTCCGACTGTGAACACCGGCAGGTCGCTTTCACTGTCTGTCTCCATGGGCCTTCCCTCGCTGATCAGTTCACTCCTCTCATCGTCAGCGTCGTCTCCACCCCTGCTTTCTGCCACACTCTGCACTTCAGGGCTGAGAGTGTTGAGCTCAGCTCCAGTCAGGAACGTCATGGAGGAGGTGGTGGAGTAATCGGAGGTGATGGAGCAAACCTCTGCTGCTAGCCCGCTCGGCCCTGCCTCCAGAGCCACCATCCTGCCTCGCCTCACTCTGGGCACCGACGCCTGAGAGCTGGTGCTGTTCATCGTACCGAGGTCGGACACCGTGTCGTCGTAGTTAGAAGGCGGGTCTGACAGAGAGGACTGGTGAGCAATCGGCATGCGGTAGCTGAGGTTTGGGGAATGGGAGGGCGAGGCGTAAGGGGAGCCGGCTTGAAGGGCAGAGGAAATGTGTTCTGTAGGTAGGGAGGGAGAGGGCTGCGATGTCAGGCTGCAAGAGAGAGACTCTTTCCTGTTGGGCATGTCGAGCTGTTCCTCTGAGCTGTTCCTGTGCTTCTCTTTCTCACTGGCTTCATCCGTCTCCCCCTCCTCCTCGGTCCGGCTGTCTGGGGACCACAGAGGGTGCTGCTGGCTCTCCTCCGGGAGCTCCTTCTTAGGGTACACAGCGTCCAGGTCATCGTCTGAACTGCTGGGATGAGCTTTGTCCTTGGGCTTCTTACGCTTGCGGCTGGCGAAGAAGGAGGAGCGCAGCATCTCTTTGCTACACTGATCCTTCCCTGACCCCCACAAGCCCTGCGGATACAGAGCAAAAACAGCATCGTCAAAACAAGACTTATGAATATAAAAACAGCAAAGACAAAGGAATGAGGGATTTGTGTGATACATAAGGAAGTGAGGAGGACATTACCTTTGATTTGGAGGAGTCACTACATGCTGAATCTGTGTTAAAAAGAAGAGTATCATTAGTACAAATATGCCAACCTTCTGACTCACTAAAAACAGTCAACAAGAAAAAAAGAGAAAAGGCAGATTAAAAGTTTGTTCAGAGTGAAACTGGCACACATGACGAGTATAATGAGAGCGGCTGAATGGAAGCAGATGACACATTTTTGGCTCAGAGAGAGAGACAGCAGGACAACTAACCACATTAAGCTCTATATGGAAAAGTGTAGAAAGCATCAGAGGGAGGCCTGAGATGAAAGATGTGAGGAGAGGAAGTGAAGTGAAAACCCAGCGGTTAACCAAGACACAGAAAGCGGCTCATGCTCATGTATCGATGGAAACGACGGCACATCACGGACAAACACGTCAGTCACAGAGCATCACATGTAGCCACCAACCAGCTGTAGGCATTCTTTCCCAACTCAAGACATCACAGAGGAGAGGGAGTGATGAGGTTTGCTCTGACTGAGAGACTTAAGGGGCCTGAGCTGAACAGATCAGTGAGTGTGTGTCGTGGTCGATACAGCTGGCGCAGGCAAGCCTTAATATAATGGAGAGGTTTCTCTTACTCCGAACTAGATTAACTCCTGTGGGGGCTCTTTAATGTGTCGTTCTAAACAAAATAAAAGGCAAAACAAAGTTCATAAAAACTTCCTTATCTCACTTTACAAAAAGAGGAGACACGCAAACTGGAGCAAACAAAGATAAGCAGACCAATAGCCCATTTCGACCAAATAGTTACAGGAACCACAAGAACTAAACTCAGGAACTGAATGTCCTGTTTTAATGCATTTCCACAACATCTGGAAAACCCCTCAAGCAGGGGCGTTGCCAGACACTTTTTACCGGGGCACGTGCCCCGGTAAACATGCACTGTGCCCCCCTGTAAAATTCCAGATGAAATTTCACATTGAGTCTATTTTTCATCACAGACAGTTTATGATCACAGAATGGAGTAGTTGACAGCTCCTGTGACAGGTGAAGGCAGGAGAAGATGCAGGTGGACAGTCTGAGGGAATAGATTCTATAGAAACAGATAAATCTGTTGAGGAGGACACTGGTCAGACGCAAGACTGAGACGGGGGGGGGGGCTGTGCCCCTGTAAAGCTGCAGGCCTAGCTACGCCCCTGCCCTTAAGATTCATCCACTAATGGATTAAAATCCATAATCACATTTGAGATATAATTAATCATGTCCTCTGGTGCTTGTATTTAAATGGATATAATGAATGGCTGCAAAGGAGACTATAACTGTTATACAGCAATCAGCCCCAACATCAAAAGGACTGGCATGTTAAGTGATAACACTGATGAGCTCATTACAATGCAATGTTCTGCTGGGAAACTTTGGGCCCTCACATTCACCTGGGTGCCACTGGACACATACAACCAATGCAGGACGAGTGCCGAGCAGGACTGTGTGACCTGACCATCCTAAAAACTGCTCAGGAAAGGCTTGAGGAACATGATCGGTATCAATCCACTGATTTATGATCAGATTGGGAAATTTGGAGGCCAAGTCGATGGCTCAAGTTCTTTGTCACGTTCCCTTGGATTTTCCTCCTGAGCAGTTTATGTGGTGTGGAAATGTACAGTGTCCACTGTCCAAGGTGAGCCGCTGCCATGACAGCTAGTTCTTGGTCCACAATAGTGGGGGGTCAGCGCTGCATGTCAAGTGGCATCTTCATTTCTCTGCAGAACATTGCATTTTAACAAGACAATCAACAACATTCACTCTAAATGATAGTCCGACTCTCATCCTAGTATTCTTTAGTGGGATCTAGTGCTTGCTTACTGTTTGAATAAAGCTTCAAGTAAGTCTCATGAGCAGCAGGGTCGACAAATCAGCGACATTCTGCGCTGCGCTTGACCTGACATATTATATTCTCTTAATACAATTAATACAACATTCTTCCTGAAGTTCCTGAAGGACCCCTGAAAGAGTTCCTGCGGTGGAAACGGGCTATTAAAGATCTAACATAGGTTCAAAATGTGTGTGTGTCAGTGTGTAGCGCAGGGCTGGGTAGGGAGACAGTGTGAGGAACATGTTAGTGATGGATGTAGGTGTTCTACATCATGTCATAGCGGGAGATGTGGAAGTATGTGATGTTTCTAATGTTGAATGAGGACAAAGATCTTGTAATAAAGACATCACAGACAACAAATCAAACAAAAGACACAGGAGGAAGCACCTGAAACAATAAAAAAAAAAAAAAAAAAAACCTTCCTGTCGCGGCAAATACCACTACATCTACATGTTCCATCCACTGCTCTTTGACTGCTTGTCAACAAGTCATTAAGTCTCGAAGCAATACGTAGTATTAACACGTAATTGTATGTGTTGGTTGTATTTGAGTGTAAACACGTGTGTCCTGGGGGAACATCCAGCTCAGTCCCACCACTACGAACCCACCCCTCAGACATCATGACAGATTATGCCACATGACCGGAGAGGTTGACCGTACCATGCTACTTGTCCTTGCGATCAGCTTTAGAGACAACAAGAGACAGCAGAAGGGCTTTCAGAGAAAGTACAGCAGCATCGCTCTGTATCCCCTCAATTTAGGGTATTGGTTTATATATGAGACGTGCACACCACAGGAAAAATGACAAACATCGACTTCTCTTTCTTTCTTTTTTATCTTTTTTCCTCCTTTCGCCCAAATTTAAAAGAGCTGCGGGTTTCTGCAGACTAGGCAGCTACACTGGGCACAACACTCGTCCTTCTTCCTACAGTCCCAGCTGTCCATCACTGACAAAACAGAGTCCATCAGTGACATCATCGAGTGATAGACGCCGCCCACTTGGCCTGTGTCAAGATTGGGTAATGTGTGAGTGCTGGACAGGGATAAGGGAGAAAAAACAACACACTACACACAGAAGGGCAGAGGTCAGAAGGGTTAAAAAACTTCCATCGTTTCTTTTTTGTCTGTTAAGATTTTCTTTGGGAAAGAACATGCCGGGATTGTGTGAGAGACGAGGAGGAGGGGAAGAAAAGAACTGAAAGAAAAGGAGTCGTCGTCTCAACACAGGTAAAAGCACAGGGAGAAAAAAATGACTTGAGCCAGAAGAAAGAAAGAGTAAAGCAAAACAAATGAACGGAAATAAAACTTGAGGACAATTTTATCTCTTTGGGCAAAAAAAACGTAAACATTGAAACAAAACAAGACTTTTATCCAAAATGAATAAATTAATAAAAACAAAGCTCTACATACTGCAAGGTATTTTTCAACAAATTTCCAATTGTTTGACTAAAAAATATATTCATTGAATAATTGTTGAAAAAGCCTTCATTAACATAAATACAAATAAAACTTATTAGGCTTGTTTTTGCTCAAAGCATTTAAAGGCAAAAAGGCATGATGTTCATTATATTAGCAATTAAAATTAACAGTGCTAACATTCAATCTAACAATAAGCCTTTAACACAAATATTCAACAGTTTTATCAGCTATATATGAAATCTAATATTGCTGCCATGACAATGTATTTGCTGCAGTAATGCTGGATGCTGCTCCTAAGAGAAAACTTTCTCAGATTTACCTGAGACTTCGCCCGGTGACGGTGCGGTCCGCCCGATGTTTGAGAGCAGGTGGTCGATATTGGGCACAGGCTGAGACTGCACTGTGCTTTCCTGCTCAGCTGTGGTCTGGATTACATTACACACAAGAACATAGAAAAAAGAGAAGCAAAGAGGAGATAAGAAAACATAAATTGGAAAAACAGATAAAACAACCACTTTAAATGAATGACATACACTTCATTTAAAACTACATTGACTGAATTCCTGAAGAGATTATCTCCAATTCATGAGAGAAATATCTGACTCTAAGACACCAAGCTGCATAATGATCCACTTTCGTACAAAATAATGATTAATGCAGTTTTAAATATCCATATTTATGTAGAACAGAATGAAATTAAGTTATCTACGATGAGTCGTTATCTTTCGTGATGCTAACAAAATGAAAAATAAAACAAATGAATTGCCACATACAACAGGGTCGTCATCACAGTCATCAGTGAAGAACCAGTCGTACTGCTGGATAAGGTTCTCAACTATCTTGCACTGGTCCGGCATGTGATTGACCATGTTGGCCATGTTGTCCTCAGAAGTTCGGACGAGTGTAGGACCGAACACGATCGCCAGGTTACGAGGCTCCATCTAAATAGATGAGGTTAGGACGAATTAGCTTTAATGGCATAATCCCGAAGGATTGGAGGGTGTTAAACTGATGACATTAACACCAACAGGTCCTGTTAACAGTCGTACCTTGTTCTTTTCACAGTTTTCAGAAACCTTCTTAAGGTGAGCACAAAGGAATTTCAGAGTTTCAAAGTGATGATCAGGTAACTCCTGGATCTGCAAGAATTGACAAAAAAGTGAGAGAGTCTCAGGATTAATGGTCTGCTTAATGTAATGCAGTTCAATTAAATGCTGCTCATATTATATTTTTTTACTCACCAGCCTCTTGAGCTCTTTTAATCTCTCCACTGAGTCTTCTGTTCTGTTGGCTTCAATAAAATCGGCGTACTTTTCTGTGAATAGAGCAGGAAAACCCTCAGTATGAGCAGCAAAAAAGAGGAAGCTGACAGAAAATCCAATGCCGTTTCAGTTTTTTTGTTGTTGCTTGTCAATGTTGGTACTAAATCTCACCATTTGTAAACAGAGGGTCAGGAAGTTTTCGGAAAAAGGACTTCAGTAAACTACTGATGACATTGAGGTCCCGCCATTTCTGCAGAGAAGTGAGAGATTGTTGGAGCATTACGTTAAAGCAGTCCTCACAGTGTAAATCTGTCACTGTTTAACGATGTTGTCAGCAAAGCGGCACACTGTACTGTGCAACCAAACTGTCAGTCACTCACGTCTTCCTGGATGTCGATGTCATTCATGCCTTTACTGTTGAGCTCCTCCTGCATGCTGGAGATGGCAGCGTTGTTCCCGGGGACTCTGTAGATTCCAGTGTACTCCAGACCTCTCTCCTCCACCACATTACAGCACACTTCCACGATCAGAGGAACAAACTGCACAAAACACAACCAGCAGGAAGATTTTACATGTGACATATCACTGATTGTAGTGAATCTAAACTTTGACATTATATGGTCATAACAGTCACAATCTTAACATGCGGCCTGCATCGTGATATTTGTTGCTGTAATGTTGTTATGTACAGAGAAATGAAAATATTGAGCAGTTTACCATCAAACATTACACCTTTAACAAGTAAAACTGTTTTACTCTTCTAAGAGTTTGAAAGAAAATCTAATGGAAGCACTAAGTGGTTGTCAAATACAGACAGTTTGGGCCAAATATCGACCCAAAGCATCAGTTTTTGATTACCTGAAAATCAATTATCTTTGCCCAGACTCACCTTCCCTACCTTTAAAATGTATTTATTCATATTTATATTATGATTTGATTTCTACTAGTGTGGACCCCAGGAAGAAGAGCTTGTGTGTGGTGGCTAATTGGAATCCAGATTTACTAAGAAAATATATAATAAAAACCTATAACTGGACGTGCACAGATGTGACGTGCCTGCAGTTGTGTGTAATATACATCTATGTTTCCTCAGTCTTTTATGTATTCAGAGAAAATACATTCAGATTATCTGAGACTCACCCTGTTTGTCTGTGCAGCTGGACAGTCATCAAGCCGCACCCCAAACGTGACCCCAGCTGGAGTCTTTTTTTCAAAGGGCTTCCTCATGATCCCTGCGATGCCAATTTTCCAAGCACCTCTGTCCCGTGGTGGACTGGAGTCATCTGGAAGATTAAACACACACAAGACGATATATAATAGCCAAGTAATGTCAGAAGTGCCCTTCAATCACTGAATGGAGTTGTTTTCATTACCTTTCAACGCCCTCCGCTCCTCTCCTGATTTGGGTGAATGAGGACTGTGGCCCCTGCCGTCTGTTTTACCTCCCAGGAAGGCTTGTTTGATGCTGAGGGACTGGCGGGAGGTTTTGGGGGATGGTTCCGACCTGCTGCTTGGGGCGCTGATCCAGACAGAGAGCAAAACATACAATATACAGAAATATTAACAGTAAGTTTGTGTACAAGTAAATGGGTAGATGAGTGGTCAGGTACCATGAAGGGCCCCAGGGGGCGATGTGGAGTCCTGCATACCTGATCATGTTGTACTCTTTGATCTTTCGACTGATCAAGTCCTGACTTGTTACAGCAGCATTCTGTGATGACAGCAAAAACACATTTAGGATGTTAAATACAGTTTATTATTCATTACAGGCAAGTTGATGTAGATTTGTATATTTACTATGATTTATCATAATTATTTAGAAAACCACCTTGTTGGGTTTATTGGCATTATCAAATAACTAAAAGGGCCTTCCCAGTCGTTATACATAATAACTCATGCGCAATACATGAATGATAACATCTAAAATATCTCAGTTATAAACAGCTGCACATATAACCCGTGATATAATCCAATACAAACATTCACCTGACAGACTGGATGACATACTGACTGGGACACAGGTCAAAGGAACTGAAGGTAAACTGCAGACAGGCCAAGAACTGTACTGATGTCACAAGTGAACTAGTTTGCAGTCGGAGTCCCTCGTCCTCTTAACTCAAGAAAAATTGTAATAGCTTCAACTTCATTAAATGTATTCAAGGAAGATAACTCTGCCTATCTGCCTAACTAAAAGCCTGACGAAATGAACAAAATAAAATCTAAAAAGGCCCGGATTACAGAACAAGAATATTTCTGCATTACAGATTGAAATTTATGTTTAATCAGTGGTCAAACTGGTTCACGTTGGTAATAGCTGCAGTTTCACTACTATAACTCCAAGCATCTCGACATAGGTGCTACTTTTTTGCTCAACATTTCTAATCTTACCTAATTATGTGCTGCCAAACCTCTCCGGCATTTCACAAATAAAGCCTCTAATCCTCTTCTTCTTACCGACGCCTTTATTGTGTTTTATTCAAAGACTAACTTTGGTTCGCTTTGTTGTTAACCCGACGGGTGTGCTCCTTATTTCTTTCAAACCTCGAGTGAAGTCCGGTCTAAACTTGGTTGTTTAGGGTTACAGGAGAAACAAACAACAGTGCTACCCTTTGTTACAATTTTCCATGCCGGCATCATTTTAGCTACATGTGAGGCTACAAGAGATCCTGATAACTTGGCCACACTACACAAGTCTTGCAAGAACACACCTCTTCATCCGGGTTACTGTTTTCCTGGATGACTCGGATCCAGGTCAGCATGTCGTCCCTCCCTTCTGCCTGGAATAAATACTCGCAGTCCGAGGTGGTGAGTCGCAGCACGTTCTTGCGTCTCGTGTCGCTATAGGAGATGTCAATCAGACAGGCCTTGATGCTGATTTGCGGCGGCTCCTCGTCAGATTGTGTGGAGGCATGAGACTGTGCATCTTTCCTGTCTTTGAAGAGAGTGAGGGTGTGACCTTGTAGAACAGCGTACATCTGCTTCCACGATCTCATTCCTCCACCGACACGCTACAGAGGCAAAGAGACAAGAGAGAAAGAGAAATACTTAAACGTCATAACATTAGTGATGTATATAGCTGTTAAATGAATACATGAGTGTGCAGGCATACCTTGTTTTTATCTGTAGTAAGTTGCCTAAAATTGAGATAACCTTCTTTGGAAGAATCTGCAAAGATACCCGAAGAAGAATCCCTTCGAGATCCAGAATCCCCAGAAGATTTATGACCATCTAGAGCCTGAAAGTGTGAAAACATGACACATTGTCTGGCATTATTAGCTGACACTGGAGTGCGACATGAAGCTTGAGGAGAGTGAGAGAAGAAGATGACATGCAACAAGGATCTTTGAGTAGATTCTAACTGGGGATCTCACGGTTACATGGTCACCAAGACATCCCAATATCTAAAACATCTATGTCCCCAAACGCTTCCTAAGGAAGCCAGTGAAAGTAACTTGAAGAAAGCTTCAAAACCTGCCTGACTTTATCCATAAATCAAAACTGTTTCAGGAAACATGTCACATACCATGTCAAACAGATCAGAATGACTACATTAAATACTTTAAAGAAAACAGAACAAGGTCACAGGGTACAAGCAAACACAATATAAATGAAAAAAAAATAAAAATTTATAATATCAATCCATAATTCCATAGTTCCTCACCTTTCTCAGGCCCCTGAAACTCGGCATATGCTTACTTGAAGATCTTCTAAAGAAATTGAAGAACAACAGATATATTTCAAGTCAGAGACAAGGTCGGACTAATTCACAACTCCATCCAAATGTTAAAGAATAAAAGAATAACCTAATCCTAATATGCACTCACCCTCTGCCCTCCTCCTGATAGTTATCCAGACCCTCATCATAGGATTTGGACCGCTCTGTTTTACTGGCTGTGTCAGACTCCAACAAAGCACTTCTCAGCGACTCTATACAGGGATGAAAAAATAATAAATCATCTTTTTTTTGCTACTTATAACCCAAGTTATAAGTTTTGTTAGGGGTCACATTGAGCTCTCTGAGATGGTTTGGAGCTACAGTTGTCATTTAAACAAATCAATCCATGATAACTTAACTAAGTGTGTTATCAATAAGGAGAAATAAAATAATTATTTCGAGATAAGCTCGGACTGACATATACATCATTCAACCAACCAAATGCAGCTTACCTTGGTCATGTGACAGCTGACGACGAATGGGAGGGCACGGTGAGCCAGGGGTGGAGGGACCAGTCATTATGGATGGTGCAACAGATATCACAGCGGAGGGTGGAATAGGAGCAGCGTTGCGGTCGACACTGGGACTGATTGGCTCATCTGTGATGACAATGCAACGCTCAGCGTCAGCACAGAGATGAAATACATCTTTTGTTCTACTTGCACATTATGTCTCTGACTGGAAGAATGCAAGCCTGCTCAACATTTATCTTTACCATCTGTATATCAAAGAGAACTTCATTAACTATAATCATCTGTGGGATTTAGAAAAAAAATAAAAACAGCCTTCCTGTGACTCACATGGCTAACATGCCTCACCACAGCTGAGATTCATAACAGATCATCTTCTGACATGCTTTCTGAGAGAGAGAAGGAAGTTCTTAACTCATGAGTACTGTACCGCCCACTCCTGGCACTTCAAGCCTGAAACAGCTCTGAGTACAAAGCTGCTCTCTGCAGCCGAGGGGCTTTTGGTGCTAAATTTAAAAGGAACTGTCCTAGTTCTAGCCTGTACCCAACTTTGAAACGGGGCAAAGTAAAAGGATGTCACAATCTCCACAAAAAGGTCCATCAGGCTACCTTACTGAGGTCCTGTCCATCACTGATAAACCTTATTTAGTAGAAACAACTTCAATTTTCACTTAATTTAGAGATGACCAGTGCCTTTCACCAAACTCTGCATACATTAATTATGTCCATGAAAAACCTAAAACTCAATGCACACAGTGATCTTCTACTACATTGCCACAAAAATGTATGGTCAAACTCAAGATTTACTTCCAAAAGAAAAATGAAAAACACAGAGAAACCATCTAATGAAGATAAAAAATAAAAGATATGACCTGCCTGTAGATTAGCTAAAAAAAGCGATGGATTGGATTAAGTCCTGGACCAGTGGGCTTTCAAACAGGCTATTGATGGAGGCCGAGCGGCTTATACAATCAAGGCACTGTTCTCCTGGGCCGGGGCACCAGTCCCAGAATGGTGGTGTTGCGGCATCACCACTGTCACTGCCTGCTTTGTCTGCACCTGGCCTGTCAGGCCGCCTTTACAACAAACATTACAAGGACCACTGAAGGAGTGGCAGAAACACTGTTTGTAAGCCAAAAGTGTAGTGACCTCAGATACCCTTCACATGCAACTGAAAACTGTCACATGTTCCCCTTAATTCAAGAGCAATAACTTTAATTTTAGCACTGCAGAGAGAAGTGCATCCACATGACTTTGAGTAAGAAAAAATGAACTCTAATAAACTTACACATCTCAACAAGTTCACATGAAAAAGCTTACACACGTTAACTGAAGGCATTCTTCCTGCCCAGTAAATATAATGCAGTACAGTTCAATAGCACCACAAACTGCAGCCTACAGATAAATCAATTCAATCTTCATGAAGGTATTTGCATTGCAACTGTATTAGGCTCAGCCCTGTTTGCACAGGACTAGTATTACCTGGAGATCTCTAGTAATATGTAATAATTGCGGCAGTCGTCTGTGATTTTAACCCTGTGTGAATCTGCCATGTCCGTCATTGATAAAGTAAAAATTCCACTCCACATTATCAACCAAACTTTGCCAAAAACAGTGGTCATGTAGTTATATTAGTCCTGTGTGAATTGCATGTGGGCGTTTTGCTTTGTAAACATCTGTTTTTTGTTGTCAGAAAAAGGAACAAGAAATATGATAGTGGCTCATAATAATGTTAGTAAATACATGTAAAATACAGACTTTGCTTATCCTGTGTAAATGTGCTACACAAACACAGATGTGAGGTGGCTGCTTCTATGAGGTGACCTGGTAATACTAGGCCCATACTGATAGAGCTTTAGAGTGCATTGCTTTTACGTGGCATACATAATAAACTGACAGCTGTGTGTATATAATCAAAGATGTAAAATTAACAGAAGTGAGCAGGCCTCTGAAAGTTCACCTTTGAGTTTTGTGAATTAGAAACATCTTTTAAATTCATTTTGAACCATATTTTCAATTTATCCTACACCAAACTACTTCAAAAGACCCACATTAAACTCAGAAACTAACTCTTCTCCCGTGGGTCAAGCTAAAACCTTGCAGTACTGCATCTGCCTGTGACCTAGTTCCTACATAAAGGCTACCTGCAGAGTACAAAACATTTCCTGTACTGTGCGACCTTACAAAGCATAAGTAGATCAGAAGTTATTATGCTGATTCAAGACTTTCGATCCTAAAACTGTCCTGCGTTTCTTTTTGCTCAGGGACTAACCGTTTTTATGATGAACCAGCCTAATCATACAAAAGGAACACTAAGAACTAAGACAAATACAGAGAAGATTAACTGTAAACAACGGATATCCACCCTCCCAGAACCTGTAATTTCCATTTTACGTCACAGAAAGATTGGTAGAGAGACAGATGGATAGACAGACACCCAAACATTTATAATAAATATAAGAGACAGATGGGAAAAGACAAACATAATGACAGACAATTTCGATCCAAACATGAAAACATATGATGTATGTTCAATCTGACAGCAGATTCTAAGATGGCATTTAAGAAATATAAAAGCTCCTCCATCTCCATATTCAGTCTTGCCTCCAGCGATGTAGCTATAGCGATGCTCTCATCACACCACACAAGAAAATATGCTGAGAGCTCTTATCAATTATGAATCTAGTCTCACTGTTGAACTGATTACAACATATTCTCCTTAAAAGCCTGAATACACCGAACATATTTGCAATGAAATTCACACTAGGATTAGAAAAGTGTGTTTCAAGAGGCAAAACAGAGCATTCTGATACTCTCTCCAAGTGTACGAGTTCAAACATTTTATTAAACGGCTGCTTAAAGCACTGCCAACGCTTCTTATGTGAATGGTAGCAGAGTTGTTTTGAAGCTGACTTCCATTTAATCACCACAAATGCATTTTGGGAATACTGAACCACAACGCAATCCAATCTAAAGTGAGACCTTCTAAGAAAACAATGCATTAAGTAAGAGGAAAAATTCAATATATTCCAAAAGGCTTAAGCCATCCTTCACTCTGCCCCAGTTAAGCCGAATATCCCACAAAACATCTCTGAATGCCACAAAACCTGATTAATACATCTTCCCTGGAAGATTAATTTATTTGCCATTTGCCTCTGCCATCAGTGTATGAATGTGTGTTTGAAGGGGTGAATGTGGCAAGTGCTGTAGAGTGCTTTGAGCGGTCTGTAGAATGACATATTGCTAGTGAAATGCAAGTCCATTTACCATTGAGTATACAGAGACACACACACAGTAATACACCGAATCAGATTAACGATGGAACTATAGAGTTCCACATGCTTCACAGTCCTATGCATCTATTTTGAATTGATTTCTATCAGCATCTATCGTAGAAGCCTTTCAACCAGCTACAGTATCTGCACGGCCTGTCTCCCTCATGTTACTACTGCCTGCTGCCGTTGCCATGACAACATGGGGTGTGAAGGTTTACAACTGATTATTCTCTTACCAATAAATGGAATGGAGTCCAGAGACTCATCCAGGTTGCTGGAGCACGAGGTGTGACATTGTTCCCCAAGGCGACGTATGCGTATCTCACGACGTGCATCGTTGGGAAGCCAGCAAGCTGCCACATCTGCTGTAGAGTCTGCTCCATCGTCAGCTACCGCCAGGATGTAGGAGGGGTGCCGCAGGGGGCTGGGGTTCTTTCCAGAGGGGGGCTTTTCCCTAAGAACAACGCCGGTCTCCGTTGGGCTTCGCCCATTGACCTGACTCTGTAGGTCTAGGGGAGGTGGTTTGAGGATGCTTGGCCTCTGAGGCATTAGCTTCGGGGTAGAGCACGACCTGTGTCCTACCAACGCTGCCTCTCTGCCTGCCTCAACAGGCTGCATGGTTTCAGCCCGCACTCTGCTTAGGCCTTGTTGGGAAGTGTGGGCCGCGTGGTTTCCTTTGACTGTAACTCTTTGGTCGGTAAGAGAGTGTTCTGCACTTGTGCTCTTTCCAAAATGTGAGGATCTGTCTGAGAGCATGGGTGAGGAGCGGGTCTGAAGAGAATCTTGTCCTTTAGAGTACAGAGAGGGGTTGGGTGGCCCCCTCATGCCACCACTGTATCCAACAGAGGGCCTGTGGAGCATGGCGTGTCTGGGGACAGACTGTCTGCTGGGCCTCGTACCTTGGTCTGCCCTTCCATACCCTCCTCTCCTCTCACTGGGCCGAGCCAACTCTGCAGGGTCAACATAGTCCGTGGAGCGTGCCCGGGCTTTGTGCATTAGGCCATCTTGAGACACGCTTCGAGGTGGCCAGTTCCTGGTTTGACCCATTCTCTCTGCACTGAGCATCCGGTCCTGCGATGCACTGCGTGGGGCTATCTGAAAGTGGGGTGGAGGTCCTTGGTATGATCGTTCATGTGATGTACTCCTCCGCCGTATCCCCTTAGGTCCCCAGTCTCCCCGGGGAATGTGATGAGCAGCGCCAAAGGCGGCCTGATTAGTAGCCCGCAAATTATCCAGCCTCTCCTGGATAGTCCGGCTACCATGGGAATGGATTCCTTTGTTGTCAATGTACTCCCGATACGTTTGGTAAGTGCGCCAATCAATGTTTTGATGGTTGGCTGGGTAATGAGGTGCCTGACCTCCATATGGATGCATTCCTGGACCACTGGGATAAACATCAGCCTTTCGTGGGTGAGGATACTGGGCCAGTGACCCAGGCCTCCCCCTGACAAAGACAGGGTCAATGTAATCTATCCTATGTGCTGGACCCATCCGCCCCATGTGGGCTTTATCAGGAGGAACCACCACCGTCCTCACGCTGTCGTTGCGCATGCACACTGCCATCTGACTTTTTGGATATGACTGAGGAGGCGGAGATGGAGGAACAGTGATCTCCTTGCGGTACCCATGGTCAGGGGGTGCGGTTGGCCCTCGACAGACCTGCTCTGCTGAGTCTGTCGCCTGGGCCATGCCCGTAGGCTTACAGTCTACTCTGGGGTAGCATACTGGGGGTGGTTCAGGAATGTGACGAGCATTTCCACTGTAGTTGCTGTGGCCACGGAGGTAGGCATCCTGGGAGTAGGCCTAGAGACAGAGGAACAGTAGTGTTACAATAGATCAGTAGAAGCTGCATTTTCCAAGTGTGTGTAATATTCAACGTTGTGCTACTCAGTGCTTGCAGAGAAGTCAAGCGTGATATTACAAACGCTACCGGATGCATGTGTGTGGGCAGTGCATGTTGCAGTACGAGTGAACGGAGGCGTTAGCAGTTCAGGGGTGTCAGTGGTCTTCATCTGCTCCTTATTTAGAGTTCTCATGGTTATGTTCACTGTTCCCTAACTGGATGGTGCAATATATACGCCAACATAGAAAATATCTTTCACTAATTGAGACTTGGATGGTGTTTTTATGGTACAGCTGTCTTTTTCCACCATTCCCACTTGTGTTTTCTGCAACAATGGGTTGTTGCTACTGTGATTTACAATATCCAATATACGGGAGAAATGAACAACTATAATTATAACTGCAAACTCAATGAGATAAATGTGGAATGCTGTTCTTTTTTACTGCACCCAATATTTATCCTGCACTGTGACATTTTCAGCAAAGATTGTGTAATGAATCAATAATGTTACGATTAGGCAATGAACATATTTGTACAAACATGTTAATATTAAAAATGTGCTTTAAAAATTTACAAAGATTTTGACAGGTGGCTGGTAACTTCATTTTCCTACGTCAGACTGACAGACTATAACCTCGGACAGACAGGAGGTTGCCCATCCCTCATAGAGAAAGTGCTATATTTAGCCTGCCTGATTATCGGCCAAGGTTTGGAAGCATATACTATTTCACTGCAGATACTTATAAAATCCAAAATTAATCCAAAATCAATGCTGGGGATTTCTATGGACTTGTAAGCCTTGCCACATTTATCTGTTTTACTCGTACCATACTGCACATACAGCAATCGAGAGACGTGTAAAGGTATGAGGACTTTGATCCTTCTACCTGGTGTCAAATTACAATCTTACATAAAGCTGTGAGTGAAATCAATGCCAGTTGTTCCTCCCTTTGTGTAAACATGAGTGTGCAGGAGAGTTCAGAGGTCACTGGCCTTTATCACACTAATGACATCTGGCAGGGAGGATGAAGAAGGGGCGAGGCTTCGCTGAGATGCCAGCTGGATGCCAAATCGAGGGCTCAATCTAACAGGTACTGCAGACATAGTCCATCGGCCATTTCTACAGTCTACACATTTGAATCATCAACACAGAGCTGACCGTTAAACAGTTAACCACGGCAACTAAATAGCAATGATGTACAACATGAGGACCACATCCTGAAATGACGATGCTGACATGCATGACACATGCAAAACGAGACAGCAAGCACAACATGTCACCGTCAAGTGGATACCCAGTCTGCTGTTTGCTTACCAGATTAGTAGTTTCCAGAGAAAAAGGCTGCCGTTACAGCATGTGAAAACGACAAATCAAGGGAGAAGGATGGTATAGAACAAGATGCCAGCAGAGCAAAATGCTCACATTGTAAAAAAAAATAAACGGCCACAGCAATGCCTGGGCTTGACATGCTAAAAATACACTAGAGCTGCAGCAGCATTACAGAGGGACGAAGAAGCAGAGATGAAGCAGGGGTTGCCACGTTACGACCTGCCTGTGCCAGTCTTTCCTGGGTGAGGTGGCAGGAGCAGAAGCTCGTCTCTCATGCTGCTGTTAAGTCTCCGTGGTTCTATCCATCTTCAGCCAGAATATTACGCTAACTGAACAAGGTGCCTCCAGTCTATGACTCGCTCTCCCTCCCTCTGCTATTGCTCACATGACAGAAGCAGCAGCTGCTGATTATACATTCAGCTCTGATGGTACAGCTTCCCCCTCCCACTGCCTCCTCCTCCCTCCTTTTCCCTTAGCATCAACCTGTTCAAAACACAGGGCAGTCAGCTGATTTTATCTGCTCGGTTTCAGCTCATCATTCATGCTGTTCCCTCTTTTTTTCCCTGCTCTGTATTTCCTCTGCTTTCCTAGCGTACAGTTCCCTCCCTTTTTTTCTTTTCACTCCCTGGATGTACACTCTCTCCCTCTCTTTGCTAAGCAACTGCTGCCTGTCTCCTAGCAGTCAGTGTGTGCTGCCTCCTACAGTGTACTGTCATCCTGCTTGCATCTCTACTAATCCTCTTGTACTTAGCGACAGCCGTCGTCAGTTTGCCTGCCAACATTAATAGATATTTTTTGTGTGGCTGTTGGCTGTTTACTGTGCAATACTGAGGCCAGTGTTATCACAACACACGTGTAAGATACGGAGGACTGTATAAATGGGTGGAGAGGAAAAATGGCAAGAGAGAGGGGAGGACCTAACAGGGAAGAAGGGTGGAGTAACAGTCCATTGGTCATAAGAATGAAGAAATTTAACTGATAATAAATGTGTGTGGAGGGTCATGAGCATTTGAATAAGGTTTGATTTTTTTGTGACATTACAAGTTTAATTTCAATTGATTCATGATTGAATATCATTCCTAAATAATAAAGATCGCTGACACCTTTCTACTGCATGCATATTTTTGGGTGGGTGTGGCGCTTAAAGAGAGAGAAGACTGGTTGTAACAATATATATTGATAATACAATACTAAATAATTCACTGATTTATCTATAAAGTTAATTATGAGGTTTCAATCTGGACATAAAGGACCCACAAGGGAATATTTCACATAAAGAAACAGTCAGACTCTATTATCATATAATTCATAAACAGACTATCAGACAACAATAGGCTCTTGGGAGAAGATGGATGGGCATCCTGACAAAGCACTTAATACGAATCTGCTATAGATATGGAACAGATGAGTGCACATTCACCTTGCACTGAATGTGCAGGATGTACAGTTGCTGCAAACAGCTGCCTGCAGCATGCATTAAAGGTTAATGAAGAGATCTAAAGTGCTCACAGGTACGAGGGTTCATCTCTGCAATGGAGGGGGTATTTAGGGATATAAAAACCACAGTCGACTCTTTTTTTTAAAAGATAATCTACATTTTTTGGCAGAGCGAGATTTGAATGAAGAAAGGCAAAGACATCATATGAAGCCTGACTGGATTAGGGGTGGGTTATAAATGTCAAACAATTGAATATCTATTTTCAGAGATGAACGTTGTGTTTTTAATAAGACAATTACAACTTATATTCAATGACTGAAAAATGAACTACACAAATAACATTTATGTGAGGACCACACAAGGATCTCCCCTTTTATTTTTTAAATGGTATTTTATCTTTTTTTTTACAAAATACATTTTTAGAGGCTGAAGTTTGCAAATTCAACATTCTGTATTTTATGTAGACATTCCAAGATATTTTTTTTACGCTTTCATAGTGCAAGTGAAAAAGAACAGAACTGCTTCCTTGAAAGCCGTCATAGATACCACATATCATACCATCATAATTGAAAGCACGTCACTAGACAGTCACCTGATGATGACATAAACATTAGTTACTTTGTTTCGCAATAATATCCTTGTTGGGTTTCCATTTTCCAAAATAGATCTGCCTTCTAGTTTTGTTGGTTCTTTTGATAGTTAACAGTAGTTAATCTGCCTCTGGTAACGAAAAACTGTCCTAAATATAAAAATATTAAGGATTTGAGATGCAGTCAGATTAATGAACACACCAAATTTTCTACAACTCTGCTGTTTAATGTAGGTCTATTCCATATAGACCTGACTTTGAACTTTTTAACAAAAAAAAAAAACACTCAAACTTATGTGCCACTTGCAGGTCATAATATATGATCTATATGCATAGATGTGATGAAATTACATCAGTGTAGGTATTTTAGATGATGGCCGCTCTGCCAATCCAATTGGGCCATTTCAGCAGCAGTGTCAGGAGCTAGTTGAGGACAGAAATGCTGCTCTGTCCTGATTAGGAGGCCTACATAGAGAGCTCTGATGGAATAGCCGGGCGGGCTGCCTGCATCTCATGACTACTGTCTCAACATGAACACCTTAAACTAGAGCAGCTCTGTGAGATCAAATTTAGTGGAGATTATTGTGGGACTGGAGCAAACAGGGTGCAGTTTTAAAAACACATTCAAGACAGAGCTTTTTGCTTTTAAAAAGGGGGGTAACAAGAAACGTACCAGTTGCAGAATATCCTCATCTTTTGGCATCACACAGAGTTCGAGAAATTCACCACTGTTGGGGAACGAAAACAGGTATAAGGTAGGCAAAATACACCAACTGGCCAGTGTCATTCATACGGATATATATTCAAACTAACCTGTCTTGGATCAGGGCTATGACCTCACAATAGGCTTTTCCGATGATGCTCGCTCCATTCACCTTCACTAGTCGATCACCTGAAAGACGTTAAAACAGCAGCAACAACATCAGTAACAGAGAGACAGAGAGAGGCAGTAAAAGACTGCAGGGTGTTTTTTTCTGTAGACAAGTTCAGTCACCTCACCTGATGTTGATGTTTACAGTTACTGTGCGGATGGTTCTCTGTATCCACTAAGACATAAAATCATTGGGGATTCTACTCAATAAAAGGAGAACTAAAAAAGAGCACTTTCCTGCAACTACATGGCCCCTAATGTTTTGCTTCACAGCAGGAGTACTGTCAGGCCACTGCTGAAAAGTGCACTCTTTGCACTTTTTTCTCTTCTGCTTGCAAAACTCTGAAACATCAGTGCACTAGCTTAGAGGAAGTTTCCTGCTCTGTGTGGCATCGTTTACAGGATCACGCCTGGGATAATGTAATATAATGACTACTGAATACTTACAAAATCCCAGCAAATCTCCTATAGATTTTGGAGACCAAAATTTGAAAAATTATATTACCTGTACAAAGCCCAGCTCCGTGAGCAGGGCCACCTTCCTTCACTTGCTTCACGAAAATGGTGTCCATTGGTTCTAGCCTATTCCTTTGTCTCCCTGAAAGAAACAGGTCAGTAAACATTATACAACAAGTATACAAAGAAGCATAGAAAATCAGCCAGTTTTACCTGAAGCTTTTTTTTCCTACAAATAAAGCAAGGATATAAAAAATAAATAAACACAAATAAACAAATAAAGACTTCATATCTAATACAAGCAGCGTTATACTGAAGGTTCATTTACAACCGCTCACTTGCACCAAGGCTGAGCCTGAAATGTGAAAAACAACATCTACAAACCCTACCAATGAGCACCAGACTGAGCAGTAAATTGTTCCACGACATTTAGGTGAGAAGAGAGAACGGCTGTGTCTCAGACTGAGATAGAAATTGGGAGGTTTGTCACAAGGTTGGAAGGCATGTGAATCAACATTATGACAGCAGAACACACTGCGGTTTGGCCAATGCGTGCCAACATTATACTGGCTTTGAAAAGATGTGATCATTAATAGGTTGAGAGAAAAGAAAGATCTCAATAGGGGGAAATGATGTGGTTTTAGGGAGGTGGATAAAAGCGACTAAAGAGAGGAAACCTGTTTGCTCATGCTGCTCCTGTCTCCTAGCAGCTGCATGGCTTCGGAAAAAAGAAGGAAATAAAAGAAAGAGGGAGGGGGTGAGAGAAAGAGAGACTGAGAGAAGGTAGAGTGACAGTGTGCTCAGCTGCAACACTCCCACTCTTTCCTTATAAACTAAGAAATAGCTCTGGGCACAGCCAAAGAGTGGCTAGAATCCTTCCCCAGTAGTTAACATTCTGGTAGTGAGTCAGTGCACGATGGCTCAGGAACTACAGCGGCTGGGAAGGCCAGCATGAATACAGGAGTGAGAGTTTTAAAAACAAATGTACCAAAAGTTCAAAAATTGCTTACACGATCACATAAAGAGTTTGAGCATTATTAGTGTGAACTAAAACACAAATTAATAGGAAGCCAGACTTTTGTCCCTGTGAACTGACACAATATCACCAGCTATTTTTGAATGTTGTGTTTTAGGCACTGGAGGGGAAAACAAGCAAACATGTGGCCTAATATTAATCTGTGGTTAATTAATCAAAAATGATGAATAAATTACGTGTCAACCTTTGAAATCCTCACAAAGACGGACAGACTCCATTTTTCTCTCTTCCACACACCAGATTACTCATGCAGAATCACATCCTGGGGACTCACATTATGTAATACTGCAACTGGAGTTCCATATAACTACAGCAAAAAGACACACTCCCTCTGGTGGTATACAGTAAAGCTGCATCACACATCACCATCTTGACAAAGGAGCTTTTCATATACGAGCCACCTTGAGCATTAAAATGTATACCCTTCTTCTTACAGCGCTCTAAAGCAGTCAGAGTAGATCTTTGCTCTACAAGATTGCCATAGGCAATAAAAATGTCTTTTTATAGTCTGCAGCACCACCCAACAATAAATATCATACATAAACTTATCACCTAACAAGGGTGTTGGCACATTACCATTTATTTTAAAAACACTCAACATTTTTGGAAACGCTTTTTGTTTGCTTAATTACTCAAAGTTCAAAGATCAATATTGTTTTCATCTTTCTGTGTGGAGGACAAAGACACAAAAACTGATTCTTTAAAACCAGAGAAAACCCTGTCCAGGCAAATCAAAACATTGCCAGCTTTCATTTGCACTATTTGAATCACTTGGCAAACACAGGGAGATTAGGCCTGGTAAAGAACATGATATGCCTGCAGTGACTACAGTTGGCTCATGTTTGTCCTTGTTCACTGTAAAGCCTATGAAAGGCCATTAAAAAAAAGCATTGCAGACTGATTTGTGAGTAAAAGATCTTCTAAAAGCCTTCATTAAATTACCTCTTTTAAAAATCAACACCAACATCGACGTCTGAGCACTTAGAGCAACGACAGGCTACTTGTCAGCTGTAACTGAGGTAAAAGACAGCCTTTCTCCATGTGAGGGAGTGAAGAGTTGACAAGAAAACATTAGATCACAAGTGCACCCAAACTTGACCCCAGAGTTGTGACAGAGGCGCTTTGTATAGAAGCAGCAGACTCTAATACAATAAGAGAATTGATGGTGTTGCTGCACTGTGGAGGAATGAGAGTATAAAACTCATAACTCTGATGCAATACTTGTATTCATAAATCCATGTTTTGACACATATTGCCCTCTTCAGAATAAAACCACAATTCATCTGAATGATCAGTTGTGTCCAGGGGCCATCATCACAATGACGTCATTAATCTATTCAGCAAGCAACAGTCAGAGGAGGAGATGAGCCCATGGCATAGAGACTGTTGTCAAATACGGAGCAGTTCAAGGTTGTTGTTTGGTAGATACAAGAATTTCTACTAATTTATTGTTACCTACAGAATTTTCTACGCACAAATGTCCAATACTGAACATAATAGGAATGTTTTGCCCATGAACATCTCCCCCCTCCCAAGTATTAGCACTGAATATACACCGGATATGTTAAAGGCAACATAATGATAACCTTTCCTAAGATATATTAAAATCATTTTGAGACCCATATTACTGATGTGGGGCGAACTAACATCCTCCAATTCTTGTTTTCCACATCCTGCTATAAACCTTCTTTACAATTCTTTCATGCATGTTATTATCTTTTTGACCTGATGACATTGCCTTTGTAAAATTATTAGACCCACTCTCAGAAAAAAAGACTTATTAATTAGTATATTCATATCAGTATTTGAAGAATTAGTATAAAGAAGACATTGCATTGCATGAATTAGTGATATGTAAACAGGCTGTCTCCTTATTCCTTCTGATGACTGCCTACTGCTAGCCAGCATCTCTATTTCTTTGGTGTGCTACTGTGAACAGTCTAGCCCAGTCTGGACTTAAATTCATCTCAGGTTGTCTTTTTTTCCTTCTTCAATTCTGGCCTGCTGCCTACCAGCCCTGTGTCCAGCATTACGCAACTGCCAGGATTCTTTAATATTCTCTGGCTTACTGAGACCGAAGCAGCAAAGCTCCAACGTAAAACGTCTAGGTCTTCTTCAGTGTTTTGGGTCGGAATATAAATCATTACTGCTTTAACTGGAGCTGGCTCTCCTGTAATCTATCATAAAGTTTTAGTGTGTATGATTAGCAAGCTCTGTGTGCAAGCTCTCTTTCCAGCACTTCCCTGTTGTTACAGAAATCACAAAGGAGGTCACATAAACAAAAACTCTAATTTGGAACTGGGACACCACATAGCACCATTTCAGCATGTGGTTATGGACAGATGTTGCAGAAACAAATCATTTTTACAGCAGTCTCTATGTTGTGATTTTGAACAGCCTGCCTGTGTCTTGCTGGATAAGTGTGCTTGTGTGTGTGGATATCTACTCGATGAGCTGCGCACATATATCATACACAGTCCATTCAGGATTTTAATTGGATGAGAGCTATAATTATCATTAGCACTGGACAGCGAACAAAATCAAGCATGTGTCGGTGAGTGTGTGCAGATGGCCACGTGACTCTAATGTCTGCTTTCTAACAAGGGGTATCTTCATGTCGTACTACACAACAAGCCAACATGATCCATTGAACCATACAGTTAATCAACTGGGTCGCTTGGTAACAGCGTGTTAACATCAAGAAATCCTGGATTTTGGTTATTATTTTAATGCTTAATGTATCTGACTTTAATAAGACTGCTTTACAGTCATATGACATTAAAATCTGAGCTTGACTGTGTGCATCAATACTTATAAATACTTTCACCTCTTAGAGGTGCCACATTTAATTACTAATGATTTTCATTTATCAATGTTTATGTGGAAATATCTTCTCAGAAGCACCAATAAACCTGCACTGTGTTATATGTCAATACATGTTGTGCAGTTAAGTAAATCATACTGTGATCTTGTTAGTATCAGTTCCTCGCCATTTCACAACTCTACATGAATCCTGAGGAAACCTGGAACAGATTCATGGGGTTTCCCAATGTGTAATGAAAACAAAAGTATTACTTGTGCAAATAATAACTCACTTCCTCAACATGTGCAAAAGGAATTACAGTGTTGCTTTCCTGCACAATGTTCCTCCCCAAGAAAAATAAATGTCTGATAGAATTACCGACGTCCACCTGGACGAATTCCAGTTACAGCAACCTCTGCATGGTGAACAAATGGCAACAGACTAAACAATGTGTTAAGCCCACAAACAAGCAACTGGGGTATCAATTGGCAATGAAAAGAGAAGGAAAGAAACCCTATCAGGAAATCTAAATAAAATATACTCTAGTTGGGAAAGCCTAATTAAGTAAAGTGAATCCTTTTCCATCTTTCATGAGGAATTTCACGCAAGATTTCATAGTTTAAAGCTTCCCTTCTTGGCAACCACACAGACAGAAATAAATTCAGACTTACAAAGTCTTGCATTATAATAAAGCAGTGCGCACACACACACCCACACCCACACCCACACACACACACGGTTGAAATGATCAGCTGGTAATCAAGCTCTGCTGAAGTCTGATAACAACCTATATGTTTAGATCAGATGTGTTGGGGCAGTAAAACATCTAAAACAAGGAGGACATGAGGCCTGCAGGACCAACCCTGGCATAAAGCCTGACAATGGTCAAAATAGGACATCATAGACATACTAAGGGAAACATATGACAATCATATGTTCTCTGGATGTATATAGCTTAAGTCAAAAATCATTAGCTACGTGTTCAGCAAAAGCAGAGCCATCACACATGCATTACTATAAAAACATTAAACGTCAGTGGCATGTTTACTCATTATTAAACTTGGGATATAACCCACATAAACCTTGGATAACTACAATTGTAACTTGAATTGATGGATAATAGAGGAGGTGTTGCAAAGAATCAGACAGTATTGAAGTACGCAATAATATCGGAGTTATTACCCAACCTAACTAGTCACAAACTAATGTTTCTTACTTAAATTGATGGGTACTAGTGAGTGTTTTTCTTACAGTTTCACCCTTTAGTCTCAGTTTTTAGCTACGTATTACTGATGGTCATTACCACATAATATAATATATCTACCATATTTACAGGGTACATACTTTCCCATTAAGTGGCTGTAAAAGGAAGGCATACCTAAATGAAAACCCTTTAAAAAAGGATAAAAAAATCACCTTCTAATTCATATTTTGTGTTCTTGTGAAAAATGACATGTTGTTGTTTTTATATACACACACTGGCCATGCCAAAATGGTGACTAAATCAACATAAACTTCTGTCAAAGGTTTTTCACTTATGAAAAGGGAAAAACAGAACTGTATGAGAATAACATGGGGAAAGAGGGTCAAACACACACAACCCAGTAAAATTGAGGCCATCTCTTTCTGACAGCCTTTCTATGGTGGGGGAGAAAAGCAGCAAGAACAACAAAGTGAAACAATATGAAGAGGTGGGTCAGTGCAGGACAGAAACAGGTGGTGCTGACCAAACCTTTCATGCCTCCACAAAGGTCAGTGACACACAGGAGCTACATTGTTCTCATCGCATAAGGAAGCAGAGAGAGTCAAAGAGGGGATGGATTAAGAGTCATTAGAAGTCAGAGGCACTACTCTGACTCAGCAGTGCTGAAGGGCATGCATGTCGAGGAACAGTTGAGTGTTTCTGCTTACCTCTGCGGCCATGATCTTCCTCCTGTAAATACACAGAAGTACTCAAGTGAGTTTGTTGCTCTTGGTCATAGAATTTAGGTTATCAAGCTTTTTGTTGACTCAGTGTAATAATAAAAGCATCTGACAAGTTCAATAACAAAAGTCTGACATTTACCGGGAAGCAGTGCATGGTCGACTCCGGCGGGTACACGATGAAGTGGCGCAGAGTGAAGCCGAAACCTTGGGAAGTTCGACGCAAAAGCACAGTTTTAGGTCTCGGCCATGAGAACTCCTCTTCTGTTTGGTACTGCGCTGCAGGAGAATCGGGCAAGCTTCTCCAGTCTGGAGATTCATTCTACAAAATGACAGAGGAGGAGAAAAAAACTGAAATTAAGATGTTCTACTTTCACTTTTACACTGACAGTAAATCTGAAAAAAAAATCTACAAAAGAATTTTGTGAAATCTTGAAATTGAAAGCGTAAATACTGGAAAACACCAGTTCTAAAATCCCCAAAACAATGTAACTAAAACTATAGCACAAATAAATCATTCATAACAGGTGCACATGGTTTAGAGGAGAATGGGAAAACGTCCCTGAAGAGTGTTTACAGTCAGGTCATGATACTCTATTTTCACAGCTGGAGAGTAGAGCATGTCAAGCTTCAGGGCTTTAGACACCCACCCCTGTGTTTACTGGCTATTTATAGCCTCACACCTTTGTGGTATCGTGTGTGTGGCAACACCCCCCTACTCTGAACTCCCAGTATCATATTCCCTGCTCCGGTACAACTTTCAGGAACACCCCTTTTTAAAAACAGTCTTTTATTTCCACGGTGAACAAGTATTTTTTCTCACCCTGTCTCAAATAAACCCTCCCCCTTCCCCCCTGAAGCATAGACTGTTCCCCACAATGTGCGGAATTTGATGAGCTTGCATTCACGATATCTCTGCCTGGGCAGATAGGTTGAGTTAAATGTCAGAAAATCAGCGTGGATTACCTGTTAACATAAACAGAGACAAACTAGGATAAACAAAGAATTTTGCAAGAGGTTAGTCTACTTGTAATAAATGCAGTTGCACAACAAATATCCTGAAAAACTGAGAAAAGGTAAAAATAAATAAATCTGAACAGCTCTCCCACTCGTTCCAGCTGTTGCAGGGAGTCGCAGAAGAGCCAAAACCACATTTAAAAAAGACAAACAAGAACAGTTTGCTCACACCAACCTAAAACCAACAGCATGTCATCCAACTGCTCTGAATATGTCGCAGGATGAACACTCAATCTGACACTCACAGGTTCATGAGAAATACATTGTGCGCCTGGAGGTCTGTACCAAGTTATAGCATGTCATTCTTTGCAGAAAGTTTGAATGCTTCTCGGCAAATGGCAACATGATTTTTAACCATATATTCCACAAAGAGGCAGTAAAACAAACTACTTGGATGAAAATATATTTCAAGTAACAGCTCTCCCATTCGTTCCAGCTGTTGCTTTTGAATAGATATACAGAGTTACAATGTGCATGGACCCACTGCGTGACTGTGACTGGCTGGGAAATAGAGCTGCAGGTGCAGCTGACACCCATTTAAGTTTGATGAAACTAGCAAAACCGGTTTTTTACTGTGACGAAGCTTTGGCTTTTCTGTGATACTGGCACTCTTATGCTGCAGTCTGTGTCTGTACGCGCTCTGGGTGCTTTAATGCAGCTAGAAAACACTCAAATCCAGACCCGGAGACGTGTTTTTGGTGATATGACAATAGATCCACTGGATGTTTGAAATGCCTGCATAGCTTCCCTCATGTCTCCGGGTCAAGCCAATCCCAGTCTACTGGAACTGATTTAGCAGCCAGTGCAACGGGGCAATTTCCAACCCTCTGATCTTTAGATCTGGACGACAGAAGAGGGGTGTGGGCCTCCTGACAGACGCATGCCAAGCAGTGTTATCATTGCATAGTTAATACTGCTGCGACATTCCAGGTCAATAAAGTCCAGGCCGTAATTTCCCTCACTGTCTTCCTTTCCCGTTATGTAATAAAAAATCTTTTAAAATCTTTTAATAATGTTTTCAAATAACTGTGACAGAGGGTCAAAATGGGAATCAACACAGAGAAAATGATGAGATTACTTCCAGAAAATAGTCTAAAAGCACATGAAAGGAACACCCACATCAAAATGCGCACCTGTCTTCTCCTGCCCATAAATGAATGGCTGTCAGCCATTTATGAATCACCAGAATGCTAGACTGATATTTACATTGGGTGAGGCAGCCGGGAGAGAGTTTTCAGAAAGTATTTAATCTTCTGCTGGAAAGCACCTGGATTCAAGCAGTGACCAGTCCTGTGTCTCAGAGTGGGAACAGTAATGTCAACCTCCAGATCCCAGTTAGTCTGGCGATATTCTAGATTTTCTTTGTCAACAAATCACACAGGAAACTGCCAGTGTGGCAAAAGCCTGCCTGTGGCAAAATACCGTAGATTATTAATTTATGCCATAAACGTCCGTTGTTGTCCAAAACCATTAAAAACACATTAATAATCCAGCGCAAGGATGTGCTCTAGATGATATTTTTCTTCATCATTCTTTATTGAGTCAATCCACTTACATCGTCCTGCTGCCATAAATATATTTAATAGTACACCAAATGTGAATTAATCTGCAGCTGAAAATAGTTCCCATCAAATGCACTATTCGAATGACATGCCAGATGTTTTAGGACATCGCTGAGCCCACTATTAAAATTGAAAGTGTATGTGCATTAGACAAGCAGAAAAGTTGAAAAGACTAAAGGCCCAGTGGAGGTGAAGGCCTAGAGTTGCGTCACCAGTGTCTCAGCCAAAAAGCTACACTTGAACAAACGGCAAAGACCTCAGCTGACAGCCAGCTACCTTGTATGTTCTGCACCTGCACAAAAGGAAATAATTCTCCACACCATCAGGAGGAGAAGCTGCTAACAAAGGCTGACTAGTTCAAATGTTGCGGGACATACCACAAAAACTAGGGCCACCGACGCTCAGCGGCGGCCCCGAGATTGCACAACAGTGGGCCTGGTGTCAACGCACTAAGACTGTTGATTTGGGCTTCTGGGTATCTTCCTGGCTTTATTCTGTATCTCTGAATAACAAAAACACATAATGGCATGAGTACAACTACAATGCCGGTGTTTGTATTAGATTTCTGCTCCTCTACATGGATGGCTACCATACAAATGCATAGAGATACCTGTCATGGATAATTTGTTGAAGAATCTTATTACATGCATTTCACCATGGGCAATGAATACAAACCCAGACCCACTGAGATTAAAGCTCTTCAAATTCTATTCTTGTTCAACAAATTATGCACTGTTTGAATCATATTAAGTGAAATGGTAGTACATGTGGTCATTTTCTGAGAGATTATAAAGTGACTACATCTGTTTCCTCACCACAGAGATTAGAGGGCAGACAAAACCAATAACTCCTACCAACATCAGACATTTTAGGGGAAACACTGTGCGTGCACAGCTGTTTACACACCACAAATGTTGATGTCTTGAGGCCATGTGCACACTGAAAAAGAAACTGGAATTTCCACCTTGTTCATTTTCAACAAATATTCCAAAAACCAGACTGCATGCACTGTATGTTTAAAAAACCTCTGCTGACATCACCAAATGACACATTACAAGCACTGCATGACATCAGCTCTGTAACATCGGTACATAGCCTTAAAATGTGAAGAAACCTAGTTCTCTGTGGGCTGCTACATTCTACACCACATCCCATCCAAACCAAGCACTTAACTGTGAAAAGCCTAAGATAATGATACAGAGGGCCACTGGTGAGCTCTGGGCGTTCCAGCCTTGTAGTGTAAGACAAGGTTAGGGGCATCATTACTTGGCCTTTGTACGGTCATGGTGTGTTTTGCGCGAGCCGCACTTCTAGTTGCAACATACAGATGGGACAGAGAATTGTCATGTGGTGGCTGTTCATGAAGGGTGTCTTTCCAAAATGCTTTTTCATTAACATTCCTTGAGCGTCATTGTCCAAAAACAGAAAGATGACTTAAACTTCCCTGGTGGCTCCATTGGGGGGGATGACTTGTATTTTACCAGTTGTAGAGTTAGGCAAGAACCAGTTTCATTCAAAAACTCAAATGTATCTTCATAATTTGTGGTTCATTCATGCTGGTAGACATCATAAATATAGAAAATTGACAAAATGGTATGAAGACCTGCCTTTTATATGGTGTAATCTTATACAGTCGTACCCCAGAAATATTAACTTTAGGACTAGGGATGGGCAATATTGTAAATCTTGATGAGACTATATGTCATCTTAGATTTTGGATATCATTATATTGTGTAATAGCAGAAGTGTTGTCTTTTCCTGGTTTTAAAGGCTGCATTACAGTAAGATCATGTACATTTCAGAACTTCAGAGACTTTGATCATTTATTTTTCTGGACAAAAGAAACTGCACATCCAAAAGGGGGCTGTCACAGGCAAATACTGAAAGTAAAACTGTGTTTCAGCATATATAAACAGATCATCTAATTATCCTTAATGTGGTTACACACTTTAAAAAGACATTTCAACACTTCCTAAGAAAAACCCATGGGGGGGAAAAAATGCCACATTGCATCTGCAGGAAATGAATTAGAGCTATGCATCATCCTTGTATAAGTCAAAATGCAAAACAAGAAATAAATAAATAAGCATCAAAAGGCCAGCAACTATGCATTCTCAGGGATAAATAGTGCTGTTGTGACAAGACAGCGGTCTGCCATATTCAGCCACAAAACTGGACTGTTTAAACATCCCCACTCTCATCTGTGGGATTAAATTACTGATGCCTTTGGTTTCCTGAGAAGAGCGATTTGCGAAACACAGCTGTTTATTCATCTTTCTCACAAAGCTCTACCAAAGCTCAATGAGCACCTGGATTGGAAGGAGTGGATTTAAGATGACATAGCTGTTTTTACTGCACAGAATCTGTGCAATGAGGAAAAATTGAGTCACATCACCTATCTCTTATGTTTTCCCTTGAGACATCACAGACAAAACCATAAGGCCACAGGAAGTAACAGACTTCTTCTATCCAATTGACTGTCAATTTTCCCTTCCGATTGCCATCAGTAAGCCATACGATGCCTGCACAGGGGGTTCTGTGAAAGGCAGCAAGCCTAAATGAGATAAACACTGAGCTTTAATGAGGCCAATAATGGGGGGGCGGGGGGCACGGGTTTCTGTTTGTCAATAGCCTCGTACAGGGCTAAGTATGGATCATGCTTCATCATCCAAAACAGTAATTCATCTCACTCTCGTTTCTATCATTCTGCTCGAGCACAACAAGCCGAATGCATTCATGAAAAAAGCTACCAGTCGACACATCATATGGAAAACACAAATAAATCACATGATGTAGTTTGATACAAAACAAGTCTCTTATAGAAAACTCTGCTACAGATATATCACACAACAATCTCTGGACTGACAATAACTGACCAGAGAAAACAAGAAGAGGAAGGAGAGCAAACCCTGTCTGCCACTTGGATTCAGCTGCAATGTTTGAATACCATGCACTATTCAGCTGATAAAGCAGACAAACACTCCAGTGTAGAGGGAGAAAACACACCACAAGACACAGCCAAAATCTTAGATTTAAAAAAAAATTATTACATATTATGTTATTATTATTACTATACATATTAAATGTGTTATGACCCTGAATCAAATTTTAAGATCTCAACTCTAGTTCATTTGAATTTCATTTCACTACACTGAGACAATAACCAATCCTCCACCTGCATTAGCAACAAGGCCATGCTTTCTCTGAATAAAAACAAAGGCACACCCAACCATCATCAACATCTCTGATGTCTGAACTCTGTCAGCTGAGGCAACCGTAAGCTGTTTATTTATGTTTGCAAAAAGTGAATTAAAAAAAACCATCCAGTTCACAAACTTCTGAAGTCATTAATTCCAGAGTGTCATCGTTTCCAGAAAATCCCAGGACCAAAACCTCCAGGGGGGTTTCCGGCTCAAAATTAGCACATGAATTGGTTTCTGTGGTAGCCTTATTAGAGGGGCTGCTAAAAGAAGGATTTCCACTGACTGCACTGCGCTGTGCTGAGGTTTTTAAATTCATTTAAAAAAAGAATGTCTAAAACATGTCTCTTGTCTGTCGTATAAGGAGCTTTTAAAATGCAACAAGGGAACGCTTTAAGATAGTATTCATTATTAAAAATGTTCTAACACAGCATATTGCCTTGAGTTACTTTCAGGACATTTTCTGCTTCAGAATTGTTAGGTACTATTACATTCATTCATTAAACCTATTTAGAAATTATGAGGCTGTATCCAGATTGTCATAAATGCAAAGGTAAGGTAAGCATCTGAGTTTGTTTTGTTTTTTTGGCTGTGGCACAAGCTGTCTCTTCAGTATGGCTTCTGAATGAGATCTTGCTGTGTTTAATACCAAAAATCTACTTTCAAGGCTCTAGAAAAACTCAAAAATATAAATGGAATAAAAACAAACCCAATAAAACTGAGTCTATTACTCGCTAATTGACTTAATATCTTCTTGAGTACCAAGATAGGCTTTGCTCTCCTCATCTAAAATCAAATTTAGTTTAGTACATCGAGTCTGCTAGAAGTAACAACATAAGGAGCATTCAATCCCTCATAAACAGACTATTCACAAAAAAGCAGGGAGGCTTAAGTGGAGAGCTGAATATTAGATTAAAGACAATCAAGACAATGAAAGAAAACTATGGATTCTATAAATAGGTGCCCTTCCATTTCAAAGAGTGCGGGCTGGCTACCTAGTTTACCACTGAAGGACCTCATTCAGGAGACTAGCTTTCAGAGGAGCAGATGGTGTCCTGTCTGGTTTTACAGGGGTCACAGCTTAAAATCTGAAAAGACGGGGTCTTGAATTATCTGCTTCAACACCACTGTCTCCTCCCACATCCTTCTGCGATGAGTTTGATTAAATTTCTAATATAATTTAGAGCAGATCCGCAACAGAAACTTGTAATCTATGATGATCTACCCAAGTAGAAAATGTGAGGCGTAGACAAATTTCTGGCACATATCTGACAACTATGATTACCAAAACAAGCAAAAATAATGAAGCACTGGTGAGATAAAGAGCAAAACAATCCAACCGGAGTTGTAACAAGCACAGACAGCTGGGCCAAAGTGTCAAACACATTACTACCCCCACACCAAGACCAAACTGAGAAGACACAGGGGCCAGAGAGTCAGTTGCCCCCAAAAATCACTTTCACGATCACCCTTTGAAAAATGTCATTCACCATTTTGACTCCGAATGAGGGGTTGGTGTTGTTGTGTTTACCTCACAGAAAGAAGATCTCGCTTGTTTTCTCTCATCATCTTCACAAGAATAATCCCAACGGGATGCCATCATTCAACTAAACTTAAAATCCAGTTATCCGTGAACGCCCACATCGAAAAGGTAGCTCCAGCAGGGTGCAAGAAAATATGTTCCACTTGGTCCGATTTACACCTCCATTCTTGCTTCTTGATTCATTAGTCCACCTGTTACAAAAATACAAAAATAAAAGGGGAAAAAAAAAGAAAGATGTGTTATTGCTGCATTTAGTTTTGTTACAGACATATCTCAAAATGAACTGCTATGGTAGACATGGTATCTCACACTGTTCAAAACCAACATGAATTAATACCTCTGTTGTTTAAGGCACCTAATAGTAGACCATCCATGCTTTATGTTGGACAATGGACATTATGCAACAGGTCCTAACATAAAGCTATTTCCAACCAGGTGCTTGTGTGTCTCTTATCTGACTTAAAGTAAATATACCGAGCCTGGTTTGGAGTGATATCATCGATGACATGACGAAATTACTTCGTAGTAACTGCTTCAAAAGTACTCTATATGTACACTTTGACGAGAATCATCTTAAGTTTCGTCGCCATGCTTGAGACAGCGTATGGCGAAACACATCATCACGGCATTATTCACACAACAAGAACATGAGCTTGTTGTCATCGGCATGAAGCACAACAACGTGGAGAGTCAACGCTGCATAATGAATGGACGGCAACAAGTGGACTACAGACGACACATAAAGGTCCGTCACATTTGAATTTAAGTTACAACACACCTACACAGCCGAGAAAATAAGTTAAAGCACAAGTCACTTAAAGTCATTGTCATGTTTTCGAGAGGAAAACCCCACTTTAATGAGTGATTTAAAGATGGTGAATGTGAATTTCTCTTGTTTGAGATCGATGGTCAACTCGAGCAGAGCGTGTCGAGCTGTTGTTCTCACGCGACCAACAAAAGGAGCTTCAGCTTTGTTGTTTTTAAATAAAATGCCACCACAAAAAGGGTTAAAAGGATGGTGTGGGCTGTCGTATCACTTTCTGGGTTATATACTACGTGAACGCTGTCTGTTAAAGCTTTGTAAAGTAGGCAAAAGCAACAGCCAAACCAACTGCGGCAACAGGCTGTTAGCGCTGCGGTTAGCATCCATGCTAACGGCTGGAGTTAAAACAAAGTTACCTGTGTAGTTGTGAAGAGTCATCGCAGGCGGGCAGCGGCGGCGGCGGTTGTGTCCGTAAAAGCGAGTAGAACAAGTAAAATCATTGCGTGGGAGCTCCAAGACGGTCAGGCGTTGTCATAATTTAATATACTTTTGAGTACAAGCGTCTTCCCGGTGATTATTCCAACCCCACTCAGGGGAGGCGCATGGTGTAGTTTTGTAGCTGGAATTTTTTTTTTTTTTTTTTCGCTTCCAGCGTCCCCGACTCTCTGGGAGTCCACCTTCGGTCAACAGGACATTGTCGGCCAATCACAAGCGGCGTTGCATTCGAGCGAGCCAATCAGGCGCGAGTTAACAAAAAAAAGTCGCCACTCGCTGCGCTGTTGGGGAGGTTTGTGTTTTTCCAACCACGCAGTTCAGCGAGCCGAAGTGAGCACGGAGACTGTTTCGGGAAGAGAGAGTAGAAAAACGCACTCCACTTGTCACAATTCAGGGGTTTTTCACAACCTTGCTCGCCTTCGTTTCAATTCAACAACAAGGCTGAACCAAGAGTCACATGTCTTGGTTCACAGTGAGGTCGAAGCGGGGCTGGCATGTGGATGGCAGTGGATGTGGAATGTGAGTTCACACATACCAAACTGTGTATAATCTCAGCTCTCATCGTGCTGCCATTGTATACTCCCCAGAGCGAATTATTTGGATTAAATGCACACACACACACACACACACACACACACAGACATAGACACAATCGTAAACATATTGTAGCTGTGGACTAAAATAAGAGCGGAGATGCTCAGGGCCCTGAAACATGTCTCCTTTATTCCTCCCCAACATAAGGGACCACCTGTTCCTGGGATCGGCAGCTTTTGTTGCAGAGGTCAGTCCAGGGTGGAGACTTTCACAAAGCTGTCCTTCCCAGCCAGTTCTACTTCCAGCGGCTCCACTGTGGATAAAATAACTACAAAATAATGTGTAAATGTTACAGACAGAGCAACCCTGTGAGCTACTTCTGAAAATAAGTTAAATAATCAGGTACCAATTTTGACTTTACTACATTTTTTAGGAAAATATATTTTTTTCTCCACTATATTTTTGCGAGAGGCCCTTTTCTCCAGTCAGGTTCAGCGTTACTTACAAATCAATCAATATTTCTGTAGCGCCAATCACTAGTTATCTAATGACTCTTTTCAATTAGAGCGGGTTTAAACCATTTTCTTTAAAGCTGCACTATGTAGTTTGGTGTAAACATTTTTACTACAAGAGAAATCTTCATTGACTGATTTATATTATGCCCAAACATTCATGTCTGAATAAACAAACTGAGTTTAAAGGACAAAACTATTTAATTACTGTATAACTTTGTGTATATGTGGCGGACCCTGCCATCTTTCTAGCTCCCAACAGTGTTCTGAGGACCTGATTTTCCTCTGAGAAAATCTTGTTTATTCAGTTATGGATTATTTAATTTATTTAAATTATATTTCTAAGTGTGTATAATTACCTCATTGATATTGTGAATAGTTTGAATTTCTTCTCTTAAACTACGCAGTGCCCCTTTAATTAATTTAAAGAGAAAACACCATCTTTGTTAAAAAATTTAACTACCTAGCACTTTTGAGAGCAGTTAAAATTAGCGCTACCTAACCAACAAACAACAGTAAAAAGGTATTAAGACATTAAGGCACCATTAATACTGTAACATATAATAATATTTACATGGGTCAATTTTCTGCACCACTTATCTTTTTCATTTAAATATATTTTTCTAGAAATACATCTGTGCTTTTACTGTGTAGGACTTTTACCTTTAATAGTGCATTTATAGCAGACTCACACCTTTGCTGGTAATAATGCAACTCTATGGGAGTACTTCATCAAGTCCTTAATTCTGTTAAAAGGTCAAAGAGTCAATCCACTGTAATCCCCAGCAGACCTCAGTACCAAGAAAGAAGAAAAAAAAAAAGGTTTTGTCTTTATAACACTTTGTGTTCCCCGGGAGTCATATGTCAGGTGTGTACAAAGAGCACAGCAGCTCAACACAACGGACTCCCTTTTGTTCCTTTTTCGAGTTCATTTGCAGTTAACCTATTTTCATTCAACCAAAAGAAAGCAACGGTAACCTGATGTTTCAGGATGCAGCTTTGGCCAGTCTTGAAAAACGGAAAGGTACAATAATCCAACTGTCAACGCAAAGTTTTGGAGGGTTGGAAACTGAGGAGGAGATTTGTACAATGATTTCTCCCCAGCAGCTTTTTATATATTCAAGGATTGTTTAAAAATAAACAACTAAAACAAATCATTCTGTCGGTCTTGGGAGAGGTATCTCTCCTCTGTGGCTCTTCTTGAGGTTTCTTCCAACTTTTTCTTCCTGTTAAAAGTTTTTTTTTCCCCTCAATATCCCAAGTTCCTCACTCAAATCGAGGGTCTAAAGGACAGAGGATGTCATTGCACAGTACAGTTTGGAAAGCCTGCTGGGGCAATGTGATCGTGGGCTACATAAATAAAATTGGTTTAATTTCTTTTGAACATTCAACATGCTGTTTCAATGACTCAGCCCTCCTTTGTGTATCATTACCCGGAAAAAAATGTGAGTTACAAGATCTTTCTATCTTACATAGATAACCCGAGACAAGTCAACCACGAGCGTGAGAACACAGAACACAGACTTGTTAAAAATACTTTACTGATATGTTGAATTATAAAAGGAAATACAGAAATGTCAGAAGTATCCCACTACATGTCAAATACTAAAAAACAAGAGGTAGTTAGCGCTCTTTGCTAGTGTTTACAGAACTACTTTTTTAGCCCCTGAGCATTAAAAAGGTGGCAGCAGGAGAACTACCGAAAAGGCAATGAACAGGTGAAGAAAGTGTAAACTTCTAACACTAATTTAAAAAACAAAAAACAGCTCCCTTTTAGTTGCTCCCTCATCACAGGCTGACTTAAAAATCACATTCATACAGGTCATGATTATCAAGTTATCAACGTTGCATAAAAGAGGAAGTAAAACTGAGACGGTATATGTGTTAGAGTCAAACCACTAACAGAAGCATGAGATATCTTCCATGTGAATTAGATCTGTAAGTAAGGTTACAACTTCAAAACGATGGCGCTGGCTAAAAATTAACAGTTTAATGTCACTTCCTATTGTTAGAAAAAGATCAACGTTTCGTAGAAAGGAATGTCGTAACAAAACAGGGGATGCTTGGGATCAAATGTCACGATAGCAGCTGTAAGTGAACGGCATCTCGGGGAAAATGTTCAGGCTTTCCGTCAGATGACATCTGTGTAACAGTCGCCTCTTTCGCAATCCTGTGGGGACTTTTTTTTTTAAATCTTGTATTTCATCTTCCCACTTTCGCTGATCACACAGATATGCTAAAAGAGAAAAAGAGACAAGAAAAAACGACAGTCAAAAGGCAGAACATGAAATTCAATACAAAAATGTATTCATTTAATGCCTGTTTGCTGGCCAGTGTTACGAGAAGCGTTGTTCCTAAGGACTTGTTTGCCTGAAGTTTAAATTTAGACTAGTTGACTAGTCTGAAAGAAAGAAAACACTCAAATGTCTGAAACTATATTTCAGAAAAATATGAAAATTCGTATTTTTAAATGCTGCTATAATGTGTGGCACACCATTCGACTAATCATGAGGAACAAAAAAAAGTTAAAGGAGACATAGTATGCTTTAGTTTTTTTACTTCCTTCATTGTTTTCCATCGGTTCTTGAACATGTAAAAAGGTTTTGATAGTAAAAAAGCTTCCACACCAAACAGAAGCTCCTCTCTCCCACAGCAAACACTGCTCCTGAAACGCCTCGTCAGTAATCCCGCCTTTAATTCCATGACTTTGTGACATCACACTATGTCACCATGTCAGACATTTGCATAATTTATGCCTAGCAGCTAGTGAGCTAGTGTATTAGTAAAAATTGAATTAGCACAGCTGCTCTGTTGTTGTTAGCAGTGCTCGCTCAGGCGTGTGTAAGTTGACCAATCAGAGCAGACTGGGTATTCAGGAGGAGGTGCCTTAGAGAGAAGGGAGCTAAAAATGGAGCAGAGGGGGGAAAACAGTGCTGTGGTACTGGACAGTGTTAGTAAAAGATTTTTATATTATGTAAAGCAACTTTTGACAAGGAAAACATTATCTTACAGTAAAAAAATCCCGCCTATACCCAACTAAAATGTGTGCAATAATAAAATAACAATAATTAAACCATGGGTATCTCTGGTGCTGACTAACAAGGGGTAGCAATGTTTAATTGCGCACATCTCTAGTTTCGAGGCAGATATTACGAGCTCTTCCCTTAAACTGACTCACGGTTCTCTCACATAAAAAACAGGCACCGACTTACATTTAGGTCTCTAAAATACTCATTGTAGTCTAAGGCATAGCCAACCACAAAGCGATTGGGTATCTCAAAGCCGACATCTGAAAGAGAAAGATAAAGAGGAACATTAATTGCCAGCATTTCCACAGCCCACTGACTCGCTGACTAACAAGCTTCGACAATTATTTTAACTGAGTCATAAAGCAGATAAAAGGGTTGGTCAGGTACATACAGTCAGGGAGGCATGCCCAGTTATGTGGTACTCTCTTCACCAGCAGTCTGTGGGAGAATAAGAGCAGACAGTAACATACGATATCTCTACATGTTATGTAGGACATCAAGGGGCAGTATTCATTTTAAAAGTCAATTATTCTTTCTTTGTCTCTCCCTCTCTCCCTCTCTCAGTCTAGACTAGGAGGCGGAAATTGAGTGATTCACAAAGCAGGACAACTGGGCCGTTTTTTGTTTTGAGGTCTTCACAGCCATAACTTACCCTGCTACTTTGATCATTTTGGGCCTGAAGGCTTCGACATGCTTCAGTAGAGTCTTCATTGTCTTTCCGGTGCCAACAATAGCCTGTAATGGGAAAGATAGAGAAACTGGATTGAGAGAGCAAACAGGGAAATGCCGACCTCAAGCAGATTTCTCTCAAACTGGAGGAAAGAGGAAGAAGTTGGTCATACTGTTGTTGTTTGAGCCTTTTTCTAAACAATTACTTGATGGGAAAATGGAATTTAAAAAAACCCACATGTGATGTTTTTACACATTACCGCCTCTGACCTCTCGCATTGGGAAGAGGTTAAAGTTGTGGTGGAACGAAGCCACATAAGTGTCCCTTGCCACCTTTGTCACATAGATGTAGGTCAACATTCCCCTCGTATAGAAAGGATTGTATTTACACACTCCACTTAACATTTTTCACCTGACAATATAGCCGGTGGAAAAAAGTGCTAGATGGTTCTCTTATCATAATACTGTTTGTTAACTTAAATATTACTTTAGCAGAAGTAGGACAAGCTTTAGGAAGAAGTCAAATAAATGTCCCTCTATATTTTGCATCTCAGCTTGTTTTCAAATGTTGTTTTAATGTGTTCTTTGCCACCACTATGTGTAAAGCACTTTAAGCTGGCTGTGTTAGAGAGCTGTTAAACAAATAAACCTGCCGTGACTCACATATGGTCACCATTCAACAGCCAGTCAGTCATCCTGATAGTAACGATTCCAGTATAAATACTCTCTACCCTATGCCCCTCTGAATTACACTGACGACTGACAATTCATTTATTATAAACAAAAGCTTCCAATCCCAACCGGTAGTTGCACAACTAATTGAGCTAACTAGCTTAGCACAGCTACAGCAGTAGCATACGATTATGAATTTGACAGGTTGTCAAATCTCACATATTGCACCAATCATCACCCATCAAAGTTGGTTTTGGCTAGCCTGTTAGCAAGCAGTTCAGCAACTTCAGCATTTAATCAGAGCCATATCTCTGTCACCTGATGAGTGTAAGTCCAATGTTCACTCTCCCTCTCACAGCAGCAAGGGTGAACTAAAATAGTACATTTACAAGCCATAGAATCAAAACCAAAAGCTGAAAGCTGCAAAAATGCTTCTTAGAGCTGAGGGGAGTTGGGAATGACACATTATACATGGCCATTTCTGTCAATGTTACCCATGGTAAAACTATGGTATTTAAAAGGCGCTCATTTAATAAAGGATATAAAAAAAGAAGATAAGGATATGCTGCAATAAATAAAATTCCATTACTTCCTGCAATAGCAGTCAGTCATGGAATGACTTCAAGGCCACAATGACAGATGTTGGAGCATTGACTAATGACGGTTTCAAAATGTTTAATCATGTGATGTCTGAGAGCTTACAGAAAGTAACAATCACTGAATGACCTAACTGACTCTTTCCTGTAAATGTCATTTCTTCCCCAGTGCACCTCCCAATACCGGACTCAATTATTTTACTACCGAGGAAAGTTTACGATCAGGTTGGAAAAAAACTGCTCTCTGATTTCCAAAATATGGGTCAACCCATTAAAAAAAGTTTCCTTACGACGAACTCCTGTAGAACATAGAAAAAAAGAACAACTTTAAATGCCTCCTTTTGACCTGGATAGCCGACAAAGCAAGAAATACAAAAGGCCTATTTGGTGAAGAGGAAAAACAGAGAGATGCAAAAAAATCATGGCTACTCACCTCCACAATCAGTACGTTCTTATGGGAGCATGTTGGGGGGGGAGAAGAGAGGGAGGGAAGCAAACGATTATTCTTAGTTGGGAGCAGATAATAAACCACTGTATTTTATGATCAACCACAAACACATTCATGAGTCGCACAGACAAATGAAGAAGTAGCTTGTGAAGTGAGAAATAACATTCAAGATCTTTTTTGTTGTTGTTGAGAGCAGCAGAGAACAAAATGAAAAATAAAAATCGGACTGGAAATCTGCGCTTCTACAGTCCTTCCATTGAAAGTCACACCGAAAATAGCAGAGATTCTGAAAAAAATGTTTATCTAATCAAATGGAGGCAACTGGGCGGCGCTCCGGTTCAACTTAGCTGGGTCAAGATAAACAAAAAACTTTAACTGCCGTGTAACTGTATGCAGTTTACTTTACCCTTCAAACAAAAGGTTCAGCCGAGCACGAAGTCATGCTTTGTGCGGGCCTCATTATTCATACAGACTTATTTAGACTGCAGTAAACCCTGGAGAAATGTGAAGGGAACAAGCAATATATTAAAAAAAAGGGAAGCTACCGTCAGACAGACACACTGCGGGGAGGTGAAGGCGTGACATGAACTATATTAATATGCTCCTTGTCACACGATGAGTTCACTTCTTCCAGCAAAACATGGCAGCACTGTGTTACAAACAGACGACTAAATTTAGTTGTACATCACAGGGAGCTCAGGGATTTCACAAGCACACTTAAAATACTGTGAGCACGGCAGCCGGCAGTGACTCAAGCTTACTACCTCATATCCTATTCATGTTTCAGGCATTTATGCCACGCCTGGCTACAGAGCACATTAGTGTGCGCAAGTGTGCTCGGCTGAATAGGGGCGTGTGTGTGAGACCGAGAGTTCAGATCAGCTGATTTATATTACCTAGAAATACTCTCGCTGACTTATGACTCCGGTAGAAGCGGCTGAGTAATTCAGCCACCTGTCCACACACACACCCGCATATGCATGCACAGATGCGTGGAGAGATAAAGATGAGCGTGCATGTGAACTGGCACACTCGGCAAACAAGCGGTGGAGATTCACACTCTCAGCTAAAGAGGTGTGGGATGGTTGTGCTCCAAAAGACCAGAAACAGTTCAATGATTAAATCAAGAGAGGGAAGTTGTTTTAAAAGATGTATCAGATACATGCAAAGAAAAACAAAAGTTAATGCTATTCAATAGTTTAAATGCCCACTAAGTAATTTCTGCTGCTATAGGGGTCTCATCAACACCAGGGGTGCCCAAAATTTTCCTTTAAAGGGCTAAGACGACTACTTACTGGAGCTCTACTTAACTTAACTAGTAACAATTCACACATGTTTATCATATCTTTATTGGCCACATGTGAGCAGATTTTAACACAACCTGAAAAATCGGACGTTCCCCATCTCTCCCGGTTCCTTAAACAAGCCTGTGAACAGTCCCAAGGACGTGACTTTATGCACGTTCTCGGCTGACACGTCTCAGTTCCTCTCTCTGCTTCGTGACAGAGAACAACAGTAGCTAACGTTAGAATAATCGTATCGACCGGCTTCCAAAACAAAGAAATTCCACAGAGCCCCTTTGAGATGAAAAAACTGGAATCCCAGGTTCCCTCGACTGATTGATTGATTTCCTGCGCAGATGGCCATGCTCAGAAATTAAAAATAATATTAAGGGATCCTATACATTTAAACAAAAACAGCATAAACTACATTATTTTATTTCACTTTATTCCTCTAGAAATCATCTCACAATCTCAGTTCAGCTCTTGGTCAGGTTTCAAATTTCACCCACAGTAAAAATGAAACACTCCATCAGATCCGCTGAAAGTCAGCACATAAAAACACACACCTGCACGTACTCCAGTCACCTGGTTGTACTGACTCTGATTACATGACAACAAGAAAAGCAGACAAAAGACCAACAACTAGACCGCTGTCGACTTCCTGATCCACTATGATAGCAGGTACATTCTCCCATTCGCACTGAATTTCTCCACTGAGATGAAGTCGAATAGGCCTCGAAACAATTGGCATCTGATCACCGCTGGGTTTGTCAGAAACTGCCATCTTTGATCTCCTCTACGGAAGCACTGAGCCATTTCCTCAGGATAGAGAGGGAGATGGCAGATTAGAGGGAAGGCTGCCCTCTTGAGGCTGACATCCATCAGTACCCCCCATCTCCATGTCCACGTCACTGGTCAGTGTTTGTTTATCGCACTAGAGCTCATAATAATGTTCCACCAGACTCGAATTCTGCTCTTGATTAAAAGCTAGGCTTTTTTAAAATATCGTAGATAAGAAGAATATCACCTTTCCAGCTAAAAAAGATAAATCCTCCGCTCCGAGTATGTGGAGATCCTCCGTCGACCGATCGTTCTGAGGACACAGGGAGACAAAAAGGTGAAAATAAATGAATGAATGTTTAAATAACATGCCGTCCTGAAATATCTGAGTGCATTCCCAACGTGAAATGGAATGTCAGTGTGTTAAGTAAAGCACATTATTTGGCCTTTTGGTGTCACATTTATCAACAGGAACTTGAACTAAATTCTGACTTTGAGGTCAAAGTGTGTTTTATATCACAGCACAGTTACATAATTTCAGTATACTCATGTCAGAGTCTGTGGTTTTCTTTGCCTGAGCTTCAATGTGGCCGCATGAAGCAGCACATTCGAGGCAACTTTACACAAAGATGTCACTGTCGTAATGTATGCAACATAACTCGCACATCTTCTGACTAAGTCATGGGACTCCACCATCATGATACATAATCTTAACCATAGAAGGCTTCCTCTCCGTTCTCACGCTACTTCAGTCAAGCGGTCTGCGTGTGAAGCAGCGAGCGGCGGCTCACCATGTAGCTCTTGAGGCGGATGAAGTGGACCCTCATGGGGATCGTGCGGTTGGAGTTGCGGCTCAGAGCCTTGATTCTGTCCACCAGGTCGGCACAGAACTGGTAGCCTCCTTTCAGCACACACAGCACCACAATGTCATGGTCCCCCAGGTCGTCCATGATGTTTCGGGCCAGACGTTCCGTCCTGTAAGACAGTGTGACGGGTGAACTTCAACACTCACAAGCAGAGACGTTCACTCCTCTTTGTAAGTTAGCATGTTATCTCAAAAACATAAACACATTTCATTGTGGTTTGGTGGAAGGTGAACAAGTTCTGGGGGCAGATCAAGAAAGGTTTTAAACTATTTCTTCACGGTACAAGATATTACAACTGGGCGATAATACACAAGGAAAAACATTATCATACCAGTTGTCCACAATAATTCTGAGTGGACCTGAAACCAACTACTCGCTTGTCATTTCTTTGCTGCCTTACAGCTTCTTTAAATATGAAAATCTGTTTGCTTTTCTTCGTCATACGTGAGAGTAAAACTAGTATATTTGTATTCTGGACTGTCGCTACGACAATCAATCATTCGATTAACAGGCCAAATAACAGGCGAGTTCATCGGGTTAGGGGGTTGCAGCTCCAATTCTTAGCATTTATAACTAAAAAATTTCTTGTTCATGCTTTTACATGAACAGTAAAATACAGTTACTCCCTTCGGACTAGGGGTTGACTCTTTTACGGCTTTTGTCAAGGCCGATTATTAGAAATCGAGGAGACTGAAAATAGATATTTGGGGATGATAATCATTTGCAGTAAAAATGGAACTCTTTGTGTCAAAATTACTTAAAAAAACCAGTGATGAAATAAACCAAAGTCCAATTTTTGGGTACTTTACTTCAGTACTTTGACTTTCTGCTACTTTACACTTCTTCTCTACTACTTTTATTTGATACACTTAAGTTACTTTGCAGATTGGGATAATTCTGTGTTTATAGGCTATTGATTGTGACATGTTACCGATCAGATATTGTTGTAGGCAGGACATTGTGTGAAACTATCCTGCAGGAGCACATTTTAAATTGAGTTTTGACCGAAAAATCACTAATACTGACACCAATACTCGATAAAATGTTGAATATCAGCCTGATAATCGACATACCCAAACTCTGGACATACATGTTTTAATTCTGTGAGCTCTGTATAGTCTTTATTTTCTATTATGTGATTTAGCAAAAAATAAAAAGTATTACTAGTCATAAATCAAATTTAACCTTGTCACACACCCTTATATTGCCCCTGACTGAAAAACAAACAAACAAAAAAACATGTATCCTGTGACTGTCTGTGTATTTAGAAGCTGATAAAAGATTCAAATGTCGCCAAGAATTCAATCAAAACTACATGAACTGTAGAGGGCCTGTGGATATAATTGTACATTCATAAATTGTGTCGGTGTGCTCGTTGTTGTCAGATCTATCAACACATATCCACGCCTGCCCTCAGCTCGGTGTTGTACCTGTCCATAATGACGCCATGAGGGATGAAGACGCAGTCTAAATCTCCGGAGTAGTGGGCCGGGTAGCTGAAGAGGTCTAAACTGTAGCCCGGCCAGTCATCCTCAATCTGGGAGGGAACACATGATCATTACGTTGCAGTTTAGGCATCAAAAAAACAAAATCAATCTGCAGCAAGTGAGCCAGAGAGACACGTGTGGCCCCTGCGAGCAAAAAATAACGCATCTGCAAGGTGCGTAAAGTTGCGTGAATGCGCAGCAGCCGAGCCTGCGTGTGCGCCCACGGGTCACAAACTTTTTCACTCTGCTCTGTGCTCGGGCGCCATGCAGCACTTGTCTCCGTCGTTGTGTGAGTGTGTGTGTGTTTTTTCTCTCGTTTCATTACCACAATCCCGCCGCTTCTCCCGTCAGGTTGGACGGCGACGTCTGCCATGTTGGTTGTTTTTCCGCCGACACAAGCAGGCTCTTGTCTTGGTGGGAAAGTGGTAGTGCAGCTTTTCAGAGGAATCAGAGGCACCGAGAGGAGAGAGGAGGAGGAGGAGGAGCATCGAGGGAGAAGCAATGTTGCCATCTAACGCCCCACAGTCAGCCTGAGCCCCCTCTGTGGTGTGTTGTTGAGCTCTGCTGCCACCAGAGGCAACATAACATCGATGTGCGACCCTGCACAGAAGGGCTGCTGGGTGCTGAGGGGCCCACGGCTGGTTTGACTCATGTGATGAGTGCTCAGTTCTTGTTTCTAGTAAAAAGGCCTTCATTCAGATTTTAACTTGAATGTGGTTTTGTTGAAGAACTCTTTATCTGAAGAGAAAGATCTTCATTGATATTTATTAAACAAACTCTCCTTGTTGCCATGTCTGAATAAACGGAATAAACAAACTGAGCTTAATGGACAACACGGTTTCATACCGTATTACTTTGTTCGTAAGTGGCAGACCCTGCCACCTTTCTAGCTTAGAGCAGTGTTCCCGGGACATTTTTTTCTTCTGAGAACAGCTTGTTCATGCAATTATGGATAAAAGAAATGCTACTGAGTTTGTATTATTAACTCAGTATTGTGAATAAAATGAGTCTTCCGTCTCCAAAACTACACCGTGCCACTTTAATGAAGTAACAAGTATTGTATTTGCCTCAGAAATGCAGCAGAGTGGAAGAATACTACAAATTAGTACTCCTGCATTAGAAATGTAAAAGTACGACATGATATTATCAGCAAAATGGAACTAAGTATTAATATTACGAGTTTCAGAGTTTATGTGTAATTGGAGCAACATTTTAGAGGAGTTAATTCTGACAAGTCTACATACTCTACAACAGTTCAATCCATACAATCAGTGGCGTACGCAGACTTTTAGAAGGGCAGGGGCGAAAAGAAGGGCACTTTAGCGCGCGTTTTCAACAATTGGGCCACAAGGGGGGGTGACTGTATGCAGTGCACATCACTGCATACGATACATATTTAGTCAAATCTATTGATATCTATATTGATTCAACTAATGTGAAGTAAATGTAGTTGAGTCAAAAGTACAAAGTGGAGTAGCAGACACGCTGGAATACTCAACAAAGTACATCAAACAAAGACATCATTGAATCATCACTGTTTTAAACTACAGGAACATAAACGACAATGTGAAAAATGTGAACAATCTGCGTCATGAACTCCTACAAACGCAAAAAAAAAAAAAACAGCCACAGAAGGGGAGAAGAAAGAGAAAGAGAACGGGAGAGATCTGCAGGGAAGACAAGAAGAAGAAATGTCATCCCCCCGGACTGGACATGAATGTTACACGAGTGAGAAAAACAAAACGAGAAAACAAGTATAGAAGCAAAACAGTTTCCATTCGGTGCCAAAAAAATAAATCACAATATTCCCAGTGAGCAATAATGCAACTCAGCCCTCTTTGATTTAAAAACCTCTGATATCATGTGGACCATACAAATCGTCTTCACATCGCCATCTTGTGGAGAGGGACGGACACTTCCACGTCCATGTTTTCTCTTCATTTTGGTCTGTTCTGTTTTTAATCAAATTTAATATTCACATATTTTTGATTCACGCGCCCTCTCGAGCAGTATTTCACCCAATCTGCAAAAAACAAAACAAGAGAACAGTGTGTAATTTAAGAGATCCAGATGCCACACCCAATCTCCTGTGCACAATAAAATCTGTGTGTGTGTGTGTGTGTGTGTGTGTGTGTGTGTGTGTGTGTGTGTGTGTGTGTGTGTGTGTGTGTGTGTGACAGTGTGACAGTGTGTGAATGAGTGAGTTTCGGATGAAGCACTCATGTGGTCGGTGAGTCCAGCAGCAGCAGCAGCAGCAGGGTCTGTGCTGTTGTGTCACTGCACATTAAAGCAGTGTGCTGGGCTCCGTCGTGAGGGGGGAGACAAGGTGTCTGGGCCACCCACCCTCTCTCCTCCTCCGCAGCTGTAATTATAAACAGTGGTACAATGACAGCTGGGGAGGCAGATGTCAACGGCAACGTTAGATTTCAATCAGCCCCGCACAGTGTCGACACTGCTGAGGAATGAGGAGGTGTAAAAAGCCACGCTGCATGACGAAATCCCTCCAAAATGTCAGAAAAGCCGTTATTATTCCCCGCACAACTTACTCCGCAACATGTTTGTGTTTCAAAGCACACTTTGATGTTGTGATAATCACGAGCGTCCGGCAGCACAAGCCAGGAGATGTTTTCAGATGAAGTCTTGTCAGATTGTTTTTGATGCCCCTCTCTGTGGGTGAGAGCCGGCCAGGCTCCTTCGCTGCCCTCCAGGCGCAGGGGAAGCAGTCTGGCTTTGGCATTTCACACTCGCTCAGCAGTCAAGGCCTGTGACCGTCCGCAGTCTCCACAGCCAACTGCTCCCTTACATACCCTCGCCCCTGTTGTTTGGCCAATTATGAATATTCAGCCGCTGTGAAAGTAATTCTGTCAGACATGCAACTGTCCAGCCGGATAGTGTCAGCGGTGTTGTTTGGTGCGTTTGAAGGGAGGATCTCACAAGGACACGACCATTCTTTTCATTCACTATCAGATTTGCACATGTGTGATGACAACAAAGTGACCAAGATGACCTAAATACAACATGTTGGATATTTTTCTGTCTTTCTTTGTTTGACCAAAATGTGATTAGGACGTTCCTGTGATCCACTGTTGTCAAAAAAAAGCTTGATCAGGACCATCACAAACATAAGCTCTGGAGGTTATTTTGAATCAATACCACAGAAGAAGAGCATTACGTGCACATTAATCCTCAGTGTAAGATAGTCCCACACAAATGCAAAATAAAGGCTTGTCTGAGTGATATTTGCCACAGTGACCAGTGAGTGTGAGAGAGAATAATAGATTTTTCTTTCATCATTCATTCGTTCATTCATTTGTTCATGAGAAGCCTTACAATAGAAAAATATGCCAGTTTGAAACAAGCAAGACAACTTTCATGGTGTTGGGATTTAATGAAGTTGCTTCCTGTTTTATTTTGTAGCGTATATTCTCATGTTGTGTTTTGGTCAGTAAATCAGCCTCTGTGTGTTTCACTCAGTGTTTTCCTTTCAGTCTTTGTTGGCTCGTCTGTGTTTCCTGTGTCTGCTCTCCCTGGTTTTCTGGTTTCTTCTCAGATTTTTGTATTACTCTTTCGTGTTTTAATTGGATTCTCCTTTGCCAGCTATTTTTTGTCTGCATTGTTTGTCTTCAATTAAAATGAGTACTGTGTCACTCTGCTCATGTGTTGTTCCATGTATTTTTTTTTAACTTCAATTAATCTTCTGGTTTGTTTGCTCCCAAAAGGAATCAATGTTCTTTTATTCTTATCTTTTACCTCTTCTTACTTTTTGCTCCCTCCTTGTCTTGTCTGATTTCATAGCTTTGTTTTATCACGTCGTACTAACACTTACTTTAATTTCACTTGTAAAGCAATTTGAGCAACACCTCCTAAATGAAAGGTGCTGCATAGATAAAGTTTGTCATTATTCTTATTTTTTACCTCCACCAAGGAGGTTATGTTTTCACCCATTTCTATCTTTTTGGTTTGTCAGCAGGATTAGACAAAAACTTCTGAACGGATTTCCATGAAACTTTGATGGACGACGGGTCTCGGCCCAGAATAGACCCCACTAACTTCCGGTGCAGATCACTTTCTTCAATATTGCAAAGTAGCACATTTCTCCACATTTTCCATTTTTCTCAGTAATGCATGGATCTTAATGAGAAGCAGACAGGCTTATGTAGGTGGCTGGTATCTACGAATGCTTACAACGACAAAGTGTGTTTTTGACGTTTTGAAGAAATGCGATTTTTCATGTAGATTTGTCATGTGAGTGCAACTTTGTTTTTTGTTTTTTATCAACATATTATTTTTCCACAACACAATGGATGGTGATCTTATATTCTGGTTCAGCAGGGATGTGTGGTTTAAAATTTAGAGTGATGCAGCGCTATCGAGTTTGAGATCGGATTAAGCATCATTGAATTAAAGGACACTGTCGAGTTTTGGCAGAGGTATGCACTCTACTGAGAGATATTCTAGTTATCAATATTATCATTATTAATATTATAATTAAATGCAAATATGACAACTTCTCCAAAAGCAGTGTTATAGTTCTCCAGCTGTAAACCGACCTTTCTTTTCGTCTCCCTGCCAGAGACACTGCTGCTGTTAAACCTGATCTTGCCATACTGTGCATTTCTTTGTGTGTTTGTCTGAGTGCATGTACACTAATATGTTGGACCGGAGCCATAATGGAAGGCGGGGGACATGCAGAGCCGTAAAAGGGTTGATGTCTAACGGCAGTCACTAACCTTGGTCGACTTTCAGTTATCACAACAGCGACTGCGACCACCGCCGAGGCCACGCGAAGCCTTCGCTCGAAGAGTCTTTTAAACTCCACAATAAAAAGATGCTGTTGTGTGATCTCGCTGTGTTACATATCATTTTTTTTAATGTGTTGAAAAAACCCTTTCCAACAAAGCAAGTCAAGCACAATGGCGCACATAAACACATGTTGAAAAGTTCATGAGCTAATTCACGAGAGTCGGAAAGCAACAAAAAAGAAGAAGAAGAAGAAAGTAATAGCCTACATTAAGCATACCATAAAAAATAACAAAATACAAAAGAACAAATAGGCCACACAACATAAAAAGTGTCTATAAACAAGGTTAGACTGCTCAGAAAACACATTATTTCACATAATGTCCCTTCTTTAGTGCTTAATGATCAACATTTACAATGTCATAAATGTTTGATACTGAAAAAAAGCAGTTTGATAGTACCGAGACAAGCATGAACTCAGATGTCTATTTGTTTTGGCGTCAATTCTAAAGCATCAGCAGAATAATATATCGACTTGAATGATGTATATGTAAAGAAACGCCCAGAGGAGGACACAATTCATCGAAACGTTGAACGCATCAGCAGTTCAGGTACATCCAGATGCTTCTTTCATGGCGATGATCGTCAGCGACCTGTGCTGTAGATTCAGGAGCAAGGATCCACTGTGTAAAACTCTATTAACATAATGACTTCCCTGTTTAAGTGGATTGTGGTTCATGTACTGAAAAACAAACTCAGTTACAGACGTTCTTGACAAACTTTCTTTTCTGCACAAAGTGATGTTTTCTCTCAACCGGACGGCACTGTTCGCTCGTTTGTAGCACCAGAGCATGAGGGGTTCGTTTTGGTTACATCAGTATTTTGGCATCGTCAAAAAAACTGTTTCTTCTGAGGTGGAACATAAATATCATGAAGGATTCAAGGAAATGAAAGGAGACATATTATGCGTTTTCTTTTCTTTTTCCTTCCTTCATTGTTACATATAGGTTGTTTCGTGTAATAGGTTTTGAAAGTTGAAAAAGGTCAAAGTCCACACCAACAGAAGCTCCTCTCTTCCGCAGAATACACTGCTCCCGAAACCCCTCGCATTTAATTCCGTGACATCACAAAGTCACGCATAATTTATGCCTTGCAGCTAGTTTGGCATGTAAGAATTGGTTGGGCATAGCTGCTCTGTTGTTTTGAGTGGTGCTAGCTCAGGCATGTGTGGGCTGACCAATCAGAGAAGACTGGGTATTCAGGAGGGGGGGGGGGGCCTTAAAGAGACGGGCGCTAAAAAGGAGCATTTCAGACTGAGGGGGAATACAGTGCTGCAGTTTTTAGAGCAATAAAGCATGTAAACATATTCTAATAGTAACCAAACATAGAATTATGAACCTGGACATGAGCATAATATGCCTCCTTTACAAAAAACAATTCTCCTTGTCCATAGATCATCAAAAAAAAATCACAATTCCTGCTTCCTTCCTAAAATCCTGTGACTATCACTCTACCAACATGCTGCAGAACCAAAACCAACAGAGTGAAAAAATAATTTACGTCCTCCTTCTTAATGAATGATGTCAAGCTTGTCCGATTTGATGACAAGTATTTATTTATTGTTTTACAGATAACATACTTCACAGGGTTACCTTAGAGGTAAAAATCTCCTGACAGAACTCTGTTTCTGACTCGTCGGGAGACAGAGGGGGAATATGAACATACTTTTTTTTTTATCAAGCACACATTGTAAACAACTGAGCAATATTTAAGTCTAAATGGCGTACCATAGAATAGGTGAGAGACAACAAAATGTAAGTAAGAAGATGTGCCTCTTGCTTGCAAAGACAAAAAGTTTCATTTTTACAAAACAAATAATGGTCACTGACATATTTTTTCTACTTTTTTTAGTGGCTGAGAGGTAGAATGACGTATTTTCAGTTAAAACCAATGATTGGACTTATTTAATTTATCATATCATTTCATCATTATGAGTGAAAACATTATGAGTGAATAAGTAACCCCAGCCCTCGGAATATAATGTGAAATCTGTACAAACGTCTCCACTGTCTGCGGACTTTTATTGTGAAACTTTTTGTTTGTATCCCAAATGTCCAGCGTTTATAAGTTTCTTTTTTTTTCTCGTTAGGATTTCACAGTACCTCTCCAAAACTGTGGGACAGATAATTCCTTTGTTTAATACTGTGAATAGGAAGGTCAGTCCAGGGTTTTTTTTTTCTTTCTTTTTCTTTTTGTAGATGAGGCGTAGAGATGGATATATTCAGTTGGAAGTATCCGAATGAACACTCCCGGGTCCTTCTGTGGGCGATGTCACTGACGAAGGAGTCGGAGCATCTTGCCAGCCACCATTTGTCTGTGTCGAAAGAGACAGGAAACGGTTTAGCGTCATGGTTACACACTGCGCTGCAAGACACAGTATTGGATTTGTCTTTGAGGATGAAGCTGAAATGATTCCACATTTTTCTTACAACAGACAAATCACATGAAAAGACTGAATATAAATAACTTTAGAAAACAGAACAATTTCAACCTAAATGGCAAATTAAACCACTTCAACATTGACACATTATTTTAAGGCCACCAATCATCCACACATAACACACTGATTTCGAGGCAGCAGCACGGTGCCTTTATGGGAGGTTTAAGGGCTTTATAGTTATAGTCATTGCAAAATGTGCCAATATGAGTGGCCATCAGGGGCCTTTTGTACAGATCTCTTTGGCCCGGCCTGCCTCCCTTCATTGTGCGCCTCTGGTCGCTTCATAAAAATGAATTTCTGGGAAAAAAATGCATTCATTGTGTTTTTGGCTTGTATGTGTAAGAAGAAATCTGCCAACGAAACAATTTGTTGCAGGATTTATCGAAACAAGATGTGATAGTTTGACCTTTCAAAATAAACAACCTTTAATATTTAGCTAATTCTTAGCTAAATCTTACTGGTATCAGTCAGAATTGTGAAAGAAGTATTTCCCCTCAAAAGTAGCTTGTTTTTTCCACAGCTCTTCATTTCAAGTCTATTTTTTGGCCTTTATTTGAAAGTGTAGCTGAAGACAGACAGACAGCTAAAAAATTTAGATTTTCAAGTAAATCAAATGCATGTTCTTAAATCAAGTAAGTCTTTTTCTTGAAACAAGATGAATCCATCTTTTACGACTCTCTTACTGAAGACATTCAAGATGCATTGTCTAAAAACAAGTTCCTATATCTCATTGAAATATCACATGTTAGGTGACTGTATCTTATGGTAAACGTAGTGACATATTTTGAGTAGAGTTAGAAAAATATTCTTAGTAACGTGAGCATTTTAGTTTATTTGTATACATTCCACATAAAGCACATCACCCTACTCGCAAGAGCGTCAAATCTGTGTTAATCCACATGTGAAAATAGTCCCCAAAAATGCAGTTTTTGCTCCTGTTTCAGTGATTCTTTTGCAATAATCTGAACTACAGTATATTTTTATTTACATCTTCAGTAGGAACACATCATTTGTCTACAATAACAACCATGTAAAATCTCACCAGTTTTATCCTTGAAATAAAATGACTCTAACAGGATATATTGCTTTTTATAAAAAAATATTCAAAATGTAGAAAACAGCTTCACTTTTAGATATGTAGTTGGTTTATTTGGCCCTAAAATGGAATAAAATACCACATAAATGCACATTCAACAAACTGTCGAACACTGTTTTTCGAGAGACTCTTCATTAGAAACATCATCGCGCCTCGTTCTCCCCTCCGAGCGGCTGACATAATGTGAGATAAACAGAGGAGATGAAACAGAACACGCAGACCTTTCATATATCTCAGAATATACCCCTGAGCAGGCTGGTAAAAGAATAAATTATCACAATGAAAAAAAAAATAGCTCTCTAAAATGGAGGCCCTTCTCAAATCATGATAAAAGGTTGACTAAAGACCATTAAGGACATTAATTGCAATTTCAACGCTATTAGTGAGAGCTGGGGACGTGCTTTGGCAGCCTCTCATTTACAAACCCTGTTATTTCGCGTAAAGACTGTCTGTCATCTTATTCAGAGGCAAGAGAGGAAAAAAAGAAAGAGAGAGAGGGAAAAAAAATAGCATTTCCAGCCTTTTCCAGCAACACCCACCAGCAATTTGAGGGGTGTAATTGCTGTTCAAGGATAAAGAAGGAGAGGTGAACCGCGAGAGTTCAGTCAGTGGATCTTAGAAAAAAAGTTTTTTTTATTTATCTGGACTGAATAAACCCGAGCAGCAACACTTCATTCACAAGCGTTACTGAAAAATACTGCCGTTTTTCTTTAAAATGTATTCATCATAAAAGAAATAGGAGAGACTGTTTGTCACCAACTGGAACTGAAGGCTACAAAATACAGAATGTTTTTCTACAAGTGCTGGATGATGTAACCTAAAATCTATTTCACAGTAACACACAACTATTAATGCAAAGTGTTTTTGTAATGCATTATTGAATGATATTTTCATTTTCCATTGTGGCTCATTTCTGATTTGTTAATGCTGATTATTACAGTATAACTGCGGGTTCGATGACTGTTTGAACTGCTGGTTGTAAGTCACTCTCCTCGGTTTATTTAATCAATTCAGACAACTTGTCATTGAAGAATTACACTTTTAGTACACGCCAATTCACTTCCTGTTTTAACAATCACAGGGCTGAAAATCTGTGACTCTGATAATAAATATCTCGCCATCTTTGGAGCACCCAGAAGGTCATTTGAAGACACATACTGCTGTTCTGAAGGTATCTCTAATCCTCAAATAGTCTTCTGAGACTACATGGATAGAAAAAATCCTTCTTTTTTTTATTCTCAACCTGCTTCTCAAGTTTTGCAACTTTCCCAAGCCAGGTAGCTGGAAACAGCATACAGTAAGGTTTAAAAGTCTGAGAGCACTCTACTTTTGCATTTGTTTAGGAAAGTAGCACTATTAAATTTTTGATTACAAAGGACATAATCAGCTTAACAATAAGAGTCTTATTGTTCTCAATCTTTAAAATAATGTCCATGAATTTCAGAAGATCTTCGAGCTCCACAAGTCTGTGTAAAACTTGATGCCAACTCAAGTGCAAGCTGTTATTAAAGCAGAAGGTGCACATAGCAAACACTGAGATATCCTGATATTCATGGATATTATTTTAAAGATTCAACCTTGTACTCCTATCGTTAAGCTGATATTATCATTTAAAAGTGTTATATTCCTAAAACAAATGCAAAAGTACAAGTATTTTTGTCTTGTCTTGTTTTTATTTTCTTTTTGTTAAACACAGGCAGAACAAATTATTTTTAATTCATTTCATCTTTTTAATTAATCATTTTTTCATTCAAGTGTTATTTTGCATGAAACATTAATATACACAAATACAACTGATAATAAAACTTTTAGAATTTTAGTTCATTGCATTAGTTGAGAAAGAACAGATGTGATCTCTGGCTAACATTTTGTTTGAATTGAGAAAAAGGGTAAAAAAAATCTTTCTTTTTATTGTGACACAGACCATATTTTTCCCCCCAAAAGGTTAGAGGAGTTGTTCAGGATACAGGAACTTTTGTTGAGCAACCTTCTGGCTTTTTTTTTTTTTTTAAGATTATTGGGTATTCAGCTCTGTGACTCACATGACAGGGACACACTGAGGCAAGAGATTCATGTCAGTAATCAAATAAATGGTAATCAAATAAAAGCGAACACAATGTAACACAATGTAGATAAAGAATTGTATTGGGTGCACTTGTAAAACGGTATTAGAGTACTGAAAACTGGAAGCAATCTTGGGAATCCAGATGCCATTAAATGTCACTAAAATCATGTGAGCAAGGAAATAATAAAAAGCTTTTATTATGGCGAGTACAGTATTAAATCTAATCCCATTTTCTTACAAACATGAAGTCTGGAGGTTAATATTTTCACTTTTTGTAAAAAGACATCCGTCTGTCTCACACAACAGCACAGTGCATTGAACACTGGAGCCGGTTGTATGTTGCAACTGGCTCGATGCATCCATGTTCTTATTTTAGCACGAGGGGTGTTGCAGGCCTGGCTGTCAGTGCTGCTGTTCCTGTGGATAAATGATCTGACCAATGTGCTTAGACTGTTAGCCCAAAGCTCCGCTCTTTCTGTCCCTGTGACTGTCGTATTGATTCTGTTCAGCCCTGCGCCGCCTGTCGCTATGGATCTACATGCTAACGCACTGCCTCCAGTGTTGGCTGTCCCGCCCTGCCCAGCCCAGCCCAGCGAGAGGACCTGGAAAAACTGGCCCAGCCTTTGACAGGATAGTTAAAGAGTTATTTTAAGAATTAGCAACTGGGAACTTTTCTTTTTTTGGGGGGGGTCTTTTGGAAGGGGTACGACTTGTCCTATGGTGCCAACGTGAGAGAGCAGCTTTGGGAGGGACGATGACACCTGTGTCCTTGTTCCTGTTGTCTGCAGGTGTCTCGCTAACGCTAATGTACTCTGACAGGCTAGGAGCGTGTCCAGCTTCTCCAGCCTGGTAGCTGCCTCATTGCCTGCCACCCAGGGCAAAGACTGGAGCAGGGAAAGGGGGGGGCGCAACTGGCTGGACAATAGCCCAACACCCGCAAACTGTGCTAAGTGGCATACCAGTGTGCACACAGATTACACAACATTATACACATCCTGCAACTGGGGAATCATCGCACCGTCAGACAGCAATGAAAACATTGAGAAAAAGGACAGAAGGAGATTGTTTACAGGTCTTACGTTGATGCCCTGTGGACTGTACATCTGGCTGGCTGCGAGGCTGTCACTGTATCCTCCGGTCTGGCTGATAACATGGCGAAGGGTATCCACCTGGAACAGCGGGGACACACAGACAAAAGGCCTGGTCAGACAAAAGCTCTGGATAACAAAGACAGCCATGCACAGGGAAAGGTCAGCCTGATAGTAAAAGGGTACCGTAAACAGGAAAAGGTTACAAACAGAGGATCTGAATGATTTGGCCGCTATTACAAGCTTGATAACAGATGTCGCAGACGATGAAAATACAAGAAAAATGACAAGAGGTAAATAATTATGGATGTATTTGTAGTCGTGGTTGGATAAAACATCCAAATCAGACATTTTGGACTTTGAAGACTTGTCTTTTTTTTTTACCACATATGACAGTAAAGCACATGATGAATTGGAACATGTCCACACAACATGGCTGCCAATAAAAAAATACGGTGAAGTCACATCTTGCATATTTACTTTTTTAATTATTAAACCTTCACAGATTCGCTGGAACGGTTCAGGACTCCAGCGTGCGGCGGTTTTGGTCGCACATGCACTAAAAGTACTTTAAAGTCCATATTCACATAGTGGCCATTTCCTCCTCGGGGGGAGGGGAAGATCATCTGTGGTACTGCGATATTCCAGATCGCAGGACGTATAAACATAGTGAGTCTAACAAATCATTATTTCACTGCTTCAAGACTGATCAGTAACTGAAAAGACAAAGGATAGGTTGATTTATTCATTTGAGTTTGTTGTTGTTATTTTGTAAACATTTGAGGTTATCGCAATTTTCTTGTTGTGTACTGATTTCAATCTGCAGCTTATTCCTATTCATAATCACATACAGAATTAAAAATGCAGGGAATTCAAAGTTAGACGGACCAGTGCAAACGGTGTAAAAAGTCAGTCTGGAGCCCACCAGGGTTACGCAGGAAAACACACCTGCTGTATGGATTTCACAACAAATGAATCCAATCTACTCAGGAGAAGTTAAGTGGGAGTTGTACCTTTTCTTTTTCTTTTCCGCTTTTATTTAATTGCGCAGCCCCGAGAGCGAGGCCGTTCTGACAGAAGAAAAAAGAAACATTTTAAAGGAACATGAGTTTCACTAATTAACGGCTGACCCTGAAGACCTCTTTACCTCCTGCAAGAGTCGTCCCTTTTACATATTCATGAATGACCTAAAGCATCCGGAGAGCTGATCTGAATAGAAAGGGGCGCATGCAGGGAGAGAGAGAGAGAGAAATGATGCCAAAAGCTCTGAAACCAAATGAGACTATCACCTCGGGTGGTGATTCCTTAATCTATGGTGAGAGATGTAGCACTCAAAAACAGTGTGCTGGTCGTCACTGTCCACTGGGGCAAGGTCAGGGAGCCACAGTGCACCAGTGGCTATGTGAACTCTTGTCAGGAGTGCTGATGAGTGTTGCACCGTTTCCAAAACTGTCTGCGGTCGTCTACTCAACTGTGGGTTGACAATCGCTTCCACATTAATGTAAAGCCTCAGGCTAAGTGTGACCTCTGCTTCACTGCGGCGGTCAAGTTGTTGTGGGCTTCTGCACTCCAAGACTGGACAGCGGTTGCACAGTTCTACATGCAGGACACTACTGGGGCCTATTAAGTACACATGTGCTAGCTCAGCGTGACTCGGCTTTATTTGGCGTGTCAGGTCTAACCCCATGAAGGTTCGTCTTTAACTGAAGACACACTCGTCATGAGGCGATGATGTTTTTAAAAGCAGCAGCGGGCTGATCCATGGCTGTGACTTGTGGTCAAAGGAGCAGCTGTAAATACTTTTCTTCCCCGCAGTAACCACTGAAGGATCAACGCTCACAAAGCTGCTAACAGAGATGCTTTGACCCCGCCCGAGAGCACAGCTCGACACAACTCGCTGCATGGCTAAAGTGGCAATGGAAACTCAAATAAGTGCAGCATGGTTTGAAGCCACATAAACTTGAAGAGGCGCCTACCTGGGATTGTATGTTGGCCCCAACCTGCCCCCCTTGGTACGAGTCCCCATTGAGGGACTGCACACTCATGAACAAGTCTCCGGAGTTTGACATGTTAAAAGAGCCAGCAGAACCTGAGAATACACAGAGGAGGAGGAGGAGGAGGAGGAGGAGGAGGAGAAAGAGAGCGAGGAGAGGAGGACAAAGAGAAAGAAGAGAAGAGAAGAGAGAGAAAAGGGGGAAGAAGAGAGGAACAGAAAAGGAGTTAAAATGATCATGCATAAGCAAAAGTGCACTGAGTGGGTTAGTCTGGGAGAGCAGCGAGCATCATTTTCTACCAAGATGCAGAACATGCACATTAAAGTATCACCGAAGCATCATTTAAAAGGAAAAATCAGCCGACGAGAACCATGAGACAGATAATCATCATAAAACTGTTTAAGTCCAGTTTAAACGAGCCGTTATGGATTATATTCTAGTTAAACGTCCGTGCTGCTAGTGTTTCATTAAGGAAGTAATAATTGATCTGCAGGAAGACCCAAAGAATCGTCTTCGTCCTTTAATGGACCCCAGCTCCCCAGATGTAAAGAGAACCATGGCGTAACTTGATTTCAACACCCGGTCCTAATCCAATACAGTTGCGAAAGTCTCTATATGACAAAAGACTCCGCTTGCCCTCCGAGCAGCTTAATGGCATGCACAAGGTCAACCGGACAAGAGGCAGGAAAAAATTAACGTCCGCGAGACCAAGAGGTCAATAACAGGGACAGAGAGAGAGAGAGGAAGAAGATGAGTGAAAGAGACAGACGGCAAAAAGGCTGAGAAGAAAGAAAAAAAATGGAACAAAAGGAGAAAGAAAGCTGCTCCGTATAACTGAGTTAGTTAAGGAGATTCAGCCTGAGACTGAATGCCTGAGTTGGGGCTCAGGTAGGAGAACATCTTGGCTTCTGTCTGTATCGGCTCTGGTATAAAAAAAAAAAAGAGAGCTGCAGAGCTGGTCTGGGATCAGCTCACCTGCTGAGTTGGGAGTGGACGGGGAGTTTGCCTGGCTGCCGTGAGCCGACACGCTGGTCGCGTTGACTGCGGTCCTCGCCGCGTACATGTTGGCCTCTTCTTGGAATTTGCCAATGTTTTTCTTGTATCGGATTCTCTTGTTCCCGAACCAGTTTGATACCTGGGGAGACGGCAATGACAGGACACAGGAGCCGAGTTAGAGCAAGTTTAAGATGACACAGATGCAAACCAACAAGCCAGTGAAAAAAATGAACATTGATACTGAACACCTAAGCCTGGATCATGATTTCTGGACAGTCTTTGTGGCTGCTCTCACATCAGTGACTTCCTGATTAGTACCAGTTTTTATGATGCAAAACGTAAATATTTATGATTGTCATGGATCAGACCATGATATCCCTATAACGTTCTTTTTTTAAAATAAGATTTAATTCAGATTTCTCAATATACAATGTCCACTTAGACATCCCTGACATCAACAAAACAAAGATGCACAAAGTGCTCTTAACGACAAAGTAAAAACAAAGAAAACATACGACAATACACATTTAAATAATATTCTCACAGTTATGTTTTTTGCCAATCTTATGTATAATTTTCTTGTATTTAAACCTCTAAATGACAATGATTAAATGCTCATTGGTAGTCGTTGATCTACATGTTTTTATTATGCGTGTGCAGAACACTAATCTCTATAAACAGATATCTGCATAAGAAAGTTTTCGGTATTGACTGAAATGTGTCTTTATTAGCTTTTTTAGGATGCAGCGCGGGCCAAATGTTTCTGTCTGAACATGACATCTGAGACAGCGGGAACCGGCCGGAACCAGATTCAACAGGCAGGCAGTTATGGTAAGTGTGCTACCCTGTCATGCAGTTGTTGCCATGATCACAGACGCGTAGGCCTCCACTGTACATGGCCGTGAAAAGATATTTTTGATCTACACATATAGATATGAAATTAAATTTAAAAAATAACAAACATATATAAATAAATCGTAAATCAAGTGATGTTGCTGTAGCTGCTGTCAAGCTGCTTGACTTGAAAAAGTGAAAATTCACATTGAAAAACGACATAAATGCACCAAAATTTAGTGTTCAACCAGTGTCGGCTCATGACGCATTTACCGCTGTTGGTATTAAGTGATTAAAAGCTGAGATTTACTTGAGCCAGTGTTGATATTTAATATAAAACTGTCCCTTGTTAATAATACTTAATTCAAGCTACTGGAGGTCATGCTGGACAGAGAGCAGCCATAACACCGTGAACCCCAAAGGCGGAGTAAAATCTCAAATCCTGCAAGGCCTTGGCGAAGGCTTCAGAGCAACATTTATTACTCCTCACTGAATGATTCAACACACAGGCCAAGTGGATTGCAGCTCTGTTTATTCTGCTTACCTGTGACACTGTGATGCTGCATTTCTTGGCCAGCTCTTCTTTGGCCTCCTCACTGGGATAGGGATTACTGAGGTGGGAGTAGAAGTACTCGTTTAGGATCTCTGTCGCCTGTTTGTTGAAGTTCCTCCTCTTTCGTCTGGAGGGGGGAGAAAGGAAACAGACTGATCGGACTTTGCGAGACACTTGGCCGGACAATAACAACAATTCTTCAGCGATGAAACATTAAAAAACACCACTTAAAAATAAAGAACACTCTGAAGGTGTTACAAAACAAAAAAAAAATGGCTGGAGAAACACGGACCTGGCGTCGAGGAAGCGCGAGCGCAGGATCATGACGGCCTCGCAGGTGCTCTGTTTCAGCTGCATTTGGATGGAGCTGAACTTGCGGTGGATGATGCCGACCATGCGCTCGATCTCTTTGGGCGAGATGGGTCGTGTTCGAGACTGCTCCCTCAGCAGGTTCATCACATGGGTGGTGAACTCGTTGCACGCCTGGATGCACAGACAGACAGGGTTCATAAAAAGAATAACTATCGTGGAGGCTCGAAGGCTTCAGACAGAACAAAAAAAAGGATGAAATTGAATTTCTGGAGAGGCCACACCTTCGCTGGTAGGCCTCGGCCTCTTAGAGACAGCGCTGGCTGACACTGTAACAGCAGCAGCGTTGGAGGTAATGGGAACAGTCTGAATTAAAGCAGCAGACAGTGCGACGCCAAACAAATGTGGCGGCGGAGTCGTACAGTGGAGGCAGCGAGACACGCGCTGCTCTCTGAATATTAAAAAGACTTCTCTTCAATGGATGAGAAAATGTGACAAGTGAGGAGAAATCTAAAATGACAGCAGGCTTTCAGTCCCGTTAACGTTCAAGAGGTTTAAACTGTCTCCCTCTCTTTTCACTCCATCTTTCAGTCTACCTCGTTCTCCCTCTGTCTGAATCAGTCACTGGATATGACTGCATTCAGAGTCAAGGTGTCTGTTGCTTGTCAACACCAGGGTTACGTCAGTCAAAGTGATGCACCGAGCAGCCGTTCTGCTTGCACACACATGCCAGACACTGCTCACTCACACGCGCGTGAGCTGCCGTACGTGGCACGGTGACACAAAAATGCTCAGGTGTGTGTTGACTGTGACAGTTAGCGATGACTAGCCTTCCTCGCAGAAGATGACAAACCCAGAACGCTTTGACTTTTTCCGAGGGACTGACAAGACGTTACAGTCTTTGGAAAAGAGCCGGTGTGTGACTGATATAATGGCTGCTTGCCTGCTGAAGATAACATCTCTGAAAGCTTGGCTTGTCATGAGTTGGCCTGTAAGAGCTGATTTCAGTGAGTGATACACTTAGTAAAAAAAAAAAATGCTTTAAAAAATGCATCATTTATTCCAACTTATTCCTATTTAGCTTCACAGATGGAGCCTGTTCCAGGATGCATCGGAAAAAGGGCAAGAAAAAAAAATCCTTGGACTAAAACACAATATTCACTCTGACATTCCTAACTTTGGGAAATTTAGAGTCTCCAATTCACCTTAGCGGGATGTTTTTTCCCAGGACGAGGACACAGGACCTGGGGGGGGAGTACGAGAACAAGTTTCAATATTTATTTTCTTGCATTTATTCATTTTATTTTTTTGATCCTAGAAAAGAAAATTTCTAATTCTCCTTTTGTTAAGTAAACAATAAGGCTGTAACGATTCTGAAACAGAGTCTTAGACCAAGATCCAGACCGGGACCGAGGCCGACTAGTGCAGCCCCGTCTCACAAAAAAGAAAAAAAATGTAACAATTAAAGCCGTGTTACCTCTTGTTTCTAAAGCTCAAGTTTTGGAGGACTGTGACCAGCTGCCTGCTTCTCTTGACTAACTGCATTCTACATGATGCATTCAGGGGCTGATTGTAAATTACCAACGCTGTTTGTTTGCGCATAGTTAATATGAAGACTGGTCTTTAATTAAGTGTTTTGTATTTACTTGTTTATTCTGTTTACTTATTTCGTGTCACGTTTTTCCAGTTTTTTAAAATATTGTTTTCGTTTTTTAAACAGCAAAATACGGCTGAAGTCAACACTTAGTAATAACTGACAAAGCAAAAAAAGGAACAAAAGGGGTAAATTATGTAAATAAGCATAAATATGACAAAAGTACAGGATAAATGAAGTCGCACATTTTCCTTAAGACAGTAGAAATCTTTTCATTTTCATACGTTACGTACATTTGACCACACTTTAACTTCCCTTGGTTATCATAATTCCTTACAATTAACAATTAAAAGTGGAAAGCAATCCTTAAAGCGCTCCAATAATAATAAGAATTCCTAACAAACAAAAGATGAGGTCTGAACCAAACTGTGGATTTTGTTACACGCTGGCAAATAAAATACAGGAGAATAAAAAGTGTTCTAAAACAATGCTTGGCTCGTGGACGCATCACATTCATATTTTAGAGCCGTTAAATTGAGGTTTCGTGGGAGTGACATATGGGAATCCTACAGATGCACTTGTGTGTTTGCAGATAAAATACTTCAATAAAATGACAATGTGAATATTTGTTGCAAAAGGAGGAACTGAGCTGAATAAGTGAGAACATGAGAGCTGATGGTAAACAACAATGTTCCTCCTCCCCACCTGTTCATACTTCTCCAGCTCCGTGTGGTAAATCTGTCTGATCTGAGTCAGCTTGGCCCGGTAGTCCGAGTGCTCCGCTGAGTTGTCGGCGCCGACGCCGCCTGTGGCGGCTGCTGCTGCCGCCGCGGCTGCCGATCCGCCGCCTTTCTCCGGCCCGGCCACGCCCTCCGCCAGCAGCATGTTGTCCAGTCGCATCAGCTGAGGATCTGGAGGCTCCTCCTCCTGGGCGCCGCGGATACTGAGCACTGCGAAAAGGACAGGAGAAGAAGATTTACACAGATGTTCAAAATGACCGCAAAAGCGAGAACTTTACTTTGATTCAGAAAGAGTCTTAACTATTTTTTCCGAGTGAACTCTCTGAAATATGGCCGTCGTTTGGATAGTTCAAGTCTGAGCCATAAAAACCTGCAGCCTCACAGTGGCTGGCAGCTCGGCAGGACCATAAAACTATAATTTTATCGATTCAGGCTATCATTTCATGTAAAAAAAAATTAACACAGCCTTCCACCAGAGTTCATCTTTCATTGCTCTCCTTATGCTCAGACTATGTTTAGTTTCTGGCTGATGGCTTTATTATCTTGTCAGGTGCTGTCTAAACAGAAAAACAAACTAATAACACGCGTTAGACACAGCATATTAATGCAGCGACACCTGGCTCAAATAAATCATGTGTGGGGATTGGTGCTGAATCAAGATAGAGATACATAAATAAAAGGTTAATCATTTGATTTGTGATCACTGAAGTTAATTATTTTCACACTCGGAGCAGGAAATCAAACAACAACCACTAAATTACCATTTTAACACGGCGCTTGCAACATCAGTGCAGCATTCGCAGCGTTTTAATCTCACTTTAGCAGGACTGAGGATGCTCTTGCAGCCGACGCCGAGGTCGTTTACACACTTGTTTGGGGGTCTGAACCTGCACGCCTTCACACACCTACAGGCGCTCAGCACTCGACCGACGCTCGGCTCCCATGGTGCGGAGAGGGAAGTGCAAAAACAACAAAGACAGGGCTGCTGGGGTGGACAAACAAAAATGCGCCTGACGTGCGCACATAAACAAAAGCAGTCTGGATTTTCCGAGAGGTGGCCGACCATGCTTCTCGAGAACAAAACACACACACAGATGCTTCCCCAAGAGTTTTTATTTAAAGATCAGCTATACTGCCCTGCCTCTTTCTGCCACCAGAAGGCTCCCTCGGTAAGGCGGCAGAGCGTCCTGACTTTTTTTTTCTCAGAGGTGTTGAAAACAGCCGACCAGGTGCAGCGCCTCCGCTCCATCCACTGTCTTCAAGGACAAAGACAAAGCTCACGCTGGCGCCACAACATTTTTCACACACACCTTTAATCCACGCATCTATCAAAATGTTTCAGGGGGACGATCTAATACAGCATCCTGCAATGTCTCTCCCATGATGACTGTGGACAGTGAGGGTAAATGACAGGCGGTGTGACGGTGCAGTGAAGCCATATTGTAGCCCACAGTCTCCGGTCACAGCAGCGGCTCTTTTGTAATGAGGATGTAAGGCTGAGGCGCCCTGTGACCTTTGCTGGTGAGCAGGGTGGGGGGGGTGGTTGGGAGCTTGTCTACCCTGATCCTCCTTTTTTTCAACCCCCCCACCCCCCACCTCCCCACCTCGCTCTCTCCTGTTTCCTTCCCTCTCTTTTTTTCTCCTCCAGCAATAACATCATCCATTCCCATCAGCTCCAACACGTGAGCAAGCTCAGCTCAAGAGGCAAATGTCAATGGCTATCAGACGGCTGGAAAAGGTCAGGAGTTCAGATTGGGAGCAGACGCACGTGTGTGTGTGTGTGCGTGCGTGTGTGTGTGTGTGTGTGTGTGTGTGTGGGCACATATGCACCATGTGCCGGTAGATGGATATGTGGGTATTTTTCATGTGAATCACACCAGCGGGAAATTATAACACTCGCCAATTTAATTCTGACAAAATAGTGGCACATCCCAACCAGTGGGGGAATCTAATGAGCCTAAGAGTGATTTATTCATTCCCTCCGAGTCCCCGAGTGCACAAGTAAAAGCATGAAATGGATTAAATAAATACAATTAATAAGGAAAATCAAACAATTCACTGTGCTGTGGCATAATTACCACAGCCATCAGCTTTATTTATTTCTGTTCGGTAATAGCAATGAAATCGATTAGGCCTCGATGTGCGCTCTTTGTGAACCCTGCAACCATGGCCTATACGTTACCATAATCACTTGACGGAGGGAAGTGACCTCTATTACGGTTCATCACACGGAGAAACCCCTTTAAACGCACTTTTCTAGTCTACTGTAGCGACGAAAGCTCAGAGTCCATACTGCTCTGCTGCGATTCCCTGATTCCATGGACAGTCACAGATTAGTATCTATAAAAGGAAGATGGCCATCATCTAATCTTGATCATTACCGACAGACTTAATTGAACAATGAGAGGACGCAATTCCCCTCTCTGTCGCTTCCTCCCACCCTCCCTCCCTCCCTTCCTCCTCCCTTCTTCCTCCCTTCTTCCCTCCTCCCCCCTTTGTGCATGCTCTTGTATAATTCCTTCCCTGAGATGTGGGCCACTAAACCCAAAAAGGCTGAAAAAAACTGAACGCGCGTCATACAACAATTCCTGAATAATGAATGGAGTTCTAAGAATAAGCCTTTGTTTTGCTTATTGACAAAATTAATTTCTGCTGTTTTACTTCCTTAAGAGCTGGCTCATACCCATCGCCACACTGCCTGCTGTTTGCAGACAACGGGAGTGTAAATAAACATGACGATTAAGCCACCCACTCATACAGGGAGAAATCAAGGTGCACACACACACACACACACACACACACACACACACACACACACACACACACACACACACACAACGCAAACATACACTTTGTGCATGAATGTAAGCACTCGAATAGGCACACAGGCAAAATACACAGCTATGCACATTGGCAGGCTACCCTGAGCACCCAGGCGGGCGCCCTGCGAGTGCCTTTAAATGAAAACATGTTTAATTAATGATGTTGAAGTATTCTGTCACAATTAGGAAGATTTACGGTCAAACAAGGCAGCAGCGATGTCCCTGACAGCTATGATGAAAGTTTACCCTGCCTGCCTCTGACTGGCAGCTAGCAGCCGATGCTGGACTGGATCCATTTCCCATCAATACAGTAATGCAATACACTCCGCGGCACTGTAGTGTATATATATGTGTGTGTGTACGTGTGTGTCCTTTCCTTGCCTAGCTCTTGTCCGCATCACATGACCCCGGAGAAGGGCAGGCAGTGGCTGTGCTCTCTATCGATTGTGTGGGCACACGTCATCTAGGGTTTCAGCAGTTAATAAATCAGGCCTGCTCCTGACACAACCATGTGTGTGCGTGTGTGTGTACATCCATGTGTGTGTGGGCCTGTCACAGACCAGTCAGCAGGAGTGAAAGCGACAGCCACATGATAATGTAACATCACCACCATTCATCCCTGCCACACAGCATTCTGAGACAAAACAACAACAACCCAGGAACCTGAAAAAAGCAGCGTGATTTACAGCAGACATGACAAGTATCACTAATACAAACCCTTCCCTCCCCGCTCCTTCAAGGGGTTCAGCATCCTGCTCTCATCTGCATTTGATACAAGCCCAATAAAGCGGTCTTCATAAGACGCCGCGCTGTTACATATTTCACACTGACCTGCACGGCAGAGGTAAACTACAGCGCTAAGCAATGCTATTATCATAACTGAGAGCACTAAATGAATATTATGTTGCATTACATCCAATTTACTGTATATGTGGTCATTTCTGCTGAGCTGAAATAAAGCTGTAAATAAAGCTGTAATAAAGGAAGGACGATCATCATGGAGTTACTAATCACGCCTCACGATAGAGTCGTAACGCCATGAAAACGTTTGCTCTAATCTTAATGTGTTATTTAAAAATGTTCTTCACCTAATCTGCTGAAAGCTGGATTTGTGTTGGACTCGCGGGACATGTTCCCAGGCCCAAAGAGCTCTTTACAACAAAAGAAAATGGGAATCTGTTAAAAGTGCACTCCACAAACTCCACCGCACACACACACACACACACAAAAAAAGAGGATCAAAATCGATGCAGCAGAACCAGAGATATCGTCTTTTTTATTCCTCGGCACCTCCAGACAGACCTTCAAACTCCGCAGTAGTGAAACAAGATGACAAGATACAAAACAAAAATTCCGATTCAGGGGGACCCGGGGGCATTCTCTATCTGAGGAACATTTCTGTGATCTTATGACGCAAATGAAGCCTTTTGGAGCATTTTGCGTCAAAACAACATCTTGTTTTCGATAAACAAATATGCTTTATTGCATTTCGATTCCTTTTAATCACAACGTATAACAACAGGCAAGACGCGGCTCAAGATAAACTGACGCACTGCCGAACAAGTAGTGAGTACAGAGGCCCCAGGAGCAGAAGCTGAAGAGGATGAGATTGAGAAGAAATGGAAAAAGTAGAGACACAGGGAGGAAGAACACATAATGTTCTCTTGAGAAGTATTAGCATCAACATTTGTATGTACACACAGTGAAAATGTACTATGTTAGTTCACCACTGGTGACTTAGTCGAGGAAACAGCATGGTTGCCTATTGTTAGCTAGTTAATCGAACATCACATATGAGGGAGGTGGCTCTCTATGCCTTTAATTGTTCTATCAGATGACGTGTAAAGTCTGTGTCCACCTTTATAATGTTGTCAAAGCGCAAGCAGCTGGACCTAAGTTCTTACTTTGAGAACACACGAACGCACCGAGGTGAAGAACAGTGTGGCCTTCAGGTCCATCAGGATAAAAAAACACCTCACAACCCTTCACCGGAACACCGTGCTTTATTAACCAGACATTTTCAGATTGATTTGCCCAAACAACAGCAACTTTGCAAGAATTTTACAACAATTAAAAATCTATTTTTTCTCTACCAACTCAGCACCCAGTGACACTTTTTGTCCTGAGTGCTACAGACATTTCAGTCGGCACCAAAAAGCGTTGAGGTTAAAAACTCAGCCCACTACTAATAAAGCAATCATCATAAAACGCATCATTGTGCCATATTTCATAAATTGCCACACGTAGTAGAGCACTAAATGAATATTATGTTGCATTATATCCAATTTACTGTATATGTGGTCATTTCTGCTGAGCTGAATCTGGGCTGCAATGAAGAAACACACAATCATTATGAATTTACCAACTATAGCTTAAGTCTATGGTGTGAAAGCTACTGTTGTATTCTTAATACTGTGTTGTTTACATCGCTTTTAAAATGTTGTGTTTTGTGAGCTGAGAGCTAGATTTGTGATCTATCCCTGAACTCATGGGAAACTTTCTCAGGCCCAAAATGTTCCCTCCATCACCGGATAATGGGAAGCTGTACAGCCTCAGTACACAAGGGCATAGTCATAAAGAACCTCTAAAACAGCTTTATGTTTTATCAGCTATCTCGACTATCATGTGCAGAAAAGGGGGCAGAGCCGGGGTTTTGTATCTGACACCGGTTTGGGGAGATGGACGGGGGACGGGGGGCACCAAGGACAAGGAAAAACACCAAAGAAATACTGGAGGGACAGGCAGCAACGAGGAGATGTGGATGGTTCGGGCGAGGAGGAAAGGGAGTGATGGAGGGGGAATGAAAGGCGAAAAATAGAAATGGAATAGGAAAGCGAGGTGTCAATTAAAAAAATGAACCCCAGTGCATTTGGGAGGTGACAGCTGGTGGGAGACGAGCTGACAGGCGTCACATTAGGCGGATTTGGTGGCCGCTCCCCTCATCCCCTCCTTCCCCCCCCCCCTGTCTCTCTCTCTCTCTGGCTTTCTCCACTGGCGATCGGTAGTTTCTCATGCGGCAGTAGTGGCGGCGGCGGTGAGCGAGGCAAGAACTCAGCTTGGTGTTTTTCAGAACAAGTTCCCCCTGCAGCTACTCCTAATAACGGTAATTATCGTCATCATCTGAGGCTTAAGCAGGCCAGTTTGAGGCCTGAGGGGCTGGCCTGATAATGAGGCAGCCAGCGCCAGAGGAGAAGACCATTCAGAACACCGCCCTGCCACCAACACGGAGCACTCCCATTTAAAAGCCTTCATTAAAATAATTCATTATTCAAAATAGGCAATACATTAGCCCCCTGGCTGTCAGTCTTTCTTAAGGTGTCTTAAAATATATATCTTCTTGATTGAATCAAACTCATGCTCAGCCAGTGCAGCTTCAACAGCTCCAGGCTGCACTGGAAACCCGAGTGGCTGAATAACTGAGGAGAAGTCACGAGCTTGTGGAGGAGCGAGCTGCACAGTCGCCCTGCTAGCAGACAGACAAAGACATCTCTATGGAGCCAAAACAGAACACTTTTAATAAAGCCCGGGCAGGGGTGCATATATATATATATATACATATACATATATTTTTTTAGGTGTGTTTTGCCTTTATTTCGCAGTAGAAACAAACAGATGAATGAAGCAATAAAGGACCCAAACATGCAACTCAAGCATCGGTCGTTTCAGCACACGTACCAAAACAACATATCTTTATGCTTAAGCGTTACGTGTCCTGATGTCACAATTTAAATGACTCCTGCGGTTAAAGAAGAGGGAAACAGAATGTAGGCGCAAAATATAAAAGGTTGATTTACACTCAAAAGCAAAAAGTAAACGTGATAACAAAAAACAAACTTCCTCAAAATGAAAAGATTAAGATTAACTTGTCCGTAAATCAAACAAAGAAAGTAACTGAGGCTGTAGCAATCACGATGCGGGCAAAGGAGGAGGTCAGGCGAGGGCGTCCGTAACCTTAACAAAGCACTTACTCAAGCTAACCAAGCCATTTTGGTTGCGCCTCAACCTTGAGTTATATCTTCACCATGAAACATCATCCACATTTCTTTTTCACAAGTGATTTGCAATGGTTTCGGAGTGCGAACACTAATTATGTGAAGAGATCAGAAAGTGCATTTATGAGTTGTTCCAGAGGGCATGGACAAACAAGGACCTCTTGTGCAACTACACCATCAAAGTATTGAGGGAGAGAGTCGTTGGTTGACCAAACAGCTCCAGAAACTCCCTTTCACACGTTTCTGACATCAGAATTGGAGGAGCTGCGTCCGAAATCTTTGCACAGCCGTCAAGCCAGGTGTGTGGAGGTGAACTCCTCCCTTAATCCTTCTTTTACAGACCTATTTCTGTCATGTTTTCTTTCACTTCCCGACATGGCTGCACAAAACATCACACAAATTAGTTTTTGTGAAAAGCATACCCTGGCCTGTACAGCCCAAGGCCACCATGAGACCACTCATCTCAAATAGCTTCATTCTGGAGCCAATATAATAACGGAGTTTTGGTTTGTACACCAAATTTGAAACAGCCCGTGGATCATAAAAATGATTTAGTACATAACCTTTAATCACTTAACCATAACTGCCTTAATCAGTTCACTGTGTCTTAAAAATGCAGTCTAAACTTAGCGAAGCTTTATTTAGATTTGATGAAAGAATAAGTAAGCAAGACTCTGAAACAGCAGGTTTTCTACAAGAGAGTTTTACAGTTTTAAACCCAGTCAAAAGCTAGACAGGTTAGTATAAGTAGTGTTTAGTCTATTTGCAATAAAACAACCATGAAAAAAAGTGTCATAAAATGACTGCAGATAATCTTACAACATTTCATGAATGTCTCAAATGTATCATTTACTTTTCAGCAAACAAATGCCAGCTACTGATTAAACGACAGCCAGCTCAGTGTTGATGTCCCGGTCACCAGTTGGTGAGGAGGTGACGTGTGAAGCGATCGGAGGCAGGAGGAGGAGATGGTCCATGACAGTTAGCATCCTGCTCTAACTGTTGGCCTACAAGCCCTCCCCACGCACCAGGACAAGCCATGAAACAAGAGGTCCGGCAACACAAGCCTCCTCAAGTCCCCGCGGTGTGTGTTCCTGTGCATGGCACATTTCATAAGGCTCCGCTCTTTGACTGGTGATGAGTTTATGCGAAGGTAATTAACAGTAATTAATCCTTAATTACAGCAATTAGCAGAGTCGCAGTAAATTAAGCCACATCTGGAGGCACGGAGCAGGGCTAGACAAGCAGGGGTGGGCTTTTTGACAAGGGGGAGTCGCCGAGACGACCTGACGGAGGTTGTTTGGGTCTACCTGGGACGTCCGGGTCGCCATCCTTGCCCTGGCGAGACCGGTGACACACTGAGTGATCTCAGAGGTGGGTGATGGGGCAGGGTCTGATGAGCACCAAGGGCTGAGAGAGGAGGTTCATTTCTGAACAAAACCGTCTCATCTCAGGGAGAAAGGCTCCCTAAAGCTACCACGCAAGGGCAACCACCATATGGCCGCTCATAGACAATAGTGCTGCTGGTTCTGCTTCGCCGTGCTCGGCTTCACCCGACATGTGAACATGCATTTTACACAGCATCGCTAGAAAAGAAACCTGCGCTCGCAGTTTGTGAACAAAACGACTCCCACGATGTTACAGGATGAAACGCGGAGACACGCGGAGACACGCGGAGACGCCGCTCCTTCATTATCATTATTACGGAGTCCATTCAGAGTCACATGCCTCGGCCTGTACTATACTATTAAAAAAGATTCCGAGTGGTTACTTAGATTATCCCATGATGCATTGCATCTCCACTGGGAGCAATATCGTCCATGATGACAATGCTCCTCTCCATAAAGCACAAGTGGTCACTGAGTGCTTTGAATGGCATGATAATAATGTTAGCCATATGCCAATGCCTCTTCTGTAAATAGATATGATCCCATTGTCTTTTCTATATATAGATACAATCCAAACTGAGCATCTATGTACAAGCAGACGTGAGTAAAATATCCCTCCAGATGAGCGACATGAGTTTAATTGACAGGTAATGTCAGCTGTGATAAATGTTAATCTTGTGTTCTTCTCAGCTGCTCAGGAGTTGGTTGGTTGAGCAGTGATGTTCCTGCCACTGTTCCTATATTTTGGAGAGCTACTCCGGGAAGATAACTGGCAGATTCTTGAGCTTCCCTCATGGCTGTCACACAGCAGAAGCCCTGCAGCCTCCCACAAGTTCGGATCACACTCCCACAAAACTACAAAGGGCACTTTTGTTGTCCCATGACAAACCATGGAAAAGCTAAAAATATCAGCCACTGCGGTGGGTCTCTGCAGACTGACATTCCAGGATGGAAAAAAAAAAATAGGGCTGCAAATGTTTATTGCTTTGATCTGATTACTGATAAATCCCCAAATATTCTTATTGGATTATTCAATTCCATGTATTCAATTACTGGCAAATCTGCAAATTACCATCTCAAACTATGAATTATTTTGTCTTTAAAATGTCAAAGCCCATCCGTCTTTCTTTCCTTTTGCTTCTCTGAATTATGCGAGTGGCTGGTATTGTGCTTTGTTGTTGACACAGTGTAACTTTGTTTATTGTCTTTTTATTGCTCTTGTTTTGACCCCGCCTAACACATCAGCACAGCTCATGAAGACCTGCTGAAATAATAAAGAGTTATAATTGCCCAGAGGCCTGTGTGACATTGTTAAACTGCTTGTTTTTATTCAACAGAAAAGTCCACAGCACAAAACTAGTAGGTTTACTTTCATAGAGGACACAGAAAAGTATCAAATCCTCACATTTAAGTAGAACAGAAGAACATCTCTCCAGTTTTGTTACATGCTGTGAGAAAATACAAAAATATATAGTCGCCATGTATAATTAAGATATTCTAGATGTTGGAGGAATGTCTAGAGGAAAACAAATCCTCGCATTTCTGCAGCTCAGACAAGCGACTGTTTAGGGCATTAAATTAAACGATCAATCAGGTAATCAAGTAGTAAAATATTCAGGTTAAAATATTTCAGATTAAATCCACACTTCTCATGGACTGGACACCCGAACACAAGCCAAAAGCAGCTCCTAACATCAGCGCAAAGTTGCAGCGCAGAATCTGGCAGGTGGACCGCTGCCATCCGAATGCTTGATAGGCTTTGTGGGCCCATTAATATTGTAGCACTTGAGAGATTTGCTCCTGGAGGAAAATACAGTCTCTCCCTGCATTTATCAGGGAGCTTCCCATCCCCATCAAGGCACGCTAAGTCAAATCGACTTTGTTTTGCTGCGTGTGCAGTTTGTTCGGACGCTGTCACAACTGTACGGAAACCCATGCGAAGTTTTTACTGTTTTGCTCAGAGGACGGGTGATGCTCAGCCTGCCCCTAGCTGTCAGGAGAGAAAACCAACGTGAGGGATCGCTGTTCATTAGCGAGACCCGCTCTGATTCAGGCACTACAGAGATCTGTGTTGGTCGGACATCTTTGTTTCACCAGATAGCTGACGTTTGTCCCGGATAGAAAACAACTGTGCCAGAAATTTTACATAAACAAAAGAGAGCACTTAAAAAATACGGCTGAGGCCGAGCTAATGCACAAATGATGCAAATAATATTTGACTATCACTTGTAATGAGAAGCTGCAGCATCACGAGGGCAAAAGCAAAAAGTTCACTGTGACGCTGTGTGAATGCATGCATGTGTGCGTGTGTGGATGGGTGTGTGAGTGTGTGTGTGTTGGAGGGGGGTCAACTTGGGACAAAGATTTAGAGCTGTACCAATGAATATGACAACGCAACGCCTGAGGGCAGAGGGAGAGAGAGCGCCATAGAGAAACACAGAGGCAGAGAAAGAGAGAGTGTGTTTACAGCAGAGGTAGTGGTCCAGGCAGTCTAAGTGGCCTAGCTGGCAGGCCTACCACACCACTAGCGGATAAAGCCTAGTCATTAATCACAGGCCTGTGGGATCGTCCCACTGTAGCAGAATACTGGGTCAGCTGGAGCTCCTGCTGTCAATCAATGCTCAAATGTGTGTCTGTGTGTCTGTGCGGAGTGGGACTGCGAGCGGGGGAGTAGTGTGTGTTTTTTGATGAGAATGTGTCATTTTGCCTCCAGCTAAAAAAAGCATATAGTACTGAGGAATTAATGCATTAATGCAAACACCAAGTGCTAGACGTCATTTACATGAAAAGCATATCGACTCATCCGTTGGGGAATGAAAGCAGCATTTTCTGCCCTAAAAGCTGAAGCTTGATCTTGAAAAATAAAGACAAGGCGGCTCTCTGTAACGCTGAATACTACTATACTATGCAGACAGCCCTGTGGCATCAGCGGCACATGCCAGAAACACTAACACCCTGTTCAAATAAGAGAGTCGTGAGGGACTACTGAGCACATGTTCAACCAATCAATCAGCCGACGTGTGACCCATTTTTTTTAAACTGCTTCTGTCACAGGTTAACACACCGTTCACTTGAGTCTGCAGTTGTTGCTCCATAAGAGTTCGCTTCACAGAAGCACACGCTGACCCGTTCAGGTCAAAAATCAATGTGGGTTTAACCCGGGTCAATGTGACGAAAACCCTTATCTGAAAGGGTGATAAGAGAACAGTCCTCTCTCACACTGCACGTGGTCACCTCAAGCACAACACAGAAAAAAACAAAACTGCTGAGACAGGCCAAACTCACAGTGTCTTTGCTGACAAACTCTACGTTTGGTTCATCCTATTCGGCTCCATGAATCAGGGGACGCTTTGCTGTCCTGCTGGTGGCAGCCATCGAGTTTCTCCAACATGGGAGCTCGTTTCAGCCAATGTAAAGACATGTGGCACTTGCATCAAAGCTGTGGTCAGCTCTGTCAATATGGTGAATAATGCAGAGGCAGAGGACGCACCTGTCCGACTGTGTTGAAAGATCAATAAAATATATGCCACACGTTCATAAGAATAAGTCCTTGAAAACATGATCAAACCACAACATTACCAAATGAAATCACCTTAAATGTATGACGACGTGTTTAAACAGCTGATTTTCTTCACAAATACCCTTTAGTGTCATCACAGTACTCTCCATACAACTGTACACCGACTAAAACGCGAAGAAGTATTCAGATCCTTTACTTGAGTAAAAGTACTGACACCACACTGTAAAAGTACTCTGTTACAAGTAAAACACCGGCTTTAATTACAATCAGGGAGGCACAATGACATGTTAACTCCTGTGTTTATATAAAAGCAAGGTTTTACACTGTAACTGGCTGTTTATTCTCTCCATTAATATATTGAGGGAGAGGATGGCAAAATCTGAAAATAGCGAGAAATGTTGTCACATTTACCCAGAGTTCAAAGTGGGTCATATTTGTCAAGCTGGAACTGTGATTTTTTTTGGCATCTTTGGCAAACATATTTTAGGAGCTCTTAATATGTTTTGTATGCAACAATCTAATTATGTAAAGTACTAAGGCTGTCAAATAAATGTAGTCAACTAAAAAGTACAATATTTTATGTCTGAAGTGGAAGACTCAGGTAAAGTCCAGATAGCCTATCTCAAATTGTACTTGAGTTCATAAACATTGGTCCGTTCTTCCACTGGATTTTAATACGCACTGATAAATAATAATAAAATAATGTTGACTATATTCAGTCATTTGTTCAGTCCAGAGTTCTATGTTGACTTTCTGTTTTTAACCTGTGCAGACGACACTGAGATACTGAATGGAAGAAGAAGAAGAAGAAGAAGAAGAAGAAGAAGAAGAAGAAGAAGACAAAGAAGTTGAAGTAGAAGTCAAAGTAGTAGAAGAAGAAGAAGAAGAAGAAGAAGAAGAAGAAGAAGAAGAAGAAGAAGAAGAAGAAGAAGAAGAAGAAGAAGAAACCATGGAACAGTGTCAAATCTTATACCAGGAAACTGTATACTGTAGGTTTGTGTTTATGTTTCTCTTTGGTTTTTACTTTAGTCTAGTATCTTACTGACGTCGTAGTCCTTATTCATACAATTTAAATAATTCAAATAATAATTATCAAATGTTTTCCACTTTAGTACATTAGAACAGAGCAACAAGTCTGAGGCAAACTCATTTTAAATAGTGTAAAGACATGTTTTTGACAAGGCAGAGAAGTTTTCTTTTGTTACACTGCAGATCCTTTCATTTCAGAACAAAAGATGCGGTTACATTGACTTATTTTCGGTCCTTTTATTGTTTCATCTGATGACGAAGAGGCACGCTATGCATTCAAATCTTTCATCAGTCATGTGGGAAGGTTGTACAAAACAGCGGTAACACATGACTGTTACTGTAGTTTTCCATGGTATATCAGTATCATCATATATATATTTCTATAATGTTGAAGTTCTCCACTTTCCGAGGTGGATGGAGCTGCAGCCCCACAGCCTCTCCTCCCTCCCCGGCCCCCTGGGTGAGACAGCAGTCATATTCTGTCGGTCAGCCTCTACACACCTGCATCCCCAGCTGGACCTCTAATCCACCCGCACCCGCCTCCACCCCTCCCTGCTCTACAGTGCTCTACTCCCAGCTGCCTGGGCTATTTATAGGCCCTGTTTCATTTCCACACCTGCAGGGAGGCAGAGTTGTCACACTGGGCCCACAGAGCCTCTCTGGAATACTGCATGGGAATGAAAATGCACCTTGCTGATGCAGGAACTTATTCTTGTCACTCTCTCCCGGCGGACTCGCATGACACTATTTTGTTGAGGATGTGCAGTGCAGTATGTGGTGCACAGATAACGCGTTCAAAAGGAACCCGTGTAAATACGATTCCTGTGAGGAGTGAGGAGTGTGAGGTGCACTGACACGGATTACACTTTCTTGAATAATCACGTGTATGCAGTCAAACACACACACAGAGACACACAAACACACACACACAGAGCTGGATGTGTTATCAGTACATTTCCTCAGAATTTCCTGCATGGACATTACTCCTTGATAAACTAGCGCCGGCGATGTAATGCTCAGGAAGCGCAACAACACATGAAAGTTCCTATTTTTCCTTTTACATTTGGTTTTTTTCCTGTCATGCTTTTCTCTCTGGATGTAGTGGGCTGTAGGATCCAGTCAGCGGATTACATTATCAGTCTGACCTAGTTGCCAGCTATCTCCTGAGACCTGAGGAGCCAGGCTTTCTGCACAGCCTTCCGCTGCTACAACACGCACACTGTGTAACTTTAATTTATCAGGGGGAAGAGGAGGGAGAAATGTGACAGGTTGACAGTTCTCTTTGCCTGCCACTCCGAGCTCTCCCTCTCCCCGCAGCGTGCCGGTTGAGGGTCCTCGCTATGGAACAGTGCATTACCGAGGGTGACTTTTATTCAGCGCGCTGGAAACTCATCAGCAAGGTTGGAACCTTCTTATTAACGTGGACCTTTAAAGAGACTTGTAAGGAATTACGTGATTCAGGATGTGGGCGAGCAGCAGTTATTCTCAATTTCTTCCATATCTTAAACCAAAAGAAGCACATACGCTGGTGTTCATATTGACAGTCATCTCCAGTGGTGGAAGATACAATCTGATTATTCGTTTAAACCTTGACTCTTGCCAAACGTGTTCACACCACGCCGATTAAGCCCATCACCGCCACATAAATCTCTCTGTATCTTGCAACACATCAGAGATTTTTAAATCTGGAGTGTGACGTGACTTCCCTGCGCTGGTGCACTGGTAGCAATGTATTTGAAGCACTGACTGTAAAATACATGGACATGGTCATCATCACATCTCCAGCAGGTTTCGAAAGTGCAGAGGGTATCACGACTTTGATTCGAATTACAAGATGTACCAAGATGAACTTCTGTTTCTGTAAAATCCAAATCCAAAGCGTGGTGGCTCTGGCCATCGCCATCTTGGAATAGACTTCGTCGACTCCCGGCAAAGACCTGGAGCCGAGACAGGCCGTTGTGTAACTATTCTCATCGTCCGGAGAAGACAAAAGTTCCACACTGAGGATTTAAGAAGATTTAAAATACAGTTCATTAGATGGTTGATTGTTGAGTCTCTATTCCAACTTGTACAAATACTGATGCAGCTGGGTTGGTGTCCAGCTCGACCTACTGACTCAAAGGTTCAGTGTTTGGCGAGTTGGGAATGAGACTCAATACTCAACCTTACAAATTTTGGCTTTTAAGAAAAGTAGCAATTCAGCGGTTTTAAAATACTGGTTATAAGAAAGTACCAAAGCACTGGCAACACAATCTACCAAATGTAAACATCCTCCTCGTGCAGAATGACTCCTGCAGTGAAATATTACTGTATCACTGGATCATTATTATCGATGCATTAAAATTTACAGGTAGAGCTAATTTTAACTGCTTCTTAATACTGTTGGACAGTTAAATCGCATCAGATTTTTATCACTACACGCAGTTTAGTAGAGAGATAAAGCAGCTTTAACTGGAAGTATTTAAGGAGAAGTACCTCAAAATGTTCTACCACTTTCCAGCGGCGGTCATCTGAAACAAACTTAAGTCACATTAGTGGAACGACTTTAAAGTGTCTGACAGAATAACACCAGTAGGATGTCTTCATACTTCCTGAATAATACGGCCTCCATACCGGGGATCAAGTGTTAATAAATTCATAAAATCAATCACGTAGCAATTAGTGAAGGAAAGGCATAATTTAGGCGCTCCGAAGAAACAATTCAGAGAGCACAAAGGACTTAAAATCACAAAGCAGTTTGCAGTGGCAGAATTAAAATCATCACACACTCAGTCATGTGAAAGGCGGCACAATGGCAATATGCAGCGAGAACAAAAGACTGAACTAATCAGCCTGTAGATTTAAAAATGAAATTGGAGCGCTGTAACAAAGGGAACACTGACGTCCAGAGAAGGGGAGGAAAGGTGAGCGTAGACGTAATTCTGCACAACTCAACTGAAAAAGCGGGAAGGAGCGGGAACGGCACAGTATTCACGCTCCACGCTGAGGATACGGTGACGGATGGATCATCCAAAACAGCCAAACAAGCCGGACTAATTTTACACCTGTTAACATTCACGATCTGAGTTATCCTCGCATAACTCACGTCTAAACTGACAGCTTAACAACCGGAGATACAGGTGAAACACTCAAGTCCTTTTTTTGGGTCATCGTGACTGTTTCCCCCACCGGTTGGAGAAAAAAAAAAATAGCCAATATTTTTTTTTTTTTCTGTGAAAATTTCGGGGAGGGTGGAGGTGGGGAGAGATGTGCTGCTGCCAGATTAGGCTCCAGCCTGTGCCAAGGTTATAAACAGGCTGTTATCAGGCCTCCAAACAGAATAATCCTCCCTGTATCAGCGCCCAAACATATGGGGCCACACAAAGCAGCAGCAGCCCCTGACAGACACCCCCTTTTAATTACACAGAGGAGGGGGGCAGGACCTTTTCTCCCCGCTCCCTTCCCTGCTTCAGTTTCTCTCTGTCTGCCTGTCGAGGAAATACATGTGATTTGAAAGGAGGAAGCTCACGTGCGGCGTTAAATAAAGCCGGGAGCTAAACTGTGGCGACCTTGTATCACCTTTACAAAACAGACAGAGGTGAGACTCCATTCATCTGTTTTTCAGCTCTTGTTTTGATAAGTTGTTCCCCAATAAAGACCAATTTTAGCCTCTAAATTTGAAGGATTTGCCTCTTTTTCTTTCAAAAACACGATATTTAAGGATTGTGTGGCGGACACATTTCACCATATTCTAACATTTTACAGACCAAATGATGAAAATAACCAGCAGATTAATCAATAAAGACAATAATTGAGTCCTATATTTGGGTTTTTGGACTATTAGTAGGACAATCGATGTGAAGATGTCACCTTGGGCTGTGGGAAATTGTGCTGTGCCTTTTTCCAATTTGAAGACCAAACAATGAATTGATTCATTGACTGCAAGCTTAATCGTTAATGATTTGTTTCGGCCCTAATTTTGATGATTCTCAAAGAACCCTCCACGCTGACAGTATGTATGTGCTGTTTTCAGAAACCGTGAGGGAAGTTTTCGCTATTTTTCTGATATTTTTGGCACATTTTAGCGTGAAAATCGCAGAATAACTGATTTTGAAAAAAGCAGCCCTTTAATAAATGCCAAAAAAGACACTAAGAAAAATGCGAGCATCTACACTGTCTTTGACAAAACCTTGTCAATCTGCTCCACTCGTGCCTCAAACGTTGGGGGACTCTCCTCCCATCTGAAAGAAATAAATTCTGCGATCTTTTATATACTGCCTACAGATTTTAAAGTCTCGTTCAATAAAGTTTAAATGTCACAGAGGTGTAATAACGGCGATCATATAAACGCTGGGCTTGGAAAAGCTATGCAAAAACGACGGCGTCCCTTTTCCTGCTCGTGCAATAAAGTTTTATTTGGCTGAATCGGCCAATAAAAGTGGGTTTTGAAGGTTGTCAATGGGGAGTAATTGGTCCGCTTTACAGGAGCGATCATATTTCTCGGAGGCTTTTTTCATACGGTGGGAACGCGTCTTGACAGCGACACAAGGAGGATCTTCTCGTTCAAGACACGTCGCCAACTTTCAGGTATAACAGGAGGATGTATAAAAAAAGAAAAATCCCCCAAACATCTGGAAAAACCAGTACGGTGCCGGTAAATGACACCACAAGACTGAGTGTGCAGGCCTGGCTGTCTGTGCTGCGAGCCCTTTCTTTGAGATTTCACATGCACGATGGACGTACACAATAACAGTCCATGCTTTTGGCAGCAGCAGAGCCCATTTCACACCCCCCCAGACAGCAGAAAGAGTGTGGACCCTAATGACGTCCAATCTTCTCTGTCACGCCGGGCTGGAGGCTCACCAGGGCAAAAATCGACCGACAGCTCAAAGTGCTGTTAACCATTTTTTGGACTCCTCGCTGATGCACAAAGCGCACCTTTATTTTCTAGCATGGCCTCACAAGAAAGCCGCCGTCTTTCCGTACAATTAAAGTTTAGACGTTCACGCTGCATACAGGGAAAAAGATTCACAAACACGCAGATTCACGCAGCTTTTTCCAGAATAAGGTTTTGGTTTGAAGCTTTTGATGAAAAAAATCTTGCAGTTGTAACGCGTTTCATCGTACCTACTGTAGTGAGACATAAATGTCAGCCACTGTAATGATTTGTAAGCCAAACAAACACAGACCAAAGCTGACGGTAACCTCGAGGAAAATAAAGGAAGGTATCTTTATTTTGCCATAGACGTTCGCTTTGAGATCTGAAGGCTTTATTTTTTTCTTGTCTGCATGCTTTTCAAACTATCTCCGTTTGAAGTCGATCTCTCTTTTGATTATGAATTGAGTGTTCAACTATAAAGTTATGTGTTGCAGCTTGCAACATAAAATGTACGACTGCGGCTGTGATCGTTTTAATTAATCAAAGTCAAAAGTGAACCCTTGATGAAACAAGAGTTTTCACCTGAAGATCTCCGCCGCTTTTCATCTTTATTTTATTTTTTATTTTTTACACCGGGAACAGAATTTATGCCGGATTAAATAAAAGCAAAAGAGAAGTCGAGAAGTTTTGTTTTTGTCATCAGCTCCAGCCTCGCTCCTTTGATTCGACTTCACAGCTGGAGAAGCATTTGGTAAGGAAATATCTGAGTGCAGCTGTAAACCAGAGTGTCAGCGTCTATCCATCCCGGTACGAACGGCCCAAAATAATAATCAAACACTCTTGCCTCTTTGGAGCAACGCTGTCTGCCAGCACCACAGCAAACAGACAAACGCAATGAGTGTCTCCACATCCCTGCTCTGACAGGAGACGCCGGCAGAGTCGGGGTAAACGGACGGCGCGGTGCGGCACGGCGGCCCCTAATGATCTCCCCCCTGTTTCAACGGACTGAGAAAAGCCATTACCTCCCGCCACATTACCCTGCCATCCCTCACATGGTGGATGGCTCCTCTCTCCCATGAGCACCTTGCTCCAGTTATGGCTGGCAGTGCTCACCTCCTTACCGCCTCCACCTCCTCCCTCCGTCCACCCTCCTCCCTCTGAAACCCCCAGCCCAATACATCACATTTAACACTTTGACACTAACAGTCTATAATGTTTCTATTCTACAAAATCACTCTGCCAACTCCAGGATAGCAGAGCAGAGTCTGAGGAAAATAAATACCACTCTCAGCCGCTGGCATTAAATTCTAAAAGGAGAAAAGAAAAAGTACAAAAAGAGCCTCCTATACACTCCTGGCCCCGGCACCTGAGAGGTCCTCCGGCTGCGGGTGGAAGTGAGGGATAATTTCAATCGATACACATTACAGCTGCTACTGACAGTGGCCGCTCACACTTTACATGGAGGATTGTCCGCGCCCCGCCACAAAGAAGCTATAACCCCATTTTCAGGGACGTCAACACTCCTCCGCGAGCACTTTATAGCCATATGAAAGAAACATTTCGCCGCATTAAATTATTAAAATCAAAAAGTGGCATGAATAAATAAAACTGAGGCCTGAATAAGTGATGTGACAAGACAGACTTTTGAGACGTGACCTTTGAAAGTGTCTCGATGTGTCAGCGGGGCGAAAACGAGCCCAAAAGAGACCGAGAGAGGGAAAATTAAAAACAATAAATGAAACGTGTCAGGAAATATGAGGCGGCTCAGAAGCTGAGAAGAAACAATAAACATGGAAAGCGGCCCATACCTCATTGCATTACAATTGTTCCTTTTGCCTCTCCCTTTAATATAAGTGTTTACTTGGGCGAAATCCAATCATTTCATTCTCTCCGAGCGTATTTCATGTATATAAACAAACATTTGCTCGACCTCGCCGGAGTATTAGCTTTAATGTATCGTCAGCAAGCCTGGCTTTGAGAGGGCATTAATTTCAATTCGCCGATTTAAACACTCCAGTTTGTCGCAATCCTTCATCGCAGTACGCCACCAAGTCAACACACACAATGGGCCTATTTTTCAATCTAATGGCAGAGCTTACTTGCCATTAGTAAAAAAAAAAAAAAAAAAAAAAAAAACCTTTTCTCTTTGAACAAGCCACTCAAAATGTAACCCTGCGTTTCAAAATGAATTTGAATAATTAATCGGAAGCTAAAACAGACGTGAACCCCAAGAAACGGGGCAGAGGGGGGGAAAAGGAGGGAAGCTGGAAATATATTTTTTTGCCTCGAGGCCAGAGAGATCTCTCATCTTAGAGAGCTGGAAAAAATCTAGTCTTTGAGGATAGAGTGTGTAATCTCCAGTGAATCTAATGAAACAAAGTAAAAGATAACGCCACATTTCATCACATCGGAGACAGAGTGCTTCCTCCGGCTTGCCCTTGAGGTGGCAGGAATCCATAATCTGAGGAAATCATTCTTTTTATGTAGTTGAGGTATCGCGAGCCCCTGTTTGACCCGACACTCAAGACAATTGATTTACGAGCTAGACTTGAAGCCAAAAGCCTACACCTCGCCCGCAAATTATTTATTTATTTAGGACTTTCTGCAAGAAAAAAAAAAAAAATACTAACCACTCGCAAAAAGCTATTTAGAGGGAAAATTGCTTCCTTTTTGACCCAATACATGAATATATTAACCATTAATGTACATTTGGTGATGGATACGACATTTGTTATTGCGCTGTTGTGTGTTTACAGCGCTACATCCTCATATATGTCAACGCGAGACATTTAGAGAAGCCACTTCTCCTTTCTGACTTGTCCTTGGCCCATTCCTTTGCAGTGAGCTTGTCTTTATTATTTAATTAAGCCACTACGGCCGTTACATTAATAATTGAGTGTGAGAGGAGACCCAGGGCAGCCGCAGGCTCTGGCGCATTGGGCTTCCTGGTGAGGAGTGTATTAAAAATGTGTGTGTTTATGTCCCCAGGGCGTCTGTCCTGGCTGCATAAAATTGAATTGGTTATATCTAATATATCATCCCCTAAGGGTGGTTGGGTGGGTGGGGAGGAAGGAGGAGGAGGAGGAGGAGGGGTTGAGATGGTCGCATCCTGCCAGCAGGGAATGAGTCGGGTCTTAGAGATTCAGAGAGAGAGAGAGAGAGAGAGAGACGCATGAGGCCGTGACGTTAATGTCCCTCAGAATCAAATCGATGGCTGTCCGAATCCTCAATGTGCATGGCCTTAAGCTAGGAGCACAAGACAAGCCCAGAACCAGATTAAACCCACTCGTTACCGCAGTCTTTGTTCACTTCTGGTGTCTGGTGATGCATTCAGTGCATGAGCGAGGATGGGTGGAGGATTTCTTATGAGAACGGATTACAACAAGATACCAAGAGAGAGAGAGAGAGAGAGAGAGAAAGAGAGAAAAGCTTATGGTATTCATATAGATACTAAGAGGATGAATGTTGGTGACAATGTGAGCATCTGAATGTAGAAGCGGGAAAAACATCACTCATGATCCCCCCCCCCCCTTCACACACTGACTGCAAATACACTCTCCCCTCTCCGTCTTCCTCCACCTCTCCTCCTCTTATCTTCTTCTCCCACCATCCCCCACTCCCACCTCCACATCCGAAAGCCCAGCGTCGCGGCTTTATCCAACTCTGCACCTTTAAGGCCTCCAGACTCCAGAGGAATGAGCGTTTTAACACCACCATTAAGGTCAGGGCCTAAATTATTGATCTGCCACCTCTATCAGCATAACGGTCACGTAGCCAGTATCACAATCTAACCCTGCCGCCCTCGGCCAGCTCGCTGCAGCTCCCTCAATTAGGGAGAGATTCTCATTACAAAGAGAGACAGCGAGAGCGAGAGTGAAAGAGAGCAAGGTGGAGGGGAAAAAAGAGAAAGAGCGAGAGGTCCATTTCAGACGAGGGGGGGAGAAGAAGGGGGGACAGCAGGCATTCTTTACACCCACCCTCCCCTCTTCCCCTCCCATCCACCTCCTCCTCCCCCTTGAAGTCTCCCATCAGCTCCCCAGACAAGACCCAAAGATGACAGGTCTTATCCTCACCAAAATGCAGGCGATAAGGCAGCTGTAAAAGAATAATAAAAGAATAATGCATGGAGGATGAAAGAGGAAGGCAGACAGGGAGCGAGGCAGAGAGAGAGAAGGGGAGAGAGAGAGAGAGGCAGGCCAGGGAGGGGGCAGCAACATAAATAAAGATGCAGCACAGTTGTGCTGGATCCCCTAATGAATTCGGAAGGTCCTGGATCAATAACATCAGCACGCTGACGACACATCACAAATGCCAAAGGAGCTCTGCGCTTTGAGCCACAGCCCGAAGAAAAACAGACATTTTGCAGTAAATGTCTGTCCTTCCGCTCCACGAAAACGGGCTGAAAAATGACCTAACGCATCAAAAATCGTCTTTGCAGATTGAGTAAAACGATGTGTTTGTGCGTGCGTGCATGTGTGATGCTGCTGCTGCTGCTGCTGCTGCCGCGGGGTGCATCAGGAAGCAGGAAGCAGCCTTGATGCTTGGTAATGGGGATGATTTCCACCTAGGAGATGCCGTGATAGTGGCCGTGCTATCAGTGCTATTAGTGATGCCGATGACAGATGGTTTCTTTGTCTCTATTCGGATTTATTTTCGCAGCCGTCAGAGAAAAGAAAAAAAACACACACAAAAAAGTAACCACAGCGAGTACATCATTACCCAGTACAAATAGCCTGGGATGAAACGACCCCTGACATGACGGTCACACTGAAGATCTATGAGGGGAAAGAAAACTACAGAATTTGCTGGAAAATGTTTTGGCAAAGTGTCTCCTAGAAGTGGATCAAAGCAGACATTGACTCGGGTCTGTGAAAACTTGCCCTCTCTCCCCGTCCGCTCATACACAATCATGGCCTAATGGCATTCCATTAACATAATTGCCAACATAACTAGTGTTCCGTGTCTGAGAGCCATTCCCCAACTACACGGATTAGAAAATATTAAAAAATAAATTTAAAAACGGCAAGATGAGAGGCGATGAAATCGAGCCAAACTGGGACCATCCCCAAAAAAACATATTGTGGGTGTTCAAGCTGGATCCTCTTCCTTCCCCCCTCCCGCCCTTCTCCTCCTCCTCCTCCTCCTCCTCCTCCTCCTCCTCCTCACCCGCTTTTCAAAGCTACAGCCTTTTGTGGAGACCCCCTGGGAAGGCTCTGGCATCTCAAGGAATGTGATGCCAGAGCGTGTGTGTGTGTGTGTGTGTGTGTGTGTGCGTCTGAGGGCACACGCGTACATGTTTGTATGCAGCACAGATAGCAGGTGGAAGAGCAGAGCTTCCTTCAACATGTTGGTTGCAGCCTCTGCGTTCAAAGATTGGGCCCCGGCGCACGCTTCACACCAAACACAACCTGCCAGGCGAAATGAAATTCCCATTATTTTTAATTAATCCCTAATTAAAATATATTACTCCACAGATTCCACAAATCTCTCTTAATATGCAAATGTGGCCAATTCAAGGATATTTACATATCATTAATTAAGGCAGGCACATTCTCTTAGTCTAATGAGCTGTGGCCTGGGTCTGCCAAGGAAAACTAAACGCCGGGCTCAGGAGTGAGTAAGCACAGCCACGGGGGGATGCCGGCTCTCTGTTGAGTCAGGACTATCAACCGTTAACGCCGGGTGAAGTAGACAACAACAACTCTGCTCGGCTCGCAGGAGAAATCCACCCCGAAACACTTTAACATCGTTAAAAACTGCCACCGGCGACGTAGCTCGCATCTTCTTCGCGCCTATCGCGCCGGGCGGTGTGATTTTCTCATTCCTGAGACTCAGTGGCCTAACGGGAGAGGATGTGACATCACACCGAGACGTTTCCTGCAGAACTACAAAGGGGTCCGATACGTTATTACTGTCACTACCACTGTTGCTCTGCTAACGCCCTGCTCGCTGGAGACTGTCGATGCGACTTCTGACAGAAGGAAGTCCGATGAGGTAAGCTGAGGTCAACTTCTCCCCTCGTGTTTCCCCTGAAGCACCTTTAACTCTGGAAAGTTCATCTCATTCCACATTCCACCTGACAGCAACATACATAATCTGTAACAGTTTGTTCCATCGCTAAACTGAAGTTATATGATTATAACGATGAACCCATCTGCTACCAGGCTTGTCACGGCTGCACTGTTTTAACAATTTGAAAATATTCTTCATGTCTTCTGCATCATTTATTCACATTTTCCCCAAATCCTCGCAGACGTGTTTGGTATCTTTGACAAGTTCGGGACCTCAGCATGAACTGAAAATCATGTTTTGTGGGTTGGAAGTGAGACTGGAGCACCGGCTGTTCAGCTGGATGGATAATTACAAAATGATATCACCTCATTTATTAAAGCTGCAATTAACGATTATTTTCACTGCCAATAAATCTGATGATTATGTTCTTAATAAACCGATCTGTTGTTTGATGTAGTAAACGTCAGAGGATGGTCAGAAATCAGTGCTGACAAGATGACATCAAATGTCTTTTTATTACTTTTTAATCAGTTTATTGTCTGCTGGAATGTTCTTGGAAGCTGGAATTTGACAATTTTCCTTTAAAAAAGTTGCCAATTAATCTAATAGCTGACAACCAATCGATTAATTATTGCAACTCTACATGAAAGTTTCTTAAAATCACAGAAAGGAACCACATTGTCAAATCTGACCGAGGAGACAGACTACCTCAAAATGAATGTAGACTTATCACTTTAAGTTGTTGAAACTTTTTAGCTCTACTTTATTTATATTATCAGTTATCGGTAAAGCTTTTTAAATTTACAGTGGACTCAAGTAATATTCTGAGCTACTTCTACAGTACTTTTAATATTGCTAAGATCATAATTGTTTATTCCATCACATTTATCATGACAGCTATATTTACTAGTTATTTTGCACATAAAGTTTTTACTAGCATGTTTAATATAATACACTGTTACAGAAGGTCAACACTCAGACAGTCACAGAAAACCTTGAAGGGTCCTGAGATGATACATGTGATAGAAAAGCTGCACAAATGTATATTCATGTATACTGATGCTTCACAAATCTATTCTGTTAAACACTGACCTTACCTTTAATGGTAATTAATGATTACTCGCATCAAACAAAGTGAGATGTGTAGAGGAGAGAATCTCTCTTCGGTTGAAGTGCATCAGCAACATGTGTCAAAGGAAGAAGTCGTCACATTCTTCACTTTAAAGGTTACGAGCCGAGAAAGGCTGAGAACAAATTCAGTAGTACATCTGCGTATAAATAAAATGGATAAAATTAGCTCCCACCCGACCAGCTGCAACATTAAATTGCTGCTTACGCATTTATGCACCAGCAACTGGAGCGGCATTCAGTAGAGAGCATACCTCCGCCAAGACCAAACAATCCCCTTTAATTCAATCGAGCCTTATCCAATATCAAGTAAATCATCTTTAAATCTGTTTGATACAGAATTTGGATCGTCCTCCAGTCGTACTTGCTCATCTTCACAGATACCAGCTATCTAAATCATCAGATCCCGAGAGAAATTAACGAAAATGTCAAGAAACGCAATACCATGCATTGTTAAACAAAGTTTAAGATCCGTGCTTTTCCAGACCAAAAGTTATTCGGGTCAATACTGACCCCCTCATCCATCCAAGTTTTGTGGAAATACATTCAGTAGTTTTTAGGTAATTCTGCTTACAAACCAACCAACAGAACGAAAACATAACGTTGGTAATAATCAAATAAAATATACACTATAACAAAACACTAACGTGGAATTTCTTTTTACCTCTAATTCTTTGAATGCATCTACTTTTCATTCTTGTACTTGAGTACCTTTGGAGTGTAGTATTGGTACTACAGCATGAATAAAAGATGCTGTACTGTAGTGAAAGTACCTGATGGTGAATCCTCCCTTCAACTCTTGTTTTCAATGCACACCACTGTAAGAGTAGCAATTAATAATCTGCAGCTTCTCAATCATGAAAGTGAACAAGTGGAGTGCATCCCACCGTCTCTGCATAGTTGCTACATGGATACTATTCATGAATATCGTGTTATATGAGGTGCTTTGAAGGAGAGTGAGGAAATGAGGGTGGGGGTGAGATGTACCTTGTCCATCTCCGTGTTCTCCCCTTTTTCCAGCTGCTCTAATTTGACACCTTGAGCACTGGAGGTGTGTGTGTATGGGAGGGGAGATAGGGTTAACTAGGTGGGGGAGTGCAAAGACACAGCGGAATTCATTAAGAATAGCAACCCTTGTCTCCCTTCAGCCTCCCTCCAACGCTAATGACATCAGAGGTTAGCGGGGAGCAGACTAGCCGCGAGATTGGAGGAGGAGGAGGAGAGAAGAAGAAGAAGAAGAAGAAGAAGAAGAAGAAGAAGGAGGAGGAGAAGAAGAAGAAGACGAAGGAGAAGAAGAAGAAGAAAGAGAGAAAGAAAGGTCGTGCATCAAATCTGTAATAATTAAAAGAAGTATTTTTCGACGGGAGCGTTGAATGGTTCGACGTGCCGCAGCTCTTAGGCACGATGTCACGAGGCCTTGTTTCCCTCGGAATCTGAGTGTATTTCTGCATCCTTTTAACATTCACATGAAATGAAAGGTTTTAAAAAAAAAAAACCTGCCATTTTGCCTCTGACAGTCCTAATGCACTATGATGACACACCAACAACCAACTGCAGACCTTCGAAAAACCCATTTAAGCCACACTTTGTAGGTTGGATGGAGTGCAATCAGACCTTTTTCAACATTGTGATTACTACGTAGTGGCACAGTAATCTCTGGCTGAGGAATTGGCTGGCTAATGGCAGTTTCACATCAGCCATCTATAGGGACCTTGCAGACAGGTAAAGTGGTAGTTCCAAGATATTGAAATGGCCAGTGCCACCTGGAATGAAAGGCCTTTAAAAAGAAAAGTATTAAGAACTTGTTTTTTTTCTCTCTCCAGAAGCAGCGGCACTGTGCGTAAGATGAGCAGCTTTATCTTTGCAGTCACTTAAAGCATCAAACACCTTGCTTCTCCCGCTCACAGCCACTCTGATGCTTGATTTGAACCTGGAGGGAAAATGATTGAGGGGCGAGATAGAGAGAGAAAAAAAGAAAAAAAAAGGTTTCTGAAATCCTTGCTGAAACACTGTCCCGAGACCTTTCAAATGCTCATTTCCATTTATCCACCAGTGGCATTTTTCATGACGTACTCTCTGGCAAACTATCTGACTCATAAATCCAATTCAAGCCTATTACTGAAGAACTTTTAAAGCTATCCTTCATTAATGTTAATGGGGTTTTTTAGTGGAGGCCAGTGGTGGTTAGGACTACATGGCTGCTTTCCCAAGCTTGTTTAACAGGCTCCAGACAGAGATGGATGCTCCTTGCAGTCCGATAGGCTCTCGGAGCCATCTATCACCCAGGAGGACCCACCCACAGAGCTGGCGTTCCATAACAAAGGGCAGCCAGGAAAGCTCCTGATTGACAGCTTTATGTGTGTGGTGGCTAGAGAAGAGACACGGTATCTGTTTCTGGCCTCGGCGCTGGCCCCCTCTCCGAAAATGAGTTGTGAAGAACAGAACAAAATAATGAGTGAGCGGGGGAATCAATCAATATGCCGACACATGAGATAAATGGGAGAATCAAACGCACACACACTCGCATAAAAAAAACAAAAAAAAAACATCCCTAATGCTGCTGAGTAGGTACAAAACCAATCAGGCAAATGAAGCTGCCCGAGCAACGTAAACCGTGAATGGAGAGCGGTGTTAAGGCATAAACAGTTATTATCATAAAGATTATTACCCTCACACCTCCAGACTCGCTAATTAGCGCAATAAACAGCCATATTCTAAAATGTATGTGCAATAAAACCGGCTGCAACATGTAAATACAGATAGCGCGCACACACACACACGCACAGACGGATAACACACTGTTCCGCAGTCACTAAATTCCTGCTCCAAAACATTAAAATCTGCACAAACACATGTACGTGCGTAAAGTGCTTTGCTGCTGCCACAGCTGTAATCATTTTACGAGAGGCCACAGTTCCTCTCGGGGCTCTATATATTCTTGAAATGCAGACAAAAAGGAAGAGAGAGGAGGTGGTGTGTGTGTGTGGGGGGTGGTGTTTCAGAAGAGACACACTAAATTTGGACAGTAAGTAGTATCACCCCGTCGGCGCGGTACACCGCACATTCGCAACGCCCCATTTAACCGCACACGGCGCTTCCCTCTACTGCCTTCATTTGCATACTTCAGCGGGGCCCTGACGGATGAAGACGGATGGGGCAAAATCAGCCTCACTGAAACAACTGTTTTATCAAGGTTAAACTATCCAAGAAGCTCTTAACCTCCGCGCCTTTATCACACTGCAGCTCTCCCAATATCAATCTATCAATATGATCTTATCAGCAGGGAGGGGAGGCGAAGACGCTCTTCATAAACTCAAGTAATAGGAACATAAAGGAATTTTATGTGTTTAGGGGAGGAGACTGCTAAACATGGTGCTGAAGGACATGTCCAATAAAACAGGCTACAAGGTGGTGCCAGCAAGCCAAATAAAATATAATAGAAGGAGAAGAAGAAGCTCGCCCGGAGGCGCGCGAGGCATGTGTGAAGTCATGAGGTCATCGTTTCAAATCTCACGAACGAACCACTGGTGGGAGCGTGAATAAGAACGGCTAATTGTAAGAGGCTGAAAGTGAACTTGACACAGACACTCCCGCTCGAGTGAAGGTGCCTTTTATATAAAAGCAAAAAAAACTAAACTGGACATCTGCCATTTTAACACCAAGCATGCTGCATGTCTACTCAGATTATCTTTATAGATAAAAGACAATACAGACAGATCTCTCAGAAAAACTGCACCAAAATAAAGTTAGTATTATTATTATGAAAATAGCTAATTGCTACATAGTTATTCTATGCTACATTTCTTTAATAAGAAATTATGTAAAATGTGTTCAACTACGTGTCCTCATGTCTAATGTTTTGGTAAAAATCAACTCAAAATACTCGACAACGGTTCCTCAAATGAGGTCATGAAAGTCTTGTGACAACGACAAGTTACAGACGCAGGATGTTTTTCTGTTTAACAATAAAACGTATCATCCAAAATGACATCAGTGCAATGCAACAGCAAATTTCACAGAAATTGTATTAATAATAAGTTACCACATGTATCTTATTCTGCATTACAATCTCTTAAAAGCGAGTCATATTGTCTGTGATCGGCCAATAATATCAGAAAACCAATACATCATTCGGACTCTGCTTGATATAGTAAGTAGACTAAGTGAGTAGGTGTATATTCAAGAGATGTCATTTTCGTTTTTTCAACAATTCTCTTTACCCACTTAGTCACTATATACACGTCACTGATGATTATGTATCACAAATCAAACTACGGTGATTAGTACAAAAGGTTATCGCAAGACTTTTGTCGAAATATCAATATCGCGATTTCAAAATATCGAGATATGTATTGCGTATCATGATATAGGCTGAATATGTTCGTGCCCCTAACAGCCAAACAAACAGATGATGAAACATAACAGACTTAAAACATGTGCGTCGTTTTTACATTCTGTGTTTGGCTTTTTCTTGAGTTTGGGCGAGGATTACATTTTTTTTAAGTAAATTCTGTTGTTTTGTTTTTTTGGATTTGGAAGTGATGAGTGAGAGAAGACAAATCGTGTATACAAATTAAAATCCTAGAAATTAATCGATACTACTTGCTGTAGAATAAGAATTGTGTTCCTGTCTTCCTGTGGTGAGTACAGTAAAATACAGCAGTTCATTACTTCGACTAATTGTACCTCCGGGCGCAGACGACCACACAGTACATCCTTATTTTGTGTTGATGTTCATCTCGTAACAAGAAAGTTCTCCACAAAACTTCCCGCGAAATGTAAAAAATTAAACTGAGCTGCTTCCCTGTCCAACCTCACGCTTTATCTTCGTCAGTGGGTTACTGCCTACTCACACATTCACAAATACAGTATGTATAAACACATAAACATACTGAGTGATTACAGGGGGATATAATCCGGCATAAAATTGAAGATAAAAAATGACAGCAATAAACAGAATTTAAAAAATTGGACCGTGCTTTGGAGAGGATTCCTGCATTTTCTTTTTATCTTTAAATAGTGTTTTTGTTCATTTGTCTGTATTCATTCGGTAAATAAATCATAAATTAGAGAAATGAGTCTTCTTAAAACATCACGCCACAAAAAATGGCCTCTAAAGACATCTCTGACACAATGGCAGCAGAAAACCTATAGCCATGTTTGCATGGCGCTAGAATTTTATAGTGATTAAGCTCCGTGAGTGCCAGCAATCACACACCTAATATCTAAAAAAGAATATAAATACACCAATAACAGTGCTGAGCAGTGACATTTTTTTTCATTCTGACACTATGCATTCATCCACCAGGACTTTTCTGGACACAATGTTAAGAGCAGAATGACCAAACTATCACACAAAAAGACAAACAGTTAATAACGCACATTTGTGCACATAAGCCAACACGTATACACAAATCATAACAGCAAACTACGTCCTAACTTTTGATCTCTGAAGGGTAAAAACTCTGTTAAAAGTGGCTCGGTAATAAATGAACAGAAGTATATAATTTGCTGATTATGCTCAAGTAGAAAAAAGAAAATGACAGCAATTAACATAATTTCAGTTGGAGTTAACTGTCCAGAACTAACACCGCCAAAGGCAAGCTGGCAGACAGACGGCAGAGAGGAAACCCACAGCTTTCGCTCTTTGGGTTCGGATACTGAGATCTACAGAAGAGGGAACCAGCGAGGAGGCATCGGCGTGTTATCAATCCTCAGTGTTGTTACTGTGAGAAATAGTTTACATATTTCACCTTGTTAGGTGCCAGAAATTAGACTATACTTCCAAATGTGGCTCATTTTCACACTGAAAGACATCGTAGTTGAATGAATAATCTAGATTTTCCATAATGCATCATCCAACAACAACTCAAACCAACTTAGAGCTGCAGCAATTAATCAATGAACCATTAATAGGTTGTCAACTGAGATATTTATCACCAGCTATTTTGATATTAGATTAATTGGTTTCAGTAATTTGATTATGTGCCTCTTATACGTACAAATGTTCTGGTTTACTGAATATCTTCATGTTGTGGACACAGCAAGACATTTTAGTACGTCATTGTGGTCTTTGGGAAACACCAATTGCAATTTTGCACCATTTTCTGGACCGAACAACTAATCGATTAGATCAATCAGATTCATCAACAATGAAAATAACCGGTAGTTGCAGCCCTAGTTGAGAAGATCTAAAATTCCTGATCCAGTTTTAGTTTAATGAGAATTTTCTACGATGCAAGTTACAATAACATAAACAGATTTCTTTTTAAATCCACAATCTCTATTAATACACACTGAGGGTTTCCCTTTTTGACTCAATGCGCCGTCACAACCTCAGGAGCTCATTTAAGGGCCCTTATCTGCCTCTCTGAGATGGTCTTTTTCTGGTGCCAGGCAGCCAGGCCAAGTGCTGACCTCTGCTAACGCTCGTGCTCTCGCCCCACTGTGCTAAACGCTACCTGTGGTGTCACATCTGCCCCCGGGAAGTGATCCAAAACTGCAGCACCCTGCGTCTCTATAGAGATTCCCCACGGAATTAGCAGTACCAATCCCGAGAGACAGCCTGCCTGCCTATTTCTGCCCCCCCTAAACACACTCTCACACACACACACAGAAACAGTAGATACCACACACCACAGTGAAGATTGCCAGCGTGAGGCTGTTTGATTTTGCAGCCACAAAAACAACTCTTTGTGTGGCTAAATTTATCATCGCTCTCCGCCACAGTATTTGTGTCTTTTCTCTACAGTTCGGTATCTCTTCTCTCTCTTTTTCTCTTCGACTGTGTGTGTGTGTGTGTGTGTGTGTGTGTGTGTGTGTGTGTGTGTGTGTGTGTGTGTGTGTCTGCATTGTTCTTTGTCTGCGCCTTTCCTTCCAGTGAAGGTGCCGAGGTTACCAAGGCTCATCTGTGGCCCCTTTGTCTCTCACAGCAACAGCAAGGTTTATTAACATAAATTAGAATAGCTCACCGAGAGAGTACCTTGTCGCTATGCGTTACCCAAGGCAACCTCTCCTCCACTCTCAATCCACCTGAGCGTGTGTGTGTCTGTGTATGTGTGTGAAATAAAGAAAGAGTGAGCGAGAGAGAGAGGGAGAAAGAGAGAGAGAGCGAGCACACTCCCCTGCATCTAAATGTGAAAGTACTCTGAAACGAGGGAGACACATCCACACCCATCTCTCCCCCTGTCCTGATTAAAATAAATGGTGCTATCTGCACTGCATGACTCACTACACCATGGCATTACTATCAGTAATTGAAACATCCAATCACTACTGAGCCATCAGCCTCACTGCTCTTCCCCATCTGACTTTGTGGCACCTGATTGAACACCCCACTGTATGGGAAGTAATACAGGATATGCCTACCAGTTTATATGAAGAAATGCTGAGGACAGGAGCAGAGATACCGCATCGACCAGGGTGCAAGTCATGTCTTTTTACGATGATACCTTTGCCTAAATGTATCGGTGTCTGCGGGATATAGTTAAATACACCGTTTGTTCTTTCTGCCACTAGGGGGTCGATCGAAACGATAACAAAAGATGTAGTTTGACGATGTTGAGTTGCTGTCTTCGATGTTAAACAAGAAAACCTATCTACGTAACTCAGATGAGGTAATGTAACAAAAAGTTTTATTCACGTATAAAGTCCCAATCGCTGACATCCTTAGTCACTATCGCATGGTTTCCATAATCTGGATATCTGGATAATTGAAGATATTCAATTGTAGAGTAAAGAGCTGAACAATTAATTGACACATTATCATAATCGCAACACAGCCAAGTGAAATCTCCATCTCGAAGGGCTGCAACGTTTTTGTTGGATGTAAAATATGTCACAACATGACATTATACATGAAGCGCTGTGCTGCTACATGAGCTGTGTTTACACGGACAATATTTCCTAATTCTGATTGAAGAGATCAGGTCAGGCACTGGTGTTTACATAACTTAACTGATAAATCCTTTGATTATCAATAAACAATTTATGGAAATAACAATGTTCTGTTCTTTTATAAAGGGACGCTTTAGGAGAAAGTCATTTTCCATGACGTTTTATAAGGAGGCAGCAGCACCTCTTAAATCAGATATTTAAAAAAAAACATCAACTAATAACAAATAGCTTAAACTACATTTACATAATGTTACAACCCTCCTTTTGTGTTGTTGCTATTGCTGTGGTGGTCATGATGGTGAGGAGGAGGAGGATGATTTAAAAAAACGAAATCATGGGGGACGTATTTGCAAATCGGTGGGTGCTAGGTACAAAATTTAGTCGCACTTTCTCTGGAAATGGAAGCAGAATGTGACTACATGGTTGCAGTCTGGAGCCCAGATATGGTGTTTTCTTGTGTTTACCACTGAAGTAAAAGCAACTAGAAGACGTAAAGGGGACACGACTCCATTAAAAAAAGAGCACTATTACCTTTACTGCAAATTCAGTTTTTCTCTGGGTTTGAACATTGCTGGACACATCTGGGATAATATAGATTAAAACAAAGCAAAGGTGTAGTTGTTTTAAAACATTCTAATGCTGAAGTCTAGCACATTATACCTTTAAGTGTGTGTGTGTGTATGTGTGTGTGTGTGTGAGTGTGTGCCCCACTCAGCATCCTAAGCAGATATCCGGGGAGAGTCGGGTAGCCTCATTGATTGGTGTTGATTCCATCTGGGCAGCGAGTAGCGACTGACAGTGGATCTAAGCCGCTGCGAAAGGCAACCATTAATCTTGGTCCCGTTTAAGCAGCATGTATTAATTTATGTCATTTTTACTAAGTCAGCCAGGGAAGAGCGCTTGCCATTTTATGTTTGACTGTTCATCGAAGTCAGGGGGGTTCCTTTGTACAACCCCAGCATGCTGCCAACACGCCACTTACATCGTAGTGGCAGGGTGCCAGAGAAATGAGATCCCACACCTCGAATTAAAGGTTATCAACTGCCAGGGCAACCACCTCCATCAAAGAGCCCAAGAAAACCTGAGTGTGCGAGTTACATTTTTTTTATTGTATGAAAGTCAAACAGAGGAGGGGAAAGAAGGCGACGTGTAACCAAACAGATTTATGAAAAAAAAAAACAGTGTAATTCAGAGGTAGCTGTCGCACACAGTTGGAGCCCCATGAACATATCAGTAATAAGATCTGCAGGTGTTTCAACGGCAACAATATGAGGATATACGCGTCCGGCGGTCCTACTGCGTGAGGCAATTCCTCGAGACTGCGGAAAATCCAATCAAATCCAAACAGCACCAATAAGAAAAACAATGGCTGAGGCAATTGCAACTGCAATAATGTCACCAGAGCTGTTTTGTAGACACTAAAAGCTGCTCCAGAGACAAACATCTGATAAAAAAGAAACTCCACTCTGCCACAGAGCAAATTTCCTCTCTAAAGCAATTTTATATTCGATAAGTGGGAAGGCATTCTTAGCGTAATGGATCCGAATATGATCTCTGTCAGAAAACTAAGAACACAGCCTTTGTATAAAAGCCCCGGTTTGCAGGATGGCCAGAACTGCTGCATCAGATAACCAGACGGAGGACTGACGGAAACAAACTATAGATAGAGATGCGTTCACATTCCTCGTGAGGAGGTGAGCCGACGGATCTCTGTTCCTCTGTCCTTTCCTGCCGCTTCCCATGAAGGTGAAATGTGGGAAAAATGGATGCAGAGGAAAAAATTGTCCTCTGAACTACTTGTACTACATGTACGTCAACATTTTTAATTTGGTTAGAGGCTTTAAAGAGACAGAAAATAGCTGCTGTGACTGACAGGACCTACCTATGTCCTCGCAAACACAGACAAACACACACACACACACTCCCTCGCCATACGTCGACACACAGAATATGACCATTCCACAGCCAGATCTGTTATCACGGCTAATTACTACTCCCACCTCAGATATACAGGGCTGTAATTAGCCTCTTAAAACATGATTAACATGTCTCAATTAAGCCAGTCAACATTTGCATAATATATTAGCCGTCCTAATTGCGAGTGAGTTTACATCAGAGGACAGGGAACAGCAAAAAAAAAAAAAAAAAAAAAAAGAGAAATACACGCTGTTGCTTCTGTAGTGCTCTGATAGTGGAGTGAGTATAAACATGAACACAGAGGAAATGTCAGTGGTTAGAGTGGAATCCAGATTATTTACGTTCAAAAGATAAACTCAGAATCACCACATCTCTGCTCAGACGACTCGTAAAAAATATATTGCATGTTTGTTATTATTCACTTAGAGGAACGTTTCTGGTTAAGTGGAGGAAGAGTTTCCTATAAACTCGCAAATCAAAGCCCGGCAACATTTTCCCAGGAAAAAAACTTCAGGTTCCTTTTTTGAAGTTATTTATTTGAAGTCATTTATGGGGGGAAAACAGACAGAGTCCTGTTCGGCCTTATTTCCGTGGAAACTAAAACATGGGGGGATAAACTGCTGCTTCGGCACTTCCAAGTCGGGGACAGATATACAGTCTCCCAGCTAGCGCGGGGAAAAACCAAGGACATAGCCATTAGTTTCAGGACAGCGCCACATTGGAGACTAATGCCTCCATCTGTCACTGGAGATGAGAGGAGAGTAACAAAGAGAGGCAACACTAACCCCTGAACTCATCATGGACAGCCATGTCAATTAAATACTGAAAAACAGCAGCACTGGGAGCCATAGTGACCAGTCTATCCACTGCTTCATGGGAGCCCGACTAGCACCTCCGTCAACGTTTAATGTTAATGTCGCAAAATATACCATAAATTGTAATTTGACATTTTATCACCTTTTTTTTTTTTCAAGCCTACCGATTACAGCGGTGAATTAATGGATTAGTGAGCTGTCCAATGAATTCACAGCTGCTTTAAAGTGGCACTGTGAAGCTTTGGAGAAGAAATACAAACCAAGAAATGTTTCTATGTACAACATAATAATGAGGGAATAATACAAACTCAGAAAATATGTTTTTTTTTCCATGACTGAATAAACAAGCTGGAAATTAAGGGCCACAGGACAAGGTTTGAAGATAGAAAGGTGACAAACAGTAAAACAGTATGAAATTGTCCTTTAAGGTGAGTTTGTCAGTCGCTGCTTTAAGGCCAGTTTGTTTATTCATCCATGAAAACAAAGAGTTTGTTCATTTAGTTTGTTTGGGCACAAAAACAAAATCAGTCCAAGAAGTTCTTTCGCTTCTGATTAAAATTTCTTCAATACAAAATACAGACGCATTTAGTTTTTTCCAGCTCCTCCAGTGTGACGATTCATTGCTTCCCTCGGGTTTCTATAGCTGCACAATCAACAATCTTTGCATTTTCGGGCTGCTGATCAGATAACACGAGACATCTGAAGGTGCAACTGCGACCGTTTTTTTCCACCTTCTTCAAACACAATCGCTCACTCAAACAAGAATGTAATCAGATGAATTAATAATGAATGCATCTGTTAGCCGCAGCCCGTCTTCAAACGGCGCACTTTAACGATGAAAAAAAAAAACACTTAAAAGTGACCGGATCAACACCGTCGCGAGTATCTAAAACCTGTGTACACGTCTAATTAGCAGTTAGCGGGGACCGACTGATTCAGCAGGTCTCCAGCTTTGATAAGTTCAAGCGGTGTAATGCATTATCCGTCTGATCACATTAGTCATGCAGGAGCTCTCCATCTGACCCGAGCCTGCAAGGGGGTAATGTGAGGCTGCTGACACAGAGTGGCCTGACGAAACAGTCCCATGCAGGCCCACAGATAGAGAGACACAGAGGAGAGAGAGAGCGAGAGAGAGAGGGAGAGGGAGAGGGAGAGGGCCTGAAATCTGACACCCAGAAACACTGACTTGGTGTCTGGCTTCTCTTACTTAGTCAACCTGTACGTGCCAGCTTCCATCGGCGTAATGGTTCCACACAAACAAAGACGCTCTCCAAAAACTCTCTTCGCAGGATGTGGAGCAAACACAGGAAAAACTAATGCTAAGTGCTCTCAGGAACTGCAGAAACAATGATGACAGTTTAAAAAAGAGAAAGAAAAAAAAGAAGTGGGGGCTGGCAGTCGGAGACGGGGTGGGACGGGGGGGGGGCAAAACATTTTCGTGAAACACAACACCAGCGGCCGAAAGGAACGTCTGTGAGAGGTAACACAAGCCTCCGCCGTTCGGTTCTCATAACCCAGCGTGCAAACCTGAGCTTGTTTAAGCTTGCTAAATACTCTCCCGGCGCGACATGAGGCTCGACCCCGGCACAAATATACAGGCAGAGGGGTGGGGTGGGGTCATCAGTTAAGGCCTGCTCTGTCCGCTATTGGCATGCACTCCCGCCTTGTTTGTCAGCTGCTTGCCAATGGACACCTCGCTGCTGCAATGTCCCGTATTACCGCTGTCAACACTCACACGCCCGCGATATTCCACGAAGAGGACGCACATGTGAATAACTACATGCAACACATGATATACGATCTGGAGAAATGTTTCCTCCCTTCGGCAAAAGGTCGAGGCGAGGGGCTGCTTTCGAAGCCCGAGCCGCCGTGCTCGTCTCCTCCTTGCTAAAAGACACTCTGACTGCAACAATGTAGGAAAGCGGGGAGAAGCTGACTCTTTATAAAGAATATAAAAAAGGACCTGACAAATTACAGGCTGTACTCGGCGCGCATACACTGCACTCAGCACATTTGGCTGTAAATGCCATGGTGAAGGTTTGAGTCATTTTCTCTGTCACTGCAGTGAAAGGATTTTCAGTTTCGTCTGCACAAACCTCCTATGGGCGAAGATGAGCCGCAGCTCAGCTCTTCAAACGCAGACAGGGGAGGACACAAGCGAGGCAGCCATTAAGTCTCCATTCTCACACGAATTGTTTCGTGGTTATTCTTAAACTTTTAAATGCCGTTCGCAAAAAACAATGCAGTCCGTTTAGAGCATGCCGATTTGTTGTTTTTTTGTCAGCATGTTTTTCAGCCACACGTTGGGTAAAAATAACTGAATCAATAGATTTTTTTTTTAAAAGAGAGAAAATATAAACTGCGTTGAATTATGTTCATTTCCAAACTTGGTCCTGAACCGAGGGGGAAGAGAATTCGCAGGCCGGGGGGGGGGGGAGCCTCTCTCTCGTCAGGAGCTCTGTGAAATGCCGGTTGCCAAGAACGGTGGGAAGAGAAAAGAGGCAGGGGGGAAAAGCCAGGAAAAGGTCCAAGTCACTTTGTTCTTCTTTTTGGAAACGAACTCTGGTTGAACCCGGGGAGACGCCAGACAGTTTACAAAGAGCCAGGCATTACTCTCTCACTTTTCCAAGCCTTGCAATTTAGAAACAGGGCCCCAGCCTACTATAGCTTCCTCCTCACAGAGCACACTCTTTAACCTTTTGTGAATTCTGGTGAAATTCCCAAAGTGTCTGCTGCTTCCTTCTACTTCCCTTTTTTTTTTTTGTGCAAAAAACCTGTGCCAACCTCTGACTCACACGTATGAAATGTCAGCAAATAACAGTTCATGTAAAAAAAAAAAAATCAAGGCGAAAGCTGTATCGCCTCCAACGCGAGCCCCTCTTGTTTGTTTTCACCTGTCATGGCTGTGAATGCGGCGACGGCCGGACAAAGTGACGAGGCTTCTCTTCAATAACCTCAAAGACAGCTTCAAAGTTGTGTTCGCAGATAAGGTTATATTGGATCTTTTGTTTTATTTCCTCCCCTTGGACAAAAAAAAAAAAAGCCGTCTGTTTCGACAGCGCTCTGCCACCTCCCTCGGAGAACATTCGCAGGCTTTCATCGTGTGAGCCCCTCTTCTGTTTTAATCCGCCGTTACAGCAGAGTAATAATTCACACATTCCTTTTCATGACTTTGACCCCCTTGTTGCAAACATAAACAGAAAAATCCCTCTAACCTGCCTCAGCGTTTTTTTAAAACAGCTCGCTTTCGGGCCAAGGAAAACAGACAGAGAGGGGTGAGAAGAGCCCAGCCCCTTGAAAAGGCCTGAACGTCGGCATGAAAACACTCCAGCCCAGTGACAGCACCTCATCTGGGGCCAGTGGTGTTCACATGCAGGGTGTGTGACGTTTGTCAGCGAGAGAACCATCAGGGAGTCACAAATCATTAAAGGGAAAAGAGTGAGGGGGGGGGGATATCACAGCGATCTGCGCTTTGGACGAATAAATCTACATTCTTTACGGAGAGGTTGTGAAAAATAAAAGAAACACAAAGTGATGCTCAGAGACGAGAGACCATAAGAAAACAGACAAGCGTCTCATCGATGAGACGGGGGGAAAAAACCCAGCACACAAAAGAAAGTATAGAAAAAAAACAGAACTCACCTGTTTTCTCCTTTATTTCACACAAGACGTTGAAGAGGGCAGGTTTCATTCTGTGGCAGTTCAGTGCATGTTTCCTACAGGAGATGGACAGGACACCACTTTGCATCAGCACTCAAACAAGTGGCAACAGCAACAAAGCCACGTCAATCTGACAAAATGCCACCGAATTCTCCACCAGATGCTATATTACAGTGAAATGTGTGTTTTTTTTTAAAAAATGTTCTGTATTTGTGCCACATCAAAACAAAACCTTCACAGAAAAAATGGCCACATTTTTCTAATTACAGCAACACAATCCTGCATGTGACACCACAACTGTGACATGCCTCGAATGTAAACTCCACATCCTATGTTTGGTTATGAGTCATGATACCTAGAGAAGGGATCCGCAACACGTTTATTATTACAGCACGGGATTAACAATGTTAAGCTCCTTTTGTAAAAAGGGGAATGGAAGAAGTGTGTGTGAAGCTGCTTCCACAGTGTCTCTCGGCAGATCGTCCCCCCCCCAAAATAAAAATCTACAATCATCAGACGTTAATCAAATAGTTTGGATTACAAATATTAACTCCAAAGTTGTTCCGAATGATCGAATGCGAAGTTTTTTTGCGGGTGCTTTTCGTCGCTTTTCGCGCAGTCACGGCACTTCAGTGGGCGTAATTGCTCTCATTTAGGAGGCAGTCTTGATACAAACCAGTGTTATTATCTGCCCCCCTCCTCCTCCTCCATCACCAAATAGCGCTGCCTTAATATTTCCGCTCTCCGATTATTAATACAAGTGTGTTTTTTGTTTTTTGCTCTCTCTGTGTGTCTTCGCAGCCTCACCTCGCCTGTGCTTCGTCTAAGCTTTGGTCTGTGATGGTCATTATTTGCTGTAATATGTCTCCGATGTCCTGCTTCCTTCCCTCTCCGTCCGTCCCCGCCGTGCCATCCTGCATATGCTGCGCCAGGCCGGGGTGTCCGGCCATGCCTACCCCGTGGGAGTGCATCAACCGCGGCTGCTCGTCCATCCTTTTTTTTTTTACCACGGTTCCCCTGCTCGCCTCGCCTCTCCCAACTTTTCAAAAATTATTTTTTTATGATATCAAGAAAAAAAAAGGGCGGCGGGAGAGGGGGCAGGAAAAAAAATAAAGAAGGGGGAAGAAAAAAATATCCTCGGAAATTCCTCTGGATTCCTCTGCGTCTCTCTCTCCCTCCTCTCTCCTCTCTCTCTCTCTCTCTCTCTCTCAGCACCGACACTCCTCCTTTTTTCCTTGGTAAGATTTTCTGGATTTGGGAGGAGGGAGACTGACAAACCCTCTCTCTCTCTCTCTCTCTCTCTCTCTCTCCCTCGGTGTCTCTCCCAGCTGGTTTTAGGTGAAATCTGATCTGAATCGCTGCTTTTGGCTTTGGCCACTCCTGCACCCGCTACTGTAGGGAAGGAGAAAGAAGGAGGAGGAGGAGAAGAAGAAGAAGAAGAGGAAGAGGAAGAGAAAAAAGACACAGGGTTGAACATTAAAGGCTCCTAATCTGATTAAAAGTGGAGCGCGCTGAGCTCCTCTTATGAAACCTCAGGCACACTCGAGAGCTTGACGCGCTAAAAAAAAAAACAACCAAAAAAAAAAAAGAAATACGCGCTAAAAGACTCAACTTGCCTGTGGAAGAGGGGGTTTTTTGGCCACAAAGTAAAACCACCAACTGTTATTGTTTCGCGTATGTCTGGTAACTGACTCATAATCAGGGTATGGATGGGAAAGCCTCCGCCCCCCTCGAGCCACGATTGGAGAAGAGGGCGCGCGCAAGTCCCACCTCGGTTCCTCTCCGAGCACGTCAATCATCCCTCCTCGAGGAAGGTGGGACACTGTAATAAACATAAAGAGATGTGACCGGACCGGGTGGCCACACGGTGATGGATAGAGAGTGAATATGTAGCCTAATAAATAATTGTGAGTGGCAGCGGAGCTCTGACCCAACAGGACAGCATGGCGGTGCTCGGGGAGGGGGGGAAGAGACGCGCTGTCACCCCACCGACTATATATTTCACCGCTGAATATTTACATCCGTGTAATCAGTCAAAGGAATAATAAATCAAGATGAATTTATTGGAACGTGCAGCAGTTTGTGGGCAGTGTTTTTACAAGCCCTGTGTTGTCACGCGGGGCACCACAACAGTTGTGACAAATGTACCGAGCCAGCCTTACGTTTAAACGTCCGGACACTCCTTCAGCTGTCACGTTTATTAAGTATTTATCATCTTCGTTAGTCAACTAACAGAAAATGTCAAAAAAGTTATTTAGATAATTGATAAAGGAGGACTCTTATAGCTCTATGTCGCCATCTGTCCGCACTCTGCGTTCATTTTGTCTGCGTTCCTGCGCGTTTTCTGAAAGCATACGCACTAGTGGAGCAGTACCATTGGTTGCCATGGGGGGGCAGTGTAGCCAATAGTTCAAGAAAGACGCTACCACTGGACGAGAGAATGAACTTTTAAAAAAGGCGGGAAGAGTGGCATGTTTTCAAGCAAGTTTCCACGGTGGCTAGTTACATCATCACGTGATGCACACATGCGGCCCAAAAACACTCTTTCCCATAAGCTTACATTGTGAAAGAATTGTCTGTAAAACAGTGGAGACATTTTTTGTTTTTTTTTACGTCACAACTCCCGTGAAATTACTTGTTTCACTGTCATAACTAGAGCCATTACTAGCCTGTTAGCCTGCTCTGTCGGTTGGAGGTCCATGTGGCGCCATCTTGTGGTTGATTTACTTAAGACCCGTACCAACATGAAGGACACATGGAACCATGTTGGCAGAGACAGTTTTTGAAACAGACGTCTGTTTAAGTGATGTTTAGTGATGAAGTGATGTCACTTGAGTCACTTTCAGTTGACACCAAAAAGCTACAATTTTATAAAATAAGAATAATCCCAGCATTGGAGTTATAAATAAGTGAGCTTACCCATCCTCCATTATCATTGCTGTTTTAGGCTAGCTGCGTGAGACAACGTTAGCCGCTACTAACATAACATACCTTAAAGATATCCAGGAGTATTCTGGGGACGTCACCAGTTCTGGGACCTAATTCATGCAAGGTATCATGTCGGCTAGGAGTGAGGTAGATAGTAGCTGTGTAGTCACCTTATCACAAATATTTCCAACAATGTTCACATCCGGAGAAATCTGCATTTTATTTGGTCGCTTCTTGCAATAACCTCCGGGGAAACATCAGATGATATGCTGGAGAGTGAGGAAGGACGTGACTAAAATTAATGTTAATAAAACTTAAATGCATTACCCTCCTCTTCAAACATTTAAAGGTATTGAAGAAAGACTTTTAACAGCAATGTTGGTTCAACAATACAGGCAACAACTCCCATCAAGGTGTTCTTATTGTTTCAATTAGGAGACCACTACCAGCAGAAGTTACATACTGTGCGTTTAATCTCAAACTGGACTGTCGGGGGTGGAGTGTCCTTCCTCAGTAATGTAGGCGCCAGGTTTTGACATGAAGGCATGGAATAAATTAATAATCAAAATGAACAGAACCAAAAGAAACAGTCCAGCAGACGTGCAGTGCTAAAATCAGTCGACTCCTCCACATGAGCCAATGAGCAAACTGCCAAATTTAACCACTTCCATCCGATTAAATGTGAATATCTGCATGTTTTCTACGTCTACGTTGGCAATAAAAAGAGACATTTGTTGTTTTTCTTGACTGTTGTTTCTGTCAAAACAAGCAATTTCAATATGTCAAAGAGGGCTTTGGGAAATTGTCACAAGGGCTAATCAATAATGAAAATAATTGCTTGTTGCAGACCTAAACCAGACCTTTATTCAGATATCTTACCACTCTCTGCATCAGACATGTAATATTTGTCTTTGCATGCCATTTATCTCCCATCAAAACACCTAAAGAAATTATAAATGATGACGCGTGTATGCTGCAGTTCTGTCCCTCAGAGTCTCGGCTGCGCTACATCCAAATGCTTCCTTCCCCTCTTTTACTGGCTGGACAGAAATCGATCAGTCAGTTTTCTCATTACGTGCTGAATAGGGAGGTAGGGCAGTAATTGTCACAAGGGGCAGGGTGAGGTTGAGGGTAGTGGTGGGGATAATGTCTGACACTCAGGAGCTGCAAGACTGCACAGCACAGCCCTGAAATGGAAGTCTGCAGACCAACAGCCATTCTGCTTGATTTTATTCCCTATTTAACAGGGTCATAATGACGGAGGATTATCTTTCTGTTGTAGACCTTACAAAGGCTATGATGGGTTCAGTCGTAAACATTCATGCTCCAAAAAACGAAAACAAATATCCAGCAGGCATGACAAATGTAAGGTTTTTTCTACAAAACAATAAGTATTTAGTCAAACTCTGGTGTCAGGTTGGTCCTTCAAATCCTGATCCATACCTCCCACACATCAGTCTTCTTAGGTCTGATTTAAAAATCAAAGGCTGCATTGATTAGTGTGAAATATGATCTGAAGAGCTCATTCTTCGTGCTTTAAATTCAAATTTATTCCACTATAAGCCAATAGACAGAAATGACCTTATTGCTTGTGTGGTTTGCTTTTGGGAAAGTAAACTCTGAATAGAAATAAATAAGAACCTTGTTTGTGGTTCTGATTGCTGCATTTTACAAAAAGCGGCATTTGCAGCCGTAATGAGGGGAGAAAAATAAAAATCATCTGACATTGCATATTTTCCCTCCATTAAAACCGAATGTGTTGTTGCAGCATTAATAATCCTACAAAAAAAGGGGAGTAAGTGGGATTTGATTATAATTGCAAATGAATTCTGATGTAGAAATATTCTTATAAATAGTAGATGCTTTTCTCCCGAAGTTGCAGCAGAGTTTGTTTTTCAGAGGCTAAAAATGTTAATGCCAAGCGTGTCGGTATTCCCAGCAGAAATATGAACTAGTTGAATATGTTGACTTGTGTTTACCATCATCCAGTGAGGCTGCTCTGATAAATATGGAACGAGACAGAACGTACCGTAGATTATCATACATTTGTGAGTGGGAAATGGCAGGATTTGTCTCAAGTTTGAGCCAAAACTTAAATAAACCAACTCCTCATAAAGTATGTTTGGATGGTTTCTACCGAATCAGAAGACTGTACACAGATATCCATATTTGGTAACACTTAAATTTAACCTCCTTCCTTATTTAAATATGCAATATGTAAGAATTGTCCAACTGTCGACTACCTGCTGCTACCTCTAGCCGTCCTTAGCTAGTTAGCTCAGTTAGCAGTCCAGCTAGGTGTTCGGACCGGGAGCTCAGGGGCCTGGGGACTGCTAGTGTCACTCGCACAGGAGCTTTGGACAGGACAGGACAGGTGGGGGCCAGCATGCTAATTAGCATGCTAACTCTATAAGACATATATGCAACATGATACACAGGCATTATAATGTCAAAACTACAAATTATTTACATTCTGTTGATGATTTTAGTTAATTTATTTATGTTTTCAACAAAAATTCTCACATATTGCCATATTTAACATTAATTTGCTGTATATAAATATCAATGTTGGGTATCGTTCACATTTGAACTGATACCGGTACCTGGAATTTAGTACTGGCTCCCAACAGTATCTTTTATTTTAGTATTTTAGTCTCTGTAAAAACAAAAATGTCATTTTAGTGGTAAGTTGCTTCAAAGGAGGAAGCTGTTCAAAAACCTGGAAGCAGCTGGAAAAACAGTTTTTTCCTTGCACACTTTCCTCAGTATAACTGAACTAAATCACATAAATACTGTGCAATTCACATACTATTAGTTTCATATTAAGGTCTCTGACATACGTACTGTACAGCGTACTGTAAAGCATGTTGGTAAGGAATTTCCAATGCAGCAAAGACGAGTGAAAAAAGGCCAATTATCTCCAACAACAACATCACCAAATAGCTTATTAGTGACACAAAGATATCAATGACGATGTCTTGTAATTCAACTTTCTAAGGACAATCACAGCTACGGTACAGGCCTGCTAACGTTAGCTGGGGCTGCTGCAGTAAACATGGATTCCAGGCTATCAAACACGGTATTCTCTTCAACTTTAAGATATAATGAAATATAAATAATGTAATATAAAATATGCTCTCTCTGTTGTTATTTCTTGTCCTCTCTCTCTATAATGTTGCTCTAAAGATTCGGGTGCCAAAATTTGCCAAAAACTCCCAGTTTCACAGTCATGTGCTCATGAACACGTATCATACCGTATATTAATTGTAATGTGTTATATTACCAAGCATTCATTACGTACTACGTACATATTATGTATGGATGCTTTATAAGATGCGTTATAAATAAATCAACACCTCCAGTGTTTTTATGTCTGCTACAACATTGTTTCATAGGCTGTTTAGAAATGTTCGCGCTGGCAGATATCTCATGATCAAACCATGCAAACCAACCCTCAATATTCCGAGCTTCACAACAAACTCATGCTGACTCCACAGCACATGTTCTCCTATCTGGACCAGGGTCAAACAACTCCTCCCAGAGAGAGAGCTGCGGGTCAGAGCAGGGTAAGTTATGTATGAGCTAGGAGCACACCGAGAGAGAAAGCAGCAACTGCATGGCACATCTCTCCAGGAAGTAACCTTGATGAAAAATTCAGTTGTTTGCAGCTCACGGTGTCCCTCAGGCATGAATAAAGTGAGGCCCAGACAGAGAGAAAAGACCTGGGCTCAGCTTGAAACTACTCACCGACCCACTGCTGGGGAGCACACGCATCGGCCGGCATTAGGAGATGGGCACGAATTAAACTTTAATCGCACCTCAAATAGATTAAACGACAGGAGCCGAGTCAGCATTTCCCAGCCCTTGCTCTGCCTCTGTTGACCATCCTCTTTTGAACTCCTGCTAAATTAAATACCCACAGGTTCCAGTTTCTGTACACCTCAGATTAGCTTTTAGCAAAAGAGGGAGTTGAAAACAAACCTGAGGTAGAAAGAAAAAAACTGGCACAGCTGCCCAGTCATTAACGTGATATCATATATGAATCATCTCATTTAAAGGGCTGCTCCGGAGATATAGTGTTGCGCATCCATAAAGGTGGGGCAGTCGCGAGAGACATATTCAACGATAACAATGAGGCAGCACATGTCGTGATGTCCTTCCAGTTCTACATGCTTCATATTATCAATCCTTAATGTAGGTCAAGGTGCAAATGTGCTGGATCCAACAAAAAACTTTTTTTTTACCAGAGACACATCACAGTGGGAGCAACAAAAGGTCTGAATAATACAAGAATTGATCAAGTTCCAAGATGGCGCTCCAGTCATTCTTGTGAAGGTTGTTCACTGTGTGCATATGTCCAAAAGTCTTTTTGGCCCGCATGGACTGGATTGTGTGTGTGCACAGAGTTCCTCTTCACTCACCACCCACATGAATGGCATAAAGTAATTTAATGATACGTCTTTCTAGACATTGTATTGGACTGAATGGAACAAGTTCTGATTAATAGGGCTACGAGGATTTGGTCAATTAATCAATATGTCGATTGAAAGAAAATTAGTTGCCAACTATTTTCACAATCTATTCATTGTAAGTAATTTTGTCAAGAAAAATTGTCAAACACTCGCTGCTTTCCGTTGTCCTTTTTTTTGTTACAGTTTTTTTGACACTTTAGAGACTAATTGATAAATCGTGAAAATAATAATTGCAGCTCTACTGAAAAGAAATAACGTTCTGGATATTTAAAGCCGTTCTCTTTTGTGCGTTCCACATTATTTTGCAATACCAAGCGTGGCCACTGCATCAAAACTGCATCACAGTTCCAGTTCCAGTTCCTTGATGGCGGCTTACTGGCACTCTTGAATAGAATCAAAGCCATAAATGTTATCATGTAGTGAACATGTCCTGTTACTACAATGAAAAGTCAAAATGTTTTCAATGAAAAATGTCTATTTTTATAATGAGAGTCTCTCATGAGGCTGTCTCCACCTCATCCACAGTTTATATCACAGGCTTTTTGCTATAACAAGTAGCTTCCAAGCAGTAAAATACACAACAGATTTTAGTACATATTATAAAACGGATTTAATAGGCTGAGTTGTTTTCCTCATGATGAATAACTTACAACTTCACTGGGGCTGTTTTGATTCCGATACAAGAATCGGAAACGCCTCTGACACGGCCTGAAATGTTGGATTACGGTGTACAAATATCCATAACCATCCAGTGACTTGTTGAACTTCAAGTAAAGGTAAATAATACAATACCATATATTTACTCACATTTACTCTCTGTGTGTATTCTTTCCTGTTTCACAAAGGGTTAAAATCTGAACCAGGCCAAACTATAAAGTTGGCAATCATATCACATCGATACAGCGTGAGTGGTGTGCTACTGTTAAAATCTAATACTTTGTTTTTCAGATGCAGAAATATCAGACAGCACTCGATATCAGCCGATAGCAAAATACAGGTTTAGGTATCGTTGTTGGGAAGGAAAAAATGATATCGGAACGTTTCTTATCTTCACTTGTAAAACTGGTGTAGTGCCCCTTTTATGTAGGTAGATACGAGTGTTTTCTTTGTTACCACCTGCAAATGAAGCTTATTGCTTCATCTTTTCTGAAACTTTTTTTTAAATAAAGATATTACTTCCTTGAAAACAGGTGAACTTATGTTGCCCCTGTTTATGCGCCAACATTTCGGGGGAAATTCAATTCGAGGACTCAAGAACGGTCTGGTTAAAATGGAGATTTTATGCAGTGTTTCCTTGTTAGTTTGAGTAAACAGCCTCCTGCCATTAACCCAGCAGGATTCGCCTGCTATCTCGCAGCTAATGATCGTTTTTAGTGTCGACGAGCTGGATGTGTCTTTGTGCAGCTGAGGCTGGGTCAGGGTGAAGGATGACTGATATGAAGAGGTTGACCTGTCACATAGCATTTGACTTACTATCCTTGGAACAGGATAAAAGGGAAGCCAAATGTCAAGTGATACAAGTGACGCATCCTCACACACACGTACACACACACACGAGCGGAAAGAGAGAGAGAGGTTTGAGGAGATGAATGTTTTATAATAAAACCTAAAACCCACCAGCTATTCTGTGGATGGCATGTAAAAACAGTAAGCTTATCATTTTCATGAAAATAATAGTCACCGGTGGCACTCGCAGTGTGTGTCAGCCACAGGATTTTCATGCCCTTTTCTGTGAGTGTGTCTGTTCTTGCTGTAGGGCCCCTGTAAGCCCTTAGACCTCTTGGCAAGGCGTGGGTTGTGCCTGGTGGGGGGAGACGTGACGGATGCCGGAGCCTCGGAGCCCGCTAGCTGCTCTGTGAATTTTCCCAGACTCATTTGCATTCATAAAGAGCCTACCCCTTGTCACAGAGCGTTTTCTTTTTTAGTCTGCCTCCAAAAATCCAGTGCGACTCCTGGTGGGAGTGCGCCGGGAAAATCCGACTGTCAAAGACGACAAGACGAATGAATCCCTGTGTCAGACAAGTGTGGCTTCAACGATGACAGATGGAGGAGAGCTGTCCCTCCGCCGATCCGCAGGCTTCATTTTGGAATAAATAAATCTGAATTTCACCCCCTCCCATAATTACAAGTGTTGCTTTATTTGACAGCTCTCTGTGTTTGTTGATGGGAGTGTGTCTGTTGATGTGACTGTGTGTGTGTGTGGTGGGTGGTGGCACTGACCAGGTGACAGCTTGATTTAATTCCACACGGGGAGCGAGCGCGCTGTGATGCAGCGGTTTTCAATTCCGACTTCCTCGTTCTGGCTTTTTAATCAAGCACCGTAGTAAAACTTGCAACAGCAGGTGAATGTAAACACGCAATTAAATGCAATTAATTCCCCCGCGCGCCCCCTCTCTCCTCGTGCATCTGCCCCGCTGAAGTGCCCTTGAGCAAAATGCAGCATCCCTTCCACCATCAGGGAAGTTACCCTGTGCTCCGACCTCTTGTGGAAGAAGGCCAGGGACATCGCAAGGAATACCGGCCCATCCTGAAGGAGATGTTACTGCGGGTCCCCACCTTTTTACTAAATGAATCTTTGTGGAGTGTTTGTGTGTTTTTCCAGCTGTGGTCCTTCAGAGTCATCGCCTCATTTCACCTCAACCAGCACTCCAACGGAGTCAACTAAAAGAGATATTTCCCCATAAAGGAACTATGCGAGTGTTCGGATTAGCTGCTCTGTCCAAAGTATGCCAACTCAAGTGGAAGGAGGTTAGCCTGTTGATCCAATTTTGAGTGACTATGATCAATATTTCAAAAGAAACAAGAAAGCGTAGCGCTCATAGTAATGAACCCACACAGAATTATTACCTGAATCCGTCACAGTGAGGTTCAGCTCATTGTACGGCTGTCTGACACACAACTTTAGGGTTCACTCCCGTCGCTCTCGTACTATAGAGTCATTTCTGGCCGCAGCAGGTAGCTGATTTCAAAGGCAAAGCTGCAAAAAAAAAAAACAACCCATTGTACGTTACCTGTCCACACACAGGTTTTTAACACAATGGAGGTTTTAGGGTCTCAAAAGCCACATATTTTCCTCCGTGGTTGGTAGAGCTGTGACACCGTGGCCTATATACACGTGCGGATGTCAGCAATCAACGTGATTTCATTGTTTTCTATTGGAGCGTTCTAAATGGTACCTAACGAGCTCGACGCCCCGCTTCGTTTATGATTCCTGTCGCTAGCGTCAAAAGCCCGACTGTTGATGCGGGGAACTGTTGATTCATGAAACTGAAATAAGGAGTTATCTGTACCTGAAACCTAAATAAGGAGCCAACATTCTGGAGTGAGATCGCCCAGAGAGAAGGTTTCTGGTGAGATAACATCTCTACTTGCTGTTGGCTACATCATCTGCCATTTCCAGTCCAGAAAAATCGAAATATCACAGAATGAAATCTTTATGTGCTGGTCTTGTTGCCAGCGAATTCATGTCCTGCATCGTACGTGTCTGTTTGGATCTCAGTCAGCGAAACACTTTGTTTACATTTACAAAAAAAGAGTGTGGTTGTGCTCTAATTTCTTCAATTTCTGCCACATCTTTCTCCAGCCACCAGTTTGCTTTAGTGATTTGTTAGGATTATCAAAAAGACACACCTACTTTTGAGCAAACCGATCAAACCTGAAGGATTTTGAATTAAATGATATGAGATTCAAACGGCATTAAAGAAATCCCCCCTTGTTATATATACATTCTAAATGAATTTGGCCTAGTGGCGATTTTGCTTAAATGGGCAGAGATTAGTATTATTATCTGTATTATATCGCATTATAGCGTAATGTACATTTCATTTGTTAATTTCACTCCAAGACGAGTTGTTGTTGCCAGTGTAACTACTGATGGGTCTCCACATAAACAACAAAATATCACCAGTTTACACCAGTGCAAGAAACATTACATGAAGGAAAGATAATGTAATGAAAATAAAACTATCATTAAATATATATATATATATATATATATATATATATATATATATATATATATATATACATATCTTATATATCTTTATTTTGTCCTCAAAACCAAATAGTTGGACGATGAACTGCTGCTGCCAGAGGACCCTGAATATTCATTTCAAAGATTTTGAAGCAAAGACGAATAAAGAGGAGCTTTGAGAAGCTTGTCGTGTTTCCACAGAGCAGCAGAAAAACAAGAGAGCAAGTTGAATGAGAGCGACACAGATTCCCTAAACCTCAAAGAACACGGCGCAAGTGGAGGATGATAAAAAAGGAGAACATCTGGTGAGCCGAGCGCAGTGCCAGGACAAGACAAAGCCATGTGTCTGGCACAACACATACCTACGACAGTACACACATACCTAAACACACACACACACACACACACACATACACACACACACACACACACACACCAAAACATTTATTCATGCATGCACACTCCAAACGCTGCCTGCCCCCGAACTTGCGAACAAGCAAAAAAAAAAAAAAAAAAAAAAAAAAATCCCCCCCCCCCACACACACATACACACACACTTACAATCACACACATGCACGCACGTTACACTCATTGTGGCGGCCCTCACGCACAGCAGGATGCAGTTAGAGAGAAAAGAAAAGGAAAGAGCAAAAGTAGGATGTGATTGGAGGGTCCACTGTTCAGACAAGACTAATCTGCATACTCAGAGGCTTAGAAGTGAATATGCATGAGGGAATAAAAACGATATGCCTCCAAGCAGACCACCCGCTCTCTTTGGATTACTGTACCCACCTCCGAGCCTTTTATCTTCTTGTTGGCATGCAATCAAGCTGATTTAGTGTGCACTGGCTGATGGTTTCACACAATGGAAGCGGACTTTAAGAGATGTTAACCTGTTGAGAAAAGAAAACACTGTCAACGAGGCAAAGAGGAAAATACATTTTTAAAAAAAAAGGGTTTATGTTTTGAAATTTTCGCCAAAATGTGCAGCAGAATTATCTGGCAAGGTGTTTTTTTGTGTGCATATTTTCCAGGCCTGATAAGGTAAGAAGTGAGCTGAGGACAGAGAAACAAAACAGAGAGAGAGAATGAATATCTGGAAGAACGGCGCAGTATTAGACACAGAGCTCTGATGACCCATCAAATATTGAAGAAATGTCTGCTGGAACCATGAATTCATATTTCAGACAGACTTCCTCTAAGACTGTCCTCGCCAATGAATGAATATTTCATTTTCAGAAAATAGAGTGGCCCTGAAAGGCACCATTACCAAATCCTAATGTCAGGGGGAAAACATTCTCCACATTTAGTTGAAAGTTAGGGTGAAATGATAAGAGCCGCCCATGCGTAACACAATCTGATGGGGTAATGCATTGGCATCACATTAGCATGACTGTGTATGACTGCGTCGCAGTGAGTGTGTGTGTGTGTGTGTGTGTGCGTGTGTGTGTGTGTGCGCGCGTGTGTGTGTGTGGGTGTAGGTTTTCCCAAATGACTCAAATGAAAAACTGGGGAACTCGGAGCATGAGGGCTTTCAATTTATCATCTCGCTCATCTGGTGAGAGGGAACAAAAGTCAAAAATGTTTAAAAAGTCAGCGACACACAGTCAGCGCATTAACATGTAGAGCAGTAATCTGATGCTTTACGGTAGTGATCTTATTCTAGGGCATTAAAGGTGGGTCGTTCCTTCCTGTTCCAGTTGGATACATGCTGGACAAACCTGATTATTTGGCAGAATCTACCAGGTTTTCACCAAGTGTGCACACATGCATGGAAAAAAAAGGCTCTTAATCAATAAAACAACAACATTATTAAGACAAACAAACCATTTAAAAGGTATAAGTTTGATGTCAGGGACACGAGGACCGGCAGTGGTGGAAAGACATTTACTTAATTAATGTGTTTGTATTTCCATTTTGGTACTACTTCACACTAGTATTAATTCTATAGTTATAACAGTATACAGTAGTTCAGTGCCGTGGTTCCAATATCCATACTTCCCGTACTTACTATACTTAGTTTGAGTACTTAGGGTGTTCCGAAATCGATCGCGGCGAAAAGAAGTGTACCTAAAGGACCAGGATGTTGCCCTCATAATGGCAAAAACGTTGAGTGTGCAATGATGTACACTTTACGCACTCAACGGCCGCCATCTTGTCTACGTAGCGGAAGAAGCGGAGCCAGGCAGAGGTGCTCAGCTCGGATTTTTTTTTTTAAATAGCTACCGAGACAACAGCGCCTTCAGCAGAGCAATATTGCAGGATTGTAGGATTGTAATTGTTAAAAAGTGAAGCCGTAGGCATAGATGTCTTTTGTTCACCGTTCAAAGCGGGATGTGTTTGGCGGGTGACGAGCCACGGCGGCTGTCGCGATCGTAATTTCCGGTAAGGGCACCACGGAGTATTAGATTTGGAACAACACTGACCTGCTGAAATCTGCGTACTTAGTAAGTGCGGATAGTGTACTACGTTTAAGTGTACTCATGGAAGTATGGATATCGGAACACAGCACAGGTTAGCTGCATCTGCACCAGCTACATTTACATGCTGCTAACACAGCAACAGGTTTTCTGTCGTAATATTCCATAACAAAGTATGACTAATGCGAAGCAGCCATATTGCTGCGTCGTATAAGAACTTCACCAGAAAGCTAAAAATAACAATGAAAACAAAAAAGAGAGCATACTTCGTGTCAGCATCAGAGGATAAACTAAATCTAATGAATAACGTAACGCTAGCTAAGCTAGCATTAAAGCATTCTTAACTCAAGTGCCACTTGCTGGCATTTTCTTTTTTAAGCTTTGAGCTGCATTCATGTTCTCATCTAGTGAAGTTTGCTAAGATGTCATGAGGACAGCTCCAATGACAGACATCCTACCTTTGCTAGCTCATTCTCGTTAATGTTAGCAGTGAAGTTAGCTGATTCTGCAGTGGCCTGCGTTCAACAGAAGACAAATAAACATTCTTGAATTTTAACCTCGCTAATGAAACCACACAGATGGCTCAGTTGCCAGACAGGCCTTTGCTGGCTAAAATTAGCTACTGCTAATTGACTGGGAGCAAGAATAAAACTTGGTAGATTAGCGGTAATGTTAGCTAGCTCAACAGTGGCCTACGTTGAACAAAAGACAACGAAATATTCATAAAGAATGCAAAAAGGTGGCACAGAAGACAGAGGTCAATGCAAATTATCCCTACAGTAGGAGGCACGAAAAAATGGAAAACTAACAAGTGATAACTTTGCACTGTAGCTAGCTAATGTCTGCACAGTTCAGCTGCTAAACTTTTAGGCTAAAGAGCTGAACAATGTAGAAAAACAACTGAATGGGAAGGAAAAAAACACAAAGACATACTTTTGCCAAATCCCACTGAAATAGATAAATGTTTTCCTCCCATAGCAAATATTTTCCTATTTGTGTGTTCTGTAAATCTGTATAAATAACATGAAGCAACAAACTAGAGAATTTATCCACCATTCATTGATTAGATATGCTGGCGAGGCAGCTATACAAACAAAAAAAATGCACCAAAGACATGCAACAATGTGACTGTTCATATGAGTCACGTTATGTGCGGGCAGTGAGTCAATGCGCCTACTCTATAGTAGCCTACAACATACATATCAAGTAAGATTGAACTACTAGGATCATTTGTTCAAACTCTGAGTTTACCAGCCGTAACACTGGTAGGAATATGTTTAGCCTATGTGAAATTTGGCTGTTATCATGCTTACAGAAATCTTCACATATAAGCAGCAAAGTGTATTTTAATGTATTTAGACTAATGTGATACATGCAAACGCTTTATCTGAATTCCTTCCTCCGATCTGTTTTTTGTGTGTGCGTTTAAACACACCGGTCATTCTGCAAGGTCTATACCTACAACGGCAGGAGAGGTCACCCCGGAGAAACAACACCTGCAAAGTCTCCCTGCTAAGAAAGACAGATAACGAGAGGGCGAAGAGATACAGACAGAGATGTCCGCGGTGTGGAAATAGTTAAAGCCATAAAGACGTACAGTACCTCAGCCCTGACCCCGTGCCCTCCTAGGTATCCCCCTGCGCAGAATTCTTATTCCCTACCAAACTGACAAAGTGTTTTTAATCTTTTCTTTCCCTCTCTCCTGGAGATTGGGGAAACAAAAATCAATAGCTCCTGGCAGGCGATCTAGCAGGCTGGTGAATTACAGGGTCTGCGCTGCAACCAGAGCGCTGCATCACAGGGGCCTTGGAATGAGAGACCTTGGGAGAGGCATCAGAGACATGGAGGTTGCAGGGTCACTGTGGGTCCGCAGTCTGAGGAGTGGGGTATTTACTGCCTCGGCCAGTCTTCGCCGCGATGAAAAATAACTGCCACGCGGCGCCGAGAGAGAGGGATGGCCGGGGCGAGAGGGATGGCGAGAAAGACGGATAAGACAGACAGAAAGAAGGAGGGTGGAGGCTGAGAGGTCGGCGGTGCATATACGAGCAAGTCTTGGGAGAGTTTGCCGTGATTTGTGTGCGCTCCCGTCATGGGCTATGTGCAGTACAGGTATGATGTCAAGCGGAAGACTAATGCTTTTTTCCTTCTCCCCTCCCAAATGGGAAATGATTCATTAGCGTTTGGTTATTTAGAACGTGGCAGTGCTGGCCGATCAATATGCATGGGCCCATCTGTCAATACGTGATTTCTGCTGGTAATTAGCTGATGTGGGCCAGTGGTTGTGAATATTGCCTGGCAACTGACAGCCTGGTTGTTTCTGTCATCACTGGGGGGGCGCACAGGTGGTAGTAGCTCACAGCCGATCGATAAAATACTGTGCTTCAAGGCCCGGACCAGGTTCATAAAGACATCCTCCATGATAAAATATGGAGTAAAGAGGCTTTTCTAAATTTTTCATTCATTTCATTATGAAGGAAGGTTTGGATTTATGCTCAGAAACCAGAACTCGTTAAATCATAAAATCATACGTTTTTACAATGAAAGTCAATTTTCCTACAAGAACTTCCAACAGCCCGTCTGTCAGTCAACATACATTTGGCTCCAGAGGTGGAGGCTGCATCTCATTGTGAGAATGTGCCAGATCACTCAATTATAACAACTGGAGACAGCTGGCAGCGAGACAATTAGGAGTGTGAAAATGATAATGATGTTTATGATGAACAAAATTTTTAATTGCTTGCGCTTTCAAAGCGAGCAGATATTTGAAGGCTAGCGAGCCGCTAGTCTGTCTGTGGCTAACGTGAATAATGTAGTCATCCATGTGTGATGAAGAATAACACAAAATAACATTTTTTAGATTTTTCAGAAAAACAGAAATATTAAATTTTTCTTCCTGGGTTAAGAAAGGCTCTCAGACAAACGATTTAAAGATCCCATTTTATGCAGGTTTTCAGACTCATTCTTTCATTTTCGGTATCTACTAGAAATTGTTTACACGCTTTAAAAGGTCATATTGATTAAAATTTGGATGGAGGCAGAGTTCTATCTACATCTATATCTAATAAGAGTATATTTTTTTCCTTCAAAACATTACGGTTGTGGATCAATAATTTTTTTAATAAAAGATAAAAATGGCGTAAAAATGTGTTTTAATGTTAACGTTAGCTAGTGTTAGCAACGTTAATATTAGCTAGCTATCATTAGCAACATTAACATTTGCTTGCTACCGTTAGCAACATGAGCTAGTACAACAAACTGGCAACTGCTTGCAGGGGCAGAGAAGTTCCTGTCTCTTTAAGGCCCCGTCCTCAAAAATCCCAGTCTGCTCCGATTGGTCAGCTCTCACAGACCTGAGCAGACACTCCTCGCCCATGTTTCCGCATCAGTTTCACCAGTGTTTTTGCAACCACAGCCTGATTACAACCTTAAGGAAGGCTCTTTAAAGGCACAGTTTGCACCAAAACCTTCTTTATAATCAAAAAAGACATTGTTTGCCATAAATGGATTACTGAGTGGGTCTAGGAAGGCGACTAGAGACTGAGCAACAGAACGACCACACAGAGATACAGAAGGACCTCACGTATGCAATGTGATCAAGAAGAGATTGCAGATAAAAACACGTGCAAATCAATTTATTCAGACACCATTGCTACCATCCACTCATACTGGAAACATTTGAATCTTTGAGCTCCTTACATTTAATCAACTAAACCCAGATTCCAAATGAAACATATCGACTTTGTTTTGGCTCCGATTTCCTTCCTAAGCACTACAAATAGTTTATCGAGCTGCACTATCTTGTGTCGATAAAACAATGCCGTTCGTTTAACTCTGCCTTTGCTCTCCGACAATGTCTCCTCGGCGCTGCACCCGAGCCCTTACATGTGTCATATTCCTTTAATTATACCCTCACAAAATGTGTCCAAGTTCATAAGTTCAGTGAAAAAAGAAAAAAGCCAACAGGCAGAGGTGGTGCGAGCCCCGCAGAAGGATGCCTCTCTGTCTCTCATTGGCATTTGCATATTAGAGTGTTTTCTGGGGAAAATGAGCTGTAGAAATTAATTCAGGATTAATTGGTGCCTTTATCTCGTTAGGACAATCTAATTTAGGGGATGATGGAATTGTTTAGACTCCCTTTTGCATAATTGGATTGCGCTGAATGGCTGTCATTACCGTCTTTTTAGCATCGTCTGTGGGCCCCCTCTCTCTCTTGCAGGCCCCAGCCTCATAAAGAGCGATGATGTGTTACGCCAGTGTTTTGCTAGCCCCTGAAACACACCAAGCATGCTGCAAGAGGCGAGCATGTGGCTAACCACGCAGCAGTGATTAACTCTCTTCTCGGAGCCATTAGCGGTACGGCGAGCAGCACGCCGTCGTGGAGATTTCACATGAACACATACTAAGCATGTGGCTAACAACACGGCGATCATCGGCCGTTAGAGACGGCGATTAGTTTTTTTAGTCCCCGCCGCTGTCATGCTTTGTGGTTTGCGGTTCTGAGGAGCTGCCGGACATGACATCTCTAAATCTCTCAATGCTTTTTTTTTTTCTTTTCTTTTCTTCTCTCTTCTTGTCCGGCACATTTCGCCCATTCATTAGTTCCACAATATCTCTGAGACAGTTTGCTGTTTTTTTTTGTTTTTTTTTTGTTTTTTTTTCTCAACGTGGGATGAAAATCAATAGGAGAGGGAGCATGTAAAGGATCACTCACTGGAATACCTGATCTTCTCACTTCAACAACATTGATGTAACTATGGAAACAAGTTCCCAAGATGAGCGGGGATATGCCTATCTCCTGACAAAAGGCTTTCTTATATCTCTCCCAGCCTGTTACGATATACCACAACAGAGGAGAAGCTTATATCTGCTGCTCCACGCCATGACACCATCATCATTTTTTCTGTATGCACAAATTGTATAGATATTATTCTGCAGCCGCTCTCTGGTAAACAAGACAGAGTGAAATCTAATCTATGGTGCTGATACTCAGGCTGTGCCAGGCTAATTGAGTTGATGTAGTCCGTCCCTGGAGGAGCTGGACATACAGTAAAGACAGACTCTATCAAGTCATATAGCTCATGTAGTGTACTTACTGGAAGTGACTTTGGTTTTTATTGTTAGAGTTGTCAACAGCCGGCATGCACATGAAACTACAGCTTTTTTACTCCAGCACAATCTGATTACTCGCACGCTGTTACAGGGAATAAGCTGCAGAAAAGAAACAGCATGCTGTTGTGTCTTTCCTCATGTCCGCCGTCATTCCCCGCGCTCTCCCTCCCCGTGTTCGTGATGCATACTGTGTCATGCTTTTGATGCATTTCGGCCCCCCTCTCCTCGTCTAGTGCCATTTCCATTCTTTGCATAAATGCAGTCTAACAGTATTAAGTATTCATGCGTGTTGGGGAAGGTGGTGCCTGTCCTTCAGGGTAAGTGTCAGGCCTGCGTGCGGCACAAGAAAAGCCCCGGGGAGAGGAGAACATTAGGATCCATCAGCCTGACAGACAAATCATTCTCTCATGTAAACATAAATATGAGGGTATGTTTCCACCGCCATCCCACTATCTGTTGCTAGGCTACCTTGCATTAAGCAGTGTAGCTGTCCCTGTTCATTTTGCTCCAGGGATTCCAGCAATACCATCATATAACCTGCTGAGTCTTAATGAGAAGGCCTGCTCATATGAGTGGATATGAACATGGTGAGATGTGAAATTTATTCAAAACACTGGAATTTCAGCTGTCTGTCAGCGTGGAGCAGCAGCATGGAAATGTTTATGAATCTGAAGTGTTTTGGAAAAGAAGCTTTGAGGGGAAATGTCTCTGTGCCCGTGCACAAACACACCTGACACGGGAAAAGGTCACAATGGATCAACACACACACGCGCGCACACATGCGTTTGCGCGCCGCGGCTCACACACTTGCTGGGGCACACACACGCACAGTAAACAATGTGTGACGCCGAGCTCCATAAAGGTCATTTGTTGTTGAGAAATCACTGATCCCCAAATGCATTAACAAAGTCAATTAACTATTCTCCGGCGAAGAAGAAAGGAGCCCATCTCCAATAAAAATAGAGCGTGGAGCGTCGTCCAAGCGCCCCCACAATTACAACAACTCTGCGTCCCCAGATAATTATGTGAGCCATAAATGGGGAGAGAAAGACAGTAGAAGGCAATGGTCACTGAGAAGAAAGAGCGGCGAGATGAGGGAAAGGAGCGCCAACAGCTGGTTTGAATAGATTGTGTGTGGGATGAATTAAAAAGTTGAACCTTTCCCTGGCCGTATTCAAATGTCTGCCTCTGGGTGATTAATCATGGCCGTCAGGACCTGTAATCCTTTTCTATGGGAAACAAATGCAGCCACTGTCCTCTCTTCTCCAAAGCGCTCAGGGCCCAGGGCCACCAGCCCGCCTGCCTGGTCACAATACCTGAGCCACAGAGAAGGCACCCTGGGGAGCGGGGGTGTGTGGACACACTGTAATCTGCTCCAAACATGATGGGATGAACAAAAACGCCGGATCTCGACAAAATTGCATGGCACCCTTTATTGGTTTTGTACATCCTTTTTGTATCTCGCAGTCAATAGTTGAGGCAGGTGGCACGACTGCAGGTCCAACTGGTGAAACATAAATGGGAGCAGCTACAAAAAATAACAAAACAAACACACCTTTTGAGCTGCGGGATCTTTTAAAGCAGCCTGTGAATGGATTTCAGATGACAGAGGAGCATTCTCTCTGACTCTCCCGCTCGCAGCTGCTTTAGTCAGTGAACTTCATGTCACGTTCCGACATGGTTGTAAACAGCTGATCTAGTTCAGAAAAGACAGTGAGAAAGTCTAGAGCCAGCAACATTGAGAGGCCGGGGGAAGAAAGTGTGTCATCAGCATAAAAATAGAAGCCCGCTAACGAATTCCTAATCATATCCCCCATTTCCTCGAGGGGCTATGCTAAAGAGGTTAAAACACCAGCCGTTGGATGAGAATATGTGGCACGTTAGCTCTTGAGATTATTCCAAAAGCTTTTTGCTGTTTTTGATTGCTAAATTCACCATTATCTCCCCCAGAAGTACAAAAAAAAACCAACAGCTATTCTCTGTGCAGCCTTGAATCCCTCCTGCAAAAGTTAAAAGTCCAGTAGTGGAAAAAGTGGAACGCTTGTGCTGATATCAGGGCTGGTTTGCGCCTACTTTGTCAATCCATCAAGTGAAAACAATATCTTAAAAGCAGAATGCACCACTTACACATCAAAGGCAGCGGAAAAGCATCAGTCTTGACTTAAGCTCGACTGAATCAAGTAATGCCTGTGCAGCTTTTACGAGTGAATAAATTGAATGCCCTTCAAAAGAGAGCCCCCATACTGCTTCTAATGGTGTATATGGCCTCAGAGTAATCACCTAAAGAAACGTAGTATTAAAAAATCCTTTGTTTCCAACAAAAAGCAAATGTCAGAGTTCCCACTGGGTGAAAGAGTGCCTTTATATGTGTGAAAGGTTGTGAGGGTAGTAATTCAGCGCGGCCGCAGAAGGTGGTGTATGTTGGCAGCATGGCAGACTGTGGAGAATGGGCCACGGCCAGCCGTTTCCAGAGCCTTTGTGTGTCTCTGTTTGACCAGGCGTCTCCTGGTCCACAGGAGCACAGCTTCGAGACATCTAGCAAAGGAACAAAGCAGCCATTATCAGCCCTATCTCATCCCCACCCTGCCTCGACTCACTGACACCCAGGGACAAACAGTGGCAGGGCTCAGCCGCGCTGCTTTGCTGGGGGACTCTGAAGCGAACACTGAAGCGGACTGGGAGGTCCATTAAACACATAGGCGACACCTTAGCTGTGGACAAACATCAACACAATAGCATGCGGCGCTGGTTGCCACAGAGATGGGAGAAAACAGAGTACAGCGCCAGCGGTGACAAAGAAAGGGAGGGGTCAGGCATCGTGGGCCACTGGCGACTGAAAAGCCTCTGCAAACTGCCCTGCGAAACACAACACCCTTTTTATTTATTGTACGAAAAGCATCCATTCAGTTACGTGTAAAGAGCGTCGCTATCAATGAGTCAGCTGCGCACAGGATCTCTGAAGGACGTGATGCTGCCAAAACAAAGTGTTTGCTTCACGTGTAAAAAAAAACATAAAACAACATAATTTGTTAATTCTTTTTGACATATACTCGATTAAAAACACGCAAGAAAATATATTTATTATTCTTTTATTTCATCCTGTTGCACAAAGGAAAGATTAATTGGTAACAGGTGATAGCACATGATTGGGCATGAAAGGGGTGTCCTCAAAAGGAGCAGCGGTTCACAAGCAAGGATGGAGCACATGATTGTATAAAGGATATCACAACATGTTACTTCAACTTTCACACTGTGTGCAAAGGATTAAAAAATGATCAGAAAATGCAAATTGTGTATTGGCTCTGGGTCACGGCTGTGCTCTGACGGCACACTATGTGATTAAAAGCTTTAACCTTCTCAATGAAGGTAAGTGTAGGGATGCTTTTAACTTTTTGTTTCACTTTGGCAGCTGAGAGAATTCACCTGCTCCTTGAGCTTAAATCTTAAATCCCAATAAAACATCTAAAGGCACGGACGAAAAGCTTATTCAGACAATACGTAATGTCTAGTAGTACCAGGGGTCTCTCTATCAAAACAGAATGGGGGCGTAGCTGCCAGCTCTGGGGGACAGAGCCAGGTGAGCTGGGCCTTCTGGAGGAATTAACACCCGGAGTCACAACGGATTCTGCTCTGATCCGGAGACATTTACCAACAGGAGGAGAGCTCAGAGACTTTTTAACTTTTGGGATGAAACGCAACCTGACCTTGAATAATGTTTACCTATTACACCTTATTTCTCGAAACGTTTACTATTTGGAAAGAAAACGCGGCTTTCATTGGACGGCAACTCGATGTCAACTTGAACACAAGCGCTAATGTCGCGCCATCAGTCTGTTAACAAGAACTGCTTTTGTTCGGTAATGATGGATGTCTCACATCAGCCACAAATGCAGTTCGGGATGTGACATGACCTATGGTTCTGGTTTCATACACAAATTGTGACAGTACAAAGCCGCGTGGCCAGGAGATAAATGTGCGTGCATGTGTTGTTTACATGTGTCTGTCAGCGCCGTGAGTGGGTGTTGATTTGAATACTGCAAACTAAATTAAAGGCGCTTCATTGTCTGTTGAGTGTCATAACATTGTTTTGATGCCTGTGTTTCTGTTTTGGTTAAATATTGAACGTTCTGGATTCTGAAAAGTTTACAGCTGACCAGTCATAAGCTCAGTAATTTGCGATGTTTGCAGATTTCATGTCCATTAAATTATTATATTTCCTCGCCGGGTTGCTTTTAGTCAAGTAAGTCTAAGAAATGCCAATCGTGTTATCCATAAATCATAACATATTTTCAAATGAGTGGAGTCGAGCTTTTTTTTTTTTGCCTTTAGATGATGATTCCAAATGTAAATCCAATTCAAAAGCCGCGCAGGGGCCAAATTAAATTGGACGTGTTAGCTGAGGAAGCAAAAATATGGAGGAGTTTATGTGAAAATCAGCCACATATTCAACGCCGTTCAAAGCTTCGATTCAGTTTTTTTTCATTCAGGACGAACTGTGCGTGGTGATTTATCGAGCCTCTCTGCATCGCGAGCTTTCTCCATTTTCGTTCCCTTTTATCTGGTGACCTGCGAATAAAACCCGTCGATACAATCCTCCCCTCCGACCTCTGAATCTGACAGCGCAGTCTGCTAAACGCTTTGAGTATAAAACAACAGAAAAAAAACAAGTCTTCTCTCTCGTTTTCTTTCCCTCCTCCTCTCTTCCTGTGCTGCTTATTGCGCACAGCTCCTTCCTTCTCTCCACCTGCCTGAGCTGCTGTGGCCTTGTCTGAATCCTCTGAATTCCCAGTCCACTGCAGTGTATCCGCCTGGAAACACCGCAGATGCCAGCGCTGGGTAAGTTGCAAAAAAAAAAACACAAAAAAAAAACAAGAGAAAGTGATGGGATGAAGATGTCAGTTATGGCAAATAAAACTCTGTCACACTCCTATAACATCTCTGTCACTGATTATCAGACCGGAGACTCGAAACACACACATTCAGACACACACAAACAACAGGCGGGTAAACAGAGGCACAAAAGAGGAGCTCCATTAACAATGAGGGAACCAGACGACACAGATTTAGAAATTAAATGGGACGTTTTTTGGGTGTAGAGACTGACGTAATGAAGAGGGCTGTAGACACTGAGACAGCAAAAAAAATAAAAAATAAAACAAGGCCACCAGCTGCGATGTCTATTCAGTTTTCTCAACTTTAAAGTCGGCTGGTTGTGTTGGGACGCCGTCAGACTCCCCACGCATAGTTTATAGAAGAGGCATCAAAGTGGATGCAGCAAGTAGATACAGGTAGATCAACATCTCCTCTTCATTTAACACATCCTTCTTTCTTGTCAAAACCTGCCATCAATCATTGGATATTTTTGGCAAGGGACCACGTCCTGACACCAGTGAGCGTTTTAAGGAGACAATTTCCAGCCGTGTTTTTGGTGAGGGAAGCCGGATATATTTGATGGGAAGTCAGGACAATTTGAGCTGTGTTAGTGGTGACGATAACATTTTGGCTTTTTTTTCTAACCCTAACCAAGAGATTTTTGTACCTAAGCCTAACAAGATCTGAAGTGCAGCATTGTCACAAGAGAAAAATGAAAATGAGTCGGTCTAATAAGCTCATTTTCTGACTCCAGTTCCTTTAAGTTCCATTAAGATACTACTATGTCGTGACAGAAGTTGTCAAAAAACAATCTACCTTAATTCTGCAAGTAAATCATGATACCTATATTCTGTGTCCATCTATTATGAGATGCAGTAAAACACACGTGTGTGTATAGACCAGATTGCCTCATTTACTAATGGCTGTATGTTCAGAAAAAGAGGGCTGAAATATGCTTTTGTAAATTACTGGTCACCCTAGTTGATTGTGCAGGGGTGTCATAGTTTTAAAGGCCAACCTGGATTTATGGGATTTTCCCAGTGGATCAATACTGACAAAAAATACTCCTTGGAAAACTCAAGTTAATGATATTTACACATTTTGTTCAAGATAATAGTCACTTGTATGACTTCCGAAGCATAAATTCAATCACCAGAAGCAAAAAGCTGACGTCAGGCTATAAACGAACCACACCGCAATTACACAACTTTACTTTACTTTTCTACACATGCTGTAATTAACAACAACAAATTAACAACAACTACAAGTTGTAAAGTTAAAGTAAGAATAATTAGCGAGTCATTTCCAACTCTAAATTCATCCTTGTATGTGGGTGAGTCTCTGCGTTGGGCGGATGATGTTTAATCTGAGTCTCATTTAGCAAATTGTTAGCAATTATTAAGTGACGCATTTTCTGGCATATCTTGTGTTGTAGCACAAAAATGTAAAAAATCTGTAACTGCCGAGTTTCAGGCATCTAACCAAAAGCAAATTAAACAGGGGAATTGGAAGAGCAGAAGTACTAACTAAACTCCAGGTTTTTGGACTCATTCCTTCAGCAATCCATTAACACAGATGTTTACTTGTTGATTCATTGTTTTGCGCGGGCATAACGGATGTATTAATAGGAGAGGAGGTCCCACTGAGGCTGCTTTTGAACAGGGCCCAGATTTTTGTGCTACACCACGGTGAGGAGTGCAGAGCGCTCTGAGAAAACAACAACCTGAGGACCCAGCATTGATTTCATATCTAATTTATTTCAGTCCAGACAGGGGTTTGAGCAAAGGGAGGGTCTTGAGCACTTGGGTTGTTTTTCTTGAGTCCTTCGGGGTGGGAGGGAAGGATCACGGGGTGAGGAGTCAAGGGGAGGACAAGGTGACTGATTGAGCTAAGGCATTAGGTCAGCGTCAGGCAGCTGAATCAAACCCGACCGAGACCCTCCTCGCCACTAACTATGATCAAATACATCATCCGGCTCTGTCAACACATGTGTCCAGCTGGACGCTATATCACTTCCACATGTGCATATCGGCCAAGCTGCACAGCAACACACATCAGCAGGCTTATCAGCATGCAGCTCAAAGCAGAGTCGCTGACAAAGGCAGCATTTCTGCGGAATAATGGATGCATGAAATCAATCTGCGGGTTTCAAAAGGTTGTCATGTGCGGAGAAACCATATCATCTCTAAAAGGGGTCCACAAAAGGAAATCCAACAAGAGGACATTAATTGGAATCGGGTGAACACGAGTTAAGTTGTTTTAAAATTCAAAACGTGTGTGCTTTATACATTAGCCGGATAATTAATGTGCAGCAATCATCACTCGTCGCTATTGGGATGAGAATTAATCTACACCAATAGCTCCATTTCAAAGAAAATGTATCACAAAGTGCACGATTTCTTTTCAGTATTCTCCCAACATTCATCCAGAGTATTTTCAATACAGAATTCAATTATGCGGAACACCTGAGCAAACAATATCTCACAGCCAATTATTCAGCGCCTTGGAAACCATTGGCAAACAAATTAGCAATGTTAATGTGAGAGAGTGTCTTGATATTTTTGGCTGCGTGTGCGTACAAAGGCAGCCGCGCACACACGCACACACACATACACACACACACACGCACACACACCCTCCTCATGCTCTAGCTTTTCGGGCTATTGTTGACTGATGAATTAAACAGATTGGACTTGATCTGAGAATAGAAAAAGGAAATGTTCAGGTGTCAGTCTGCCCTCTCTCCCTCAGACGAGAGCCATCTTCCGACTGCGATCGACGATTTCAGCGTTCATTATTGTCAGAAGCTCCTAGATCATAAAAAATGATGTTTTTGACTACAGACGGCCGTATTTCAGCTTCAGTTTGAGCAGTGCTATTGTGGCTGACATTTCAGCTTCCAGACAGAACAATGAAAAGCTACCATGAGATATCTTGGCAAGGCTATTGCCCTGTGTATTGATTGGGCAGAGGCCCAACATCCCCTCACTAAAAAGAGATTAAAATATCAGACTTGTCTAAGACATTTATGGAGTCTGTGACCTCAGCCAATGCTAAAGTGGAGTACATACATCATAGTCCATCTCTGTGAGCTACGCTGAGTCTTGAGTAGCGCTGACAGAGAGAGGAAAGAGGCTGAACATTCAACTGCACCTTCCCGGGCTGATGCAGAGGGGATTTAGCTACCAATCGTGGGTGTAAATCAACTTAGTTGCTGTTTCATTAAAAATTCACACCACGTCGTTGCATGTAAATGTTTGACACTGTGAGCTGTTCTCCGGGATGCTTCTCTTACACCTTCTTTTTTTGGTTAAAATGGATGAGATGGATTCTGTGGGAAAGGCAGGGAGACAAAGGCGTGAAAGATGTGTGCATCCATTCACAGCTCCAGAGGACCTTCATTACAGAGCAAGCAGGTCCTGTCAACGTCTTTTCATTACATGGTCCCATATATCCACCCCTGGTGTCCAAACGGTCCGCTCTGTCGCCTGTCAAGAAAAGGCACTCTCGGGGAAAGTCCTCCTATCTCCCCGATCCCCCTCGCCACGCCTGATTCCAGACTGCGAGGCGGGAGAGGCCAGGCAGAAAGGGAGGAATCGTGTTTGCCATCAACAGCTCAAGAGAGTAGTATGGCAGAAAGATTGATGACACCCTCCCTGAAAGTAACAAAAGAACTCCTGTGCACGAGGGCCCGCTTATGGGGCTTGATAGAGTTGTCATCCTCTTAATAAACAGCTCTGATATGTCAGCGGCAGTGGCAGCAGGGACTACACCATGCTCACCCACCAAGCCATGGGCAGGACCACCTACTGGCACCGCAGCGCACACAACCGTGGGCAATCTCTCCATATGGAGGCCCCTGTGGGCATTAGCAGGGCTATTACTGGAGGAGAATAAATAAATGACAAAAACACTCCTGTCTCTTCATTGTTGCGCAAGAGAGAGAGAGACAGAGAGAGAGAGAGACTGAAGGTAAATTATGCAACAACATCTGTGAACAGTAGATTAGAATTTATCTTGGTTTGGTTGTAGTTCAGTTTATCTGTGTGACATGAACAAGTGGCATTTGTTTTTCCTGAAAATGGGAGAACAGGGACCCAAATATTCTCACTTAACGGCAGTACACACAAGAGGGCTGCAAAATCAGACATATATAAGAACAGGGCATTAGCCAAAACAATAAGAAAATAAGGTCCTAACATCTATTGTGATTGACACGTCAGCATAAATAAACAAGAACTATAGAAAACCATTCTTAAAGGAATTTACATTTTTAGGAAATATACCTATTTGCTGCTCCCTGCACCCTAACCAGCACGGCTAATGCTAGCTAGCATTACTTGTCAACAAAGCTACTCTCTAGAAAAACGCCATCTTTGTCTACATCACTACACTGATGCAGCGGATAACTCTGGAGATGAAACCTGAAGTCAACGTGAAGTGCCGACTGTTGCAGTTCGTCCAGTGGCCACTTGAGGCTCCAAATGCGAATGTTTACAGTCGATATCTATTTGCTCTGTTCGTGACAACTGCACAGGGACGAGGCTATCAAGTTTGCAGGATAAAAAGGCGCAGACGCATTGAGTTACAACCGTGGATCCATTAAGGGAAAATCTGGAAACAGCATCCAAGCAATGTCCTATTGTTTACCTATGAGAACTGCTCAGTGGCACATGAAGCTAAAAGAGTTTGACCTCCTGGGTGTAAAGTGGTCTGGATCTACCGCATAGCTTCCACATCATGCGGCCCATAAAGCGTGCACACCAAAGACTTCGGTCAGCCGATAAAATAATTGAAATCGTGCGCATCTTCTAGACCTTCCTTGGAGTTAAGCAGAATCAGAATGGACATTTTCAGTTGATGGTTAACTGACGGTTGAAAGTTGGTTAGTTAGCTAGCTAAAGACTAGCCCGAAATAAGGCATTTAATTTACGCATGATACACAAACGTATGCTTTGTTGAAATGTTCACTCTAGTTTAATATTTTCTCTCATATCCCTCTGTTTCGATATGTAGCTACAGTCAAAAATGATGTTTGTTACCGTAGCATGAAGACAAATACAACAGGTTAAAACATGCCAGCCAAGGAACAGTTCAGCACATAACCACATGGAAACTGCTACCTATCATATTTACTCTGGTTTACGTACTTTAACCTTGTGAGGGCGAGAGTCTTGGACCGTTTGACAGAGCCAGGATACCAAGGCTAAAACAATAAAACCAACCATACTAATGTAGTATACCGGCTATTGTTTTAAAACGTTCAACTCTGTGTTCCCTGTTTTGATACCAACCTGTACAAAAACCGATAATAAATAAAAGCAGCACTTTTTTTTTCTTATCAGCTGTAGACATCTCTTCGAGAGACCAAGATGACAAACACACGAATCCATGCCAACAAAATAGAGCAACAAAAAAAAAAAAGAAAAAGAAAAAAATCATTATATATAGTCTGCCACTTACAATATTCACTTATTTTTCACCAGAAACGTTGTTGTCTCTGTCACGATTCAATCTGCAGCACACTCCCCACACGCTGTATAATACCTAGTTAAAACCAGCAGGGTGTGAAATGGTATTTGGAAGTAAATGAAACTGACTATGAAACGGTGGAGTTGGGAGATATTGCCATGTCAAGATGACAGACAAGTCCTGGAATGGAGCAAAAAAGTTATTATCCCAAAGAAGAGCCGGGCTGGATTAAATATAACCCATGATGCCTCACGCTGCTCTGCCTTCATCCTTCGCCGATACCGCACAGAGAATATAGACACACACAAAAAAAGAAATCACACAAAGAGGCAACGATGCCGAGCGGCAGCTGGTGCTCCTGCTGATTTTCATTTGAACAATCAATAGTATTTCATGCTGCCGTGCCAATAAGTGTTATTGCGAAGTGTTTGGTTATTGATGCTTCGTCTAAAGTGTTTTGAAGGAGCTTTAGAGGAACACAATCCCTCGAGGCTCCTCCTGGCCTGATTTACAGCTGAACCGATGAGTCACAGAGGACATGCTGGGCATTGAAATAGCGACAAGTATGTTGTCAGCCTTATTAATTTTTAAGGTGGAGTGTTGTCCTGTGGTTCGGCAGAGGACATGATGATATATGATGGCCGAGGGATCGCCGGGGTTAGGGCCTAATTGTTAAAGGGGTTGAGTGGGGTGAAGGCGGAAGATGTCTCCGGGGTCATTCATCGAACCTTTTTGTTTGACAGAGCGGAGAGAAAGTTTATTTTGCATTTCACCTCATAATCATTCTCAGAGAATACACAGTACGTGTACACGACACAGCTCCGTGGTCAGAAAACATCCTTCGTTTGCATGTCTATCTTCCAAAAAAATCACTCTGTAACACTTTACATTGACACCGCTGCTAAAAATAACACCACTGTTCCCCACACCTTCTCCTACAGAGGCCCTCAATTATATTTTGACAAGTGAATGGTGAATAACTATAATCGTTACGCTCATTATAATCACAGTCGCACTGTAAAGATTGGGGCTTTGTAAGTTCTTTACTATTTCTTATAGATTTCGTGTTCAGTCCGTTTAAGACGAACTTGACAGGTTAAAGGGGGAAAATTCCATGGCGGTTGCTCAATTGTTCAAAACAGACGGCGTGATGGAAAACCTCATTCTGTCAGAGGAAGTCCTCTGATTGGTAGCTGCTGCCCTCTGCTGGGAGAATGAATGAATCTGAGCACCCTGCATCCCTGTTGACGAGCATATTTCATTCATTACTGTTAGTGTTTGTGATTAATCGTGAGGGTTTTGAAGCTGCGTGCTTCATCTTCTGTTCAGTGTGTAGTGGTGAGAAATCCAAAGAGGAGAGTCGCTGTGCGATGACACTGATCAGTGCTGCGGGTCAGTATTGTTTTTTTTGTTAAATGCTGGCAAAGTTTAATCACACGCGGAGATTCCCTGGTCAAATAAAGATTTGAATGAATTAGCCCAACAACTGCAGTTCCTATAACAACAGCTGCAGCTCATATTGAAGAAACAAATGAGCGTTTACTTACTCACTTAGCTTTTAGATACTCAAAGGAACAGTTCACCCAGGAATGAAAATTCACCCATTATCTACTCAACCTCGTGCTGATGGAAACGTCGGCTGAAGTTTCGCAGTCCACAAAACATTTTGCATTTGTAGAATTCTCCTAAACAGCTGGAATAGAAATTTGCTCCGTACAGCTCGTCCGGAATAAACAAAGCCTCTCGAGGTTCTGAGATCCCAAACTGATTTGAAGAGAGGTTACTTATTCAATTGTGCTCCCAGTTCAGACAAGGTGGTCGTTAACACTTCAGAGGAGATTTCAAATTTCAAAATAGCGTAAATGATGTTGAATCAATTTGGAATCTCTAGCCATCCACAGACTGCAGTACGAGCTGTATGAAGCCATTTCCTGTTTGTTTCTTTGTCTTTTTCCAGTTGCTGTCACACAGTCGCCTCCCACTTCAGTTGTTCACGAGAATGTTGCAAAGCTGATTAACTGTGCAGCTCCCGAAGTGTTTTGTGGACAACTAAACTCCATCAGACTTTCCATCAGTGTGAGGGTAAAGCAGATAATGACTGAATTTTCATTTCTGGGTGAACTTCTCCTTTAAATAAAGACTTGAATTAAGTGCGGCTGTTAAAGCTACAATAACAACAGCTACTGCTCATGTTAAAGAAATAAACTAGCACCTTACTCAAGCTTCTAGATATTTAACGACACATTGTGTATACTTTACTGCACATCCCTGTCAGTAAAGGAGACACTGATCCAGCTTCTCAGTGTTCTCTTTCCCCCCAGATGTGAACGCTGTGTAGCTCGATGCGAAGAGCTTCTTGTAATCGTATTTTTAAATATTTTTTTAAATCAAAATAAGTGTTACTGATCAAGTAAACATTTTTCAGTCAGGTGGATCTGAGCAGCGCATCTGTTGCCAAAAAACTGTAATTTGAAAGTGTTTCGGGAAAACAGCGTTGATCAATTAAAAGTTTGGCTCTCTGGCTGTCGACTTCAATCACAGATGGTCACGTTTCCCATGAGCACATGAACACACCAAGTTCACAAAACAGTTCTCATCTGACAAAAACTAGTTACCCTGACTAAGTGAAAATGTAAAAGCAGGGCGAGGTTCTTGCATGTCGATTTTCACATTGGCAAATGACATTTATTCCAGATATGAGGGCTGGAAGACAAATTGTTGACTTCAGTGAGTCTGTGGTAACTTAGAATGTTTTTATTTTCTTTATAATTTTTTTTAAAACAATAAATTTAGTGATTAGTTAAATCATGTAATCCAAACCCATAAAACAAGTAATGGGGGTTAAATTGCCATAATAATTCTATTTCATCATGTCTTTTTAAATCTGTGACTCGGCTTAGAAAACAAGATGTTTAAATAAAAGAAACGTGTTAAAAAGATTCAAGCCTTCCGATCATATTTCACGAAGGGGAAGTTAATTCGTCCTTGCTCTTTACAGAGGGCATCACGCCAAAATGAGTCACAGTCCCGCCCACAGAGATGTAGCAGGAGCTCTTTCTCTGTCCAGTCGGCCTTTAAACGCTGATGAAACCAGAATAATACTGCATAGTTCTTGGCATCAAACAGGAGTCCTCTTTGCTCTTGAGAAAAAGGACTCCTTCGTCTGTTATATGTTTATCTGACATCGGGATAATCAGCGTGCTAAAGTGAGACGGGACAAAAGATAAGATGTGAACGCTACAAAACTCACACGAGTCACTTCAGTTCTATTGTGAAATAAGTGTCATCATACTGATAAGACTTGTTCCGACAGGCACATCAGATTCCCACGGTATCAACGAGTTTCACACTCCTCACTGACGTGTTCTGGTGGAAATGTCTACAGCACAGCATGTTACGACATCCTCAGTAAAAAACATAAATAAAGACAAGATAGATATTGCAGCTTTGCAGTGTGTCGCTGGTGGCTGACCTCCAGTAAGAGGCCAAGCAAAGGATGTCAGACATTTTTGTTTCTTCCACTGAATAAAATAAAGACACATTTGTAATTGTCACCAGTCTCGGCTCGCTTGGAGTCGCATTGACGCCATTAGGTTTCATTAGCAGAGTCACAGCACTACTTTTGGCTTTCTCCCTTGCATTAGATTTTTGCTCCCGCTGGTAACAAGCACAACAAATTATCCTGCTGATGCAACTCTTCTGGAAAAAGCCATTCGCAGCATTAGAAGGAAAATCACTGCATGGCCTGAGACCAAAACGCCTCTAAATAACTTTTATTTCAACGTACACAACACAGCTTTCTAGATATTGTCACATTTCTTCTCCCCTGTTTATCTTTTTGGGTTTTTTTTATCTTCAGCTGACTTTATTGAACATATTTAATTGTACTGCATCTCTGTTTTCTGTTGCAGATTTAAAACAACACCATTGAATCATCAAAAAAAAAAAAAAAAACGATACCTCTATATGACCTATAAAACAAAACAAACAAACAAGTCAAACGAGACCATCACCTAGATAGACAGCTAGATAGATACCTTATCGTCAGACCGGGCTATGAAACGTCTTCTTGCGAAGACATCACGTGACAGACAAAACATTCAACACAAATGCAATTCAATATTACATTACAATCACAAAGGACACATCACAATCACAAAAGGACACACATACAATCACAAAAGGACACACATACAATCACAAAAGGACACACATACAATCACAAAAGGACACATTACAATCATAAAGGACACATCACAATCACAGAGGACGACATACATTTAGCTTTAACTTGCATTTACTCTGGGATTAAGCACCATGTTTGATTTGAGGATAGACTGATACATGGAGGAAAGCTTCAGGTCAGACTTGTTGAATCTTGGCACCATGTGTCTTTGGTTTGATGGTAACATATCAGTGTCAGAGGTGATGTTATTTGCCAACCTTAATGTCAGATTTTAGGGTAGCAGACGGACACATATACCACGCAGTGCTACAATACTGTATAATACTCATAAAGACAGAAGCAGAATGTGTTCGCTTGCCCCGAGGATTTATGATTAACTCTACTTTTGGTCTTACTGGTCTTTGCAAGAAGCAAGTTGCCACATAAAAACCTCAAACAACCTTCATCTTTATCTGCTGCTCTGGCGCTCTGAGTCCACTAGGTGGTGCTGTTCATCCACCGAACTGCAAAACAGAACAAAAACATTAGGAGGATCCTTTTATGATGCAGCGTGTTTTCAGTGTTTCACAAAAAGTACACCATTTACACATTATGAAGGAGGGATCAATCCAAACACAGAACAAATGGGTCACGGGCACAGCAACAGATTAATCCACAGCCGATGCCAACGGAATGAAAAGTAATTCTGTATCAGGGTTCTTTCGTACCCGCACTTGCTCATATTAATACTAATAATTTGTTTCTGCACTCGGGTTGGCACACTTCCTGTCAACAGTTTGAATACAGGGCACAACATGGCCAGGGGGCTGCAGGATGGTGAGACACATTTACAACAACACCAACAGACACTGCAACAATATCGCCTGCTGCAGAGCTTTGGTCGGGGACATCGTCTGTATATAGATGCTTGTTCAAAGACGTGTAAAGCTCAAGGCACAATTCCAGATGGTGCAGCATGGTGTTTTAGCCTGGGGGGCCCTAGGAAGGCCATTACAAGGGCCCCAGCTGGTGTATCAGCAGATGATCGTGGAGAGAAGTGTTCATATTCTGGGAAAAGTTCTGATATGAGAGCATGTTCATGCATACCCAAACATTTTCAGAACATCAATGTCTGTATTCGCCTTCAACAGTCTACTCCTGATGTGCACACCGTTTCTCCTCATCCTCATCTAGGGTGACCACAACAACAGACCCGGTCACCCTCACCTAAAGTTACCTCAAGGGTCACTGCTAGCTTAATGCCACAAGGTCGGTAGGTCTCTTGAAAAGTAAGGCCTGAGGGGACGTCTTCATGCTCTTTGGCACTGAGGTCAGATACGCCTCCTCTCCAGCTGAAACCATCAAGTTCACAGGAAACTGGAAGAATTTTTCAGCACAGCTACGCTATATTATATAATATTATCTGACCGCCTTGCATCCTCTCTGTGTCAGGGTTGGGGGAAATTGAAGAGAGATAAGACTCGCCCGAACAAACCCATACAAAGTTATTCTGAGTGATGGCCTTTTGTCACCTAATTTGTCACCCATATGTTCCTCCCCACAAAGCCGAACTGCAGTGGGCGAGGTTTAAATACATAATCACTCAAAACTAAGTCAACAAGGTGTCTACAGGTAATAAACACATTTATCTTTTTTAAAAGACATTGTCAAGATAATTTTGAATAAATTTCTGCACTAATCATGTATTTCCTTTGCGGGCATTACACAGCGTTGGAAGCAGAGAAGAAGCCTACTTTGCTCTAATGGTTTCTGGAACAGGATCGCGGGAACACCAAAAGTTGAGAGAAACTAGACATCATAAAAGATCTGTGAGGAAAGGGCTTTTCTTCTCTGGGCTTGGTCTGAAGCCACAGGAACTGGGTTTCACAGCCAAGTCCACAAGCCGAACCGAAAGGACCAGCACCCTGGTATTGACAAGAATATGACTTTATTTGACTGTATTTAATATTATTATGTCATATTGTGTATGAGCACAATGCATAACTGTACAATGGACTCTACCATTGAAGATAAGCTAGCTAGCTTGAGCTAAAGCTAGACCACATCTTCCTAAACCTCAGAGCTTTTTCCTGCAACTGAAAGATCCAACATTTACATCGCTCCATTATGTTATCCAGTACTGCATTGTTTTTCACTCCCGCCCTGCCCGTTTTAGATGTTTCCCTGCTCCAACACAGCTGACTCCAATGAATGGGTCGTTATCAGATTTCAGCAGAGCTTGACGACCAGCTGATCATTTGAATCAGGTGTGTTAGAGCAGGGACACATGTAAAACATGCAGGACAGGGGGTCCAGGAGCAGGAGTGAAAAACACTGCCATGCTGTGTTAATGAGGCAGTACCCAAATCCAACCATGACATCAAGTAACTAAGTCTAAAGATTACCGTTTTAAGTTAAGCATAGTTTTAGCAGGCCAACGAGCTTTACAGCCATCTTAGCTCTGGACTTCCTCAAGGTTTGAAGGTTTCTTTTTTTCCATGCTTGAGTAGAGGCTATATGCTTTGATTTATCACAAATTATCTATCCTTCACACAATGTGGGTAACCTGTACTGCTATCTTAGACCAAGACTTCCTCGAAGTTTAAAGGATGAACTATCAACAACAAGCTAACTGGTGAAATAGCTACCAACCTTTTAGTAAAGCTACAGTTTTCTACACCTCAGATCCGTTTTCCACAACTGCAAAATCCGACATCTAAATTGTTGTTTAGCTAAATCCAACCATGACAAAAAGTAGGTGAGCCTGCTACAAAAACCTTTAGCAGAGTAGCTACTTGTGACTTGCCATTTTAGCGTCAGACTGGTTGGAAGTGTATAATATAGATACCCTTCACAATTTGTGTGTGTATGCGCGCTTGATCTTGCACACGTAATCTTACATTTTCCTACACACGCCTACCATTAAAGATAAGCTAGCTAGCCTTTTCTAAACCTACAACTGAAAACTCCCTTATTAAACAATTGTCTTATCTCAAACAGTGTCATGAGGTGGAAGTCTAGCTAAATCCCACCATGTAAGTAATTAAGTGCATCTTATCTACCAACTGTCCTGTTACAGCAATTACTAGCCTAGCCCTGTTGTGTTGAAGCTGAATGCTATAACTTTACAACACAAATACACAATTTTATTTATCTGTCTGTTACACAATTTGTCTGACCAGTTCTACACTTTAAACCTCTTTTTCTCAGTATGTTATTTTGTTTATTTGCAGGTCTGAGGTTACATAAACCCTGGACACCAACAGTAGACAGATTACATGGACCCATAAAGTTTACTGACTGCTCTATTAATAAACCAAAGCATATTTGTCTTGCATGCTACACAGTAATCAACCAATAAACCACCCTGACATTAATTAAAAGGCGATTATTATTGATTGACTGATTAAAAGCCATGGCTATGGGTGCATGTTGCATATAATTCTCACACGTGGGCATCCACGGCAGCGGATGGTGGTTCTTAGTGGGATTACATAACTTCTCCCATTAAAACCAGTGCAGCCTGCAGCACCCAATCTCCACCACAAGGTGTCGCCTTGGACCCGAGAGGTACCTGTCCGTCTTTGTGCAGCGGCTCGAGGATGTTGTACATTTTGTCCCACACGGTCGAGTCCCTCTCCTCCAGCAGATGAAAAGAAAAGAACAAGTCAGCCTATTTGACGCTTTAATTGTAATTTTTGTTTTTCTTTTATAATCATGTGAGCACGGGGGCGCACGCACGCGCGCGCACACACACGCACACACAACCACACTTAGTGGAGAGTGTCACGCATAGTCTCACGCGGCTAGAGGGCGTCGCGGCTCCGCTTTTCTGCATCACCGTCCAATGAGCGGCCCGCGTGCCGCCTTCAATCAGCTCGGAGTAAACACGCCGCGGACTCTCCGACCAATCAAAGACGCGACATCCCAGTTCCTGCTCTTATAAATGTGGCCGAACCCGGACTGTTCGGTACCGGAGAATGAGAGAGACACAAGCGAGACATCAACCCAAGACACACTGGACCTCTCTGTCCTTTAGTTTTTATTTCAATTTCCTCGTTTCTCCAGGTAATTATTGTTCTTCTCCTCCTTCTCGCTCTCTAACTTCTCGTGACCAGACTTTTCATTGTTTCAGACTTTCTCTCTTTTTTTTTTTTTTAAATCTCTTTTCATTGTCTTCAGCTCCATATTGTCTGTTTTAAACCTCTCGGTGTGTTTTACTAGCGCGTGTATGTAGTTGTAGGCAGTGGGTGATGGACGAGGAAGCCTATGATGTAATATTTCCTCACCGTGCTTTTGTAACCATGGCTACAGCACCATGTACAGTACAGACAGGGTTTTTTTTTTTCTTTCTTTGCGAGCTCGCCTCATTAAATGTAACTCTAATGGTCATCATTCACACGCGGAGGCAGGTTGCTTTCCCCCTTCTTTGTTTGCAAACTGGAGAAGGGACTCGAACTGTGCCTCCTTTTACATCCTCGGCGCGTTCTCCGTTCTGGAAGATGAGACAATGGTGGTGTTTTTGTGTTTTTCTCTTTTCTTTTTTCTTTTTTTTTTGCTCGCCGCCCCCCCTCGCCTCGACCCATGTTACGCAACATGTGATCCAGAGCGCACATTGGTCTTCATACCTGCACCTCATCTTACTCCTCTTCTTCTGCTTCTGCTTCTTCTCCTCCTCAGGTGTGTTATAGTAGGAGATAAACATGGCCACATCCGCCAGTGCCACCCTGAGTAAAGCTGTAAAGCAGCAGTACATGGAGCTCCCTCAGGGAGATAAAGTCCAGGCCATGTACATTTGGATTGATGGAACCGGGGAGGGACTCCGGTGCAAGACCAGGACGCTGGATGCTGAGCCCAAAAGCATTGACGGTAAGCAGCCTCCTGAATTCTCCTGACAGATATCCTCATGATTTCATAAGCCATGCAGTGTGTTTTAATATGTCCCCTCCTCCCCCCTGTCTTTTTTTTGTTTTTAGATTTGCCTGAGTGGAACTTCGACGGCTCCAGCACTTATCAGGCGGAGGGCTCAAACAGCGACATGTATCTGATTCCTGCTGCCATGTTCCGCGATCCATTCCGCAAAGACCCCAACAAACTGGTCCTGTGCGAGGTGCAGAAGTACAACGGCAAAGCTGCAGGTAACAAAAGAAGCTTCGCCTGTAAACTTTTAAGAGATAATGGATGGGATAATGTGCAGCCCTTTAAGAGAATCAGTGAAATAATGAAATTAATAAGACAGTAAAACAGACTCATGATTAGATACTGTAGCTGTAGTTGTAGGAGGACTCAACATGAAGCAGACAGGACATTACAATGCTTCATGCTCAAAGACAAATACACATTTTAAGTATTTCAGTTGCCCTTTTTTTTTAAATCTTACCAGTTCATCTATACCAAACATGCAGTCTACCCTGAAATGAGCCTCCCTTATCCCTTGGATATTGAGAGATTAAATCTCTGGCAGGTGTGCCATCAGAGGCTCGCTGTGACACAAATGCACTCATTTGCACATGCATGCACTCATTCATTCCTTCGTGCATGCAGGCATTGAGATGTTCAGGGGTGACAGATGCCTCCTAAAGAAGCACTTACTCCAGCAAGTATTGCATTTTATGACAAAAAAGATCCAGAGGCACAAAGTTTTAAATCATGACTGCACTTTTAGTTTCACTGACCCATCTTGCGCGATTTGTCATGGTTACGAATACTGTGTATTTGTCTTTTGGGGACATCTCACAATAGTTAAAGCAAATTTTGAAATCGTTACAAGATGGAGATTACTCACTTCATGTAACTGCAGTTGATTGTCCTGATGTTCGCCTTCTAATCTGAGTTTTATTTGTGCAGAAACCAACCTTCGCATCACATGTAAGAAAATTATGGAGATGGTGGAGGACCAGCATCCCTGGTTCGGCATGGAGCAGGAGTACACCATCCTGGGCACGGACGGACACCCTTTCGGCTGGCCGTCTAATGGTTTCCCTGGACCACAGGGTGAGCAGATAGTTCAAGGGATGTATGCAAGCATGAATCAATGCATGAATGCCTGAATGGTTTGTTTAACTGTTAACTCATTCACACAGGTCCATACTACTGTGGTGTGGGAGCTGACAAGGCCTATGGTAGAGATATCGTGGAGGCTCATTACAGAGCTTGTCTCTATGCTGGAGTCCAGATTTGTGGCACAAATGCAGAAGTGATGCCTGCTCAGGTAATGATCATTACAACCTAATCCATGTTGGGACTTTGCACGTAGTTTTATGGGTCAGACAGCCAGTTTAAAGATATAACTTTTAACGGTGAATTGTTTTTGTGTTCAGTGGGAGTTCCAGGTCGGACCTTGTGAAGGGATCAGCATGGGGGATCATCTGTGGATGGCTCGCTTCCTCCTGCACCGCGTCTGTGAAGACTTTGGCGTCATTGCCTCATTTGACCCCAAGCCCATCCCTGGAAACTGGAACGGTGCTGGCTGCCATACAAACTTCAGCACAAAGGAGATGAGGGAAGACGGCGGATTGAAGTGAGTGTCAAAGGCGTCATGATGTGAAAGATCTGCTTGTGTTTTACGTGAGTTGTTTTCAGTTTTCTGATGAGGGAATCTTTTTTTCCTGCTTTCAGAGCCATTGAGGATTCCATCGAGAAGCTCGGGAAGAGGCACCGCTATCACATCCGCGCCTACGACCCCAAAGGGGGGCTCGACAACGCCCGCCGTCTCACCGGCCACCACGAAACCTCCAACATCAACGAATTCTCCGCTGGTGTGGCCAACCGCGGCGCCAGCATCCGCATCCCTCGCCAAGTCGGCCAGGAGAAGAAGGGCTACTTTGAAGACCGCCGCCCGTCTGCCAACTGCGACCCATACGGTGTGACCGAGGCCCTGATCCGCACCTGTTTGCTGAGTGAGGAAGGGGATGAACCTGCGGATTACTAAATCCACAACTCATAGACTGACCCCTCCTGACTTTATCTTTTCTTTTTAACTAGTACTGTATTTTTTTTCTTCTTCTTCCTCCTCCCCCACTCAGATGATGTTTAACCTGCATTTTAATGGTTTAAAGTTGGCTGGTCAACTTCAAACAAGACAAGGTTAATGACATCTTTGGTAGTTAAGAGCTGGTAATGGCAGGGTATGGCTTTCCTCTCGTCTTTAGAAGGGATCGGCTTTTGTAACACTGTTTTATAGCCCATGTCATATCTTTTCCCTTCCCCGTCTGTTGGTGACTAAAAAAATGAACTAAAAGCACACGGACACTGAAGAATAGAGCTGCTGAAGGGCAGCATGTGTAACATATTAAATCTGACTAGTTCATGTACTGGTGAATAATGTTGACCTGCCTTTTCAAGTATCCAGTCTTCAATGTTACTAATTCTTTGATTTTATGAAGTGTCTATTTTTAAATGGCAACTGTTTTGATGTCTTCAGACTTTGACGCACTGGGTCAACTTTGTTATGGTACACTTTGTAGATGTCTGTACCCAGATGTAATGTTGTTTCAAATGTGGTTGATCTGTCCATAATGCCATTTGTAGATTTCCTCAAGGAGTTTTATCCTTTTGTTAACTGCGATATATTGTAATGCACCTGATTTGGTAAAGCATCACGTTTACTGAACCTGGTGTTTTTTATTGATACATTTAAAACTTTTATTTTTATCACAACATGGCTCTGTGACTCTTGACTTCAAGACTTGGAACAGTTTTTGGGGAAATATTTCTGCAGTCATTTGGAGACGATTGATAATCTGCTCTGTCTGGGGAGTATAAGGCTACAGCTGTTAGCCTTCTGTTTGCTCTAAAGCTCACCGATAAATACGCTGGTAGACATATTGTTGCCTTCAGACTGAGCCAAGCTGGCTTTTCACCAGGATTAATGCTAAGCTAACTGGCTAATAGCTGTAGCTTTAATTAACTGTACAGATGAGAGTGGTATGGATCTCTTTTTAAGATTTTTATTAGGAAGCAAGTAGATTTTCCGAATTAACAAGCTGACAGGATGGGACTGCACTTTGCTTTTCCAGCTGCAAGTAAAGCATCGGTAGAGTCTGAAGTTCTTTTAAAACATGCATTGATGATGATAATAATGGAGCACACATCCCCAAACACACTGGTGCTAATGTCTTACTACTTGCTCTAAACACTCAACACTAATTAAGTCCTAAACAGTTTGTAGTTTTCTAGCTGCGGGGACAAGTTGAGTCTGGTCTCCGTTCTAAAATACAAAACACACGTGTGTAAAAAGCTGTTCAAACATCTGGCAACATGGCAGTTTGCTTTAAGCCGTAAACATTCAAAATCAAACAGTGAAGTGCACCAAAAGGAAGCTCTAGTAAAACAAAAAAAGGCTCTCTGGCTGTGTTTTGTTTTGCCAAATGTTCTCATATTCCAGTCTGGTTGATACGTTGGCAGGAGCTCAACAGCAGCTTTTGTTCTGGCTGGTCTTTAGGACCCTGTGGGAAGTGGTGTACTCACGAGACAGTTATTATGGCTCCTCCGACGCGACAGCCAGAGGCCAATGTTCTCAGAAGTGCTGTGTCATAAACGACACAGCACCTCTCTTCGGACCGGTGTGGCTGCACCAGGCCCGGATCCTGTTATTAACCAAACAGCAAGGCAGCTAAGACGGCTGGCACGTCAGAAAAGTGCTTATTTACAGCTGGACGGGGATTCTGAAACTCAACTAAGAAGAACATGTATAAATATATGCAGAATATAATTTTTAGTTGCTTTTCTGAACTTTAGCATCCACAGACAGGTGGAAAAAGTCCAACCGTAAAGTCCTACTGTAAATATTTCCTGAAAACCCTCGGCCTATTTTTAGAGCTGCACGTGATGTTTGCAACCAAGTTCTTTGCAGCCGTTTGTGCCAGTTCAGCAGTATTTACTGTAAGTCGCAGCTGGCTTTGGCAAAGACTTTTTGCTTCACGGATGTAAACACACTCAGTGAAGACTTAGTTTCCCCACCGACAGAACGTGGAGACATTTCAACTTCGCTTCGCAAAGCGCAAACACACAACATCCTCATTTCACCAGACGTAAACAGTTCTGTGAACTCTCTGCACTTGGGGGAAGGGCAAGATAAGTTTGCTATGAGACCTTTCCCCTACTTCCCAACTGCCCTCACAACAGAGTGTTATTAGCTCGCTGATTGGCTTCACCGGGAAAAGAGTTAACCAATCATAAAGTCGAGGGCAAGTTCAGTCCTGTTTAACAGGAAGTAAGCGGGCCTCGGGCCAGCACATGTACTCTGACTTTGTGTGGTCATCTTTTCTGCTACATCTGCAAACTCTCTGCCGGTTAAACTTTGTCTCGTGCACGCATTCGCAGGTCCATGGAGTCTGTGTCGAAATCTGTCCCACTAAATCCAACATTCCAGGAACAGCTCAGGAAGTTATCACGAAACAACAGATGACAAAATGTAAATTCAACATGTTTTTCAAGTGATTGAAGGAACAAAAAAAACGTGGGATAGTAATGAATAAATAACAAACTTCTATTTGTAGAGCACCTTTAAAAACAGGGTTTGCAAAGCGCTTTGATAATCGAGCAAAAGCAGGAAGACAATACAACGGAATAAACACTCAATAGTCAGGCCAAACACAAGGGGGTCTAGTAGGGTGAGTTAAAACAAGACATGTAATAACACAGAAAGTCAATGTGAGTCATCACAAGTACAAGGAATACAACTGATAGTGTCACGGAAAGGAAGAGAGAAGAAAAAAAATACAAATAAATAAGAATAAAAAGTGCAAAAATAGAAGGAATTAAAAGAAAAAGAACAGTAGAGGATGATTAGAAGATGACATCACATCAGAGCACTTGAGAACAGATTAGAGACTATGAGCAGTAAAAGGAGTAAAGGCCAATAAACAGATTAAAGGCCACAAATAAAAGCAGTAAAGGAGTGAGACAAAATACACAAGGGAGGGATTTAAAACACATAGATAGTCTGAGAGCAGTAAACGGAGTGAAAGGTGGAAGGATGAATATTCAGTGAGAAAAAGCACGACTTCGCATAAAAGCAAGTCTGTAAAAGTGGGTTTTTCAGAAGTGATTAAAAAGAAGAATTTCAGTTTAAAACATTCAGAAATTCACAACATGCAAAACAGAATGTGGAGAAATAATGTTAGGGAAATACTCAAAGGCGTCCACGTGCCGCGTTGCAGAGATACCGACTGAAGTTAGCATGCTAACCAGCTAGCCCCAAAGCTCCTGTGCTAGCTGTGAAAAACACCAGCACTCATCAGGTAGTCCTGCAAACTGCGCTATCAAGGTTACAGCAGCCAGCGATGGATGTGTAAACAGAATACAGTTAGCATTGGTTAGCTGGTGATACTCTGGTGATGTTCTGCCCCTGTTTGTTGGGTTTATGAATTATCAACAGTAGGCCAATTCTTACATATTGCCCCTTTAAGAAAACAAAAATGGATTTAGAAACTAATTTAGACCAAGACAGAAATAAAACATGGCACAGATCTAAAATAATAGAATAGAATAATGATACTGCTGATAAACAGTAAAATATTGATAAGACAGAAGACATCATAAAAAAAACAAACTAATTAATTGCAATAAACATGAACACTAAAACCATAAAAAGATAAACGGAATCGACAGGTTTAAAATTATTATTCTGATAGTTTTTTATTACATTTTTTCTTCAAATTGTTATTTTATTCTTTCCAATATCTTTTTATTATTGTCTCTATTTTTTTTTTTTTAGACTTACTGTTTCCCTCTGTACTGCCGAGTCACCTGCAGAATTTCTCCCAAGGGCGATCAATAAAGGAACATCTTAATCTTAATCTTAAAAACATCAACGTTTCCAGCTCCACTCAGATCCTGAATGTTCATCGGACTCGGAGCAAATCTGTAAACTCTCTGCCCTTTTCTACTTGCCTTTGCCAGGTTTGATAGAGGTGGATTTGTTTAAAAAACAAAAAATGATCCAGCAATAACCAAACACACACACAGACACAACTAAACAACAAATATCCATACTTCTGTTTATGTCTACATCCACACCGATGCTGTCGTGTCGTACAGCTTGAAAATAGTCAAAAAGGTCAAATTTCCTTTCACAATCTTGAACCGAAATCAGAAACTAAACTGAGAATCAAACTGGGTCACAATGTCTCTTTCCCTAACCCAGTTATTCATTCCAGGTGTGTGTCAATATGTTTTATTGTCCAGTAGACACTATCAGACACTACTATGCAAGGGGGAAAGTTAACCAATCATAAAGTTGAGTTCAGGTCCGGTGCCATTGAACACTTATACACGTGCAACACTTTGAAGAGAAGCCAGCAATCCAATCCATCTTTAACTTTGTTTATCTGTGGCGTTTTGTTTTTTTTTTGTCAAATATATTACCCTGAAAATGTGAGTGTCGGGTGGTGGAGAGAGTTCGTAACCTGTCTGATAATAAAGCACGCAAAAAGAACAGTTACACTCAATTACTAGATAGTAGAAAAGGCGACCAGATGAACTCAACAACCCACTCACGCTGTGGTCTGAACCAGAGTTTTCTCGCCGCAGCTAGAGTCCTAGCACGTCGTACAAGAACATTCGATCATATTAACACCAATTAACATGTCAGATCTCATTAAACTCAGAGTCCAGAGAAACAATGCGTTTATTCTGAGTAACATTGCATTTCGCCACCTTCTGTTTTTTGTTTTCTGTTCCTGCAGGCATCCTCCTCCACCTCCTCCTCCTCCTCTTTTTTTCATTCAGGCTCTCCTTATATCTCTATCTCTGTAAAATGTGACGCCTCTTCACTCTGATGCTAACGATCTTGTGTGGCCTGCCCTCTTTCCAGGTCGTCACCACGGTGGAGAGGAGGTCGCGAGGCTCGGTCACCGCTTGGCGGTGCCTCGGCCTGCTCACTCGTCCTCCTGGATCCACAGACTTCATATATATCACATAAACTGTATCAAATATTCTGCAGATCGTAAACTGTGATTTTGTTGTTCTGTTCTGTACCATCTTTTGCATGTCTGTCCGTCCTGGGAGAGAGATCCCTCCCCTGTGACTCTTCCTGAGGTTTCTTCCATCAGTATCAATATGGCAAGTTTTTCCTCATTCGGATCGCGCATCTAAGGACGGAGGACGCCGATCGCTGTACAGTTTCTAAAACCCACTGAGGCAATGTGATTGTGATTTTGAGCTGTATAAATAAAACTGATTTGATTTGATCTGATATCACAATTCTTCTCATAGTCTTCTTCTTTATAGTCCTCTCCGCACGTGCCTTGTCAGACATTGCTCAGCCAAGAAGAAAGTTAGTCAATCCAGAGATCCAGGGCAGGCCCCGTTCTGTGTCAGAGGAAGTTGGCTGACGTCAAGCAAACACATGCAACTATTTGTTTTGGTAGGTTTTTTTTTCTCTTCTGCCCAAACCTGTTGAACTTGTTTTTCAGCATGCCTTTGCAGGTTTACCAGATTTTTCATTTTCCAATTTAAAGAGTACAGTAATTTAACAATAATTTATGGCACAACAATATTTTTGTCAGATCATCTTATGTGGAAGCGGCGACGTGTTTGCAACGGCTGCAATGTATTTCTTCGGGGCAACTCCGCCCCAAAGTCAAAGTTAGGTCGTGAGCTTTCAGAGCTGGACTTCTCCTTAAACAAGACTTTGGGTTTCTGGCAACGCAAAGGATTCCTTTTTTTTTTTTTTTTAATTCTGTAGGAATCATTTTCCATATTGTTGTCAGACACTGAGACACAGAATAACAACCTCAGCCTGTTGGTGTTTAAAACAAGCACTTTTAGTAGATGTAACTTAACTTATCCTGGTCTAAGCCGTCAGCTGAGGTGATCTCCCGGACCAACGCTCAGCTGTAAAATACAATAAATTTCCCTTCAATTTAGCATTTTCTCTGATATTTTCTACCCGTGTTGCAGGACAGCTTCTGTATGAAAGTAAGCAGAAACAGAAGATGGATTAAAACCTTTTTGTGCCAGAGTTGCCCCCATTCTTCCCCCTGTAAACTCCTTCACACAAACATGCAGCATAACTGAGACCTGCATCCAAAAACAAAAACATTACTGCACTAAATTACTGGGGGGGATTAAACCGGCCCACACACACACTGCATGTGATTCCAAACATTACCAAAATCACAACATTTTAATTGCGGTGTATTAATCACTCCCTCTGACCGTGTTTCAGTTTAAACACTGCAAGGATCGACTGTATGCACCTCTTGATTGGGTGTTTTCTTCCTCTTATTTAACACTTGTGTGTCGTAATTCCACTGCAGGATGTTGGGAGTTAACCACCTCGCTACGATCTGTGAAAAGCACCTAATGGCATTCAGTAAGCATTTCAAATCCCTTCCACTTCCTCGCTTCGAAGCTCAATTAGGGGTGTGTGCGTGTGTGTGAGTGTGAGTGTGAGTGTGTGTTGAAGGGGGGTTCGATTTGCATGCAGAATCCGAACCACCCTCCGCCTGGGAAGCTCAGAAGAAGGGGAGACACTGGACAAAGGATGCAGAGGGATGCTGCCGTGTTGCTATGACAACCACCGGAATGTACAGGCTGGATCTCGGTGGTTCTTGTGTAAAGTGGGAAACGAAAAAAACGCGTGTTATGTAAGGAGGGGAAAAATGAAATGGGGATTCATAAATGGAGCTGCACATTAAACCCCCCTGGCCGAACACTATTATAAGATGCTAGGCGGGTTAGCGCACACTCACACTATGGCGCGCGGTGCAATTGCCCTCCAACTATGTGCATTTTTTTTTCTTTTTTTTCCATCTTGAAAATATTCACTGACTGCTAATGTTAATCTTACATAAAACTGAATGCAACACTGCAGGAAAAAACACCACGCGTGCACTCAGCATCTATCATTTCTAAAGGTTATGGCTTTGCTGTCAGTGCATGTTCTGTATGGTCCTCCTCACTTGGTGCTGTGTTGTTGTGTAACACATCGTACTAGTTCAAACCAGTACTGCCGCCTCTTTCTACAATGCATAACAGGAGAAGGGGACCTCTGCATTAAGGGCATGTTTTAGGAAGGATGAGGCAAAGATGGAAAATTGTAAAACAGCCTAGAAAGGAAGCCTTAGAACAGAGTTTTTGTGCAAAATCCTGTATAGGCCAACTGTAAGAAATGAAGAGTATATATGTCAGTCGAGGACATAGTTGTCTCATGGCTCATTTCTTGGCAAGACGCATGTGTAATCCTATCGAGGAGAAAAGATGAGTTTGAGCTTATCTGAGGGGGGCTGGAGTTTTTCTTTTGAGCAACAGTGAGAAAAGTGTGAAAGGGGTTTTGAGGAAGAACAACTTTAGCCCTTTCTGGCAGATCTCTCTCCCACACATTCACGCTCACGTGCACGTGTGCACACAAGGGAGAACTGACCACACGTGCTCACGTTAACTCAAGGAAACACATGTGATAACAGAGCCCCGTCTGCAGCGGCCGAGAATAACAAGCTGCTGCATGTTTGCAACCCCCGTCAGTCGCACAGTCGGAGGGATCGGTATTTTCACACGGGCAGATGCTGTTCCCTGACCAGGCGCATCCTGATTGGCTCAGCGCTCTGGTGCGGTTGGACTAATGCTGGATCTCTTGCAGCCACTCATGCTTACCTGCTCCATGATTGGTTGCGCGATTACCCATGACACAGTGACACAGATTTGACTGTACTGCTGCAGCACACTAACTGTGGTCTGCCTGTGTTTCTATCAGACAGCAGATAAATACAGCGGATGATTGGTGGTGCTGTTTTCGCAGTGCTGCAGGGTAGAGGAGGGGGCATAAGTGAGGGGGGTTTTATAGATAAAGATGATTCTGCAACATGGATGTGTTTTTTAACCTACTTTTGCCAAAAAACAAACAAAAAAAACATTTGATGCACTATGTAGGTTTGAGGAAGAAATGTCTCAATCAGCAGAGAAAGATGTTCATTGAGTGATTTTTTTTTCATAAAACTGTTTAACTTAGCGTAAGTAGTCGTTCATCCACTCTCATACTTTAATCCTGGGGAGGGCATAAAGTCCTGAATCTGTGATCCGTGTTTTATAATTCAGTGCAAAGACTGTTATGGTCACAAGCCGTTCTGCTCTGTCTCACATCAGTTCAATCCGTTCACACTTCCATGAATTGCATAGTTGGCAGAGCCGGTGGCCAGATGCCAGTACTCTCTCAGTTCCTAATTCACAAGGAGGGAGAGGGCTCCCCTCCCCCCGCAAAAGCCCTCCTGATGATTTATCTGCAGGGGTTGTCCCCTCCTAACACACAAAACAATGGATGACCCGCACCCCCCCATGAGTCCACTTTTCTGTGTAATTTTCCACAAGGAGTGGAAAAAAACATCCATGTCCGAACAGAAACCTAAGCATGCTGACCAAAGGTTTTCTCTAAGACACTTGATCCAGTGAAACTGTGTCAAGTCAAATTAAAAAAAGTGACCCAAAATAAAACTTTATTGGTTTATGTGGGGACTTAGCAGGAGAAGAGAGTATAAATATTGAGAGCTGGAAGTGGAAGAAAAGGATGCTCTGGACACTAATACATGTGGATTATTAAAATGTATCGAACAATTTAACATTTATTCATTAAAAAATACAAATATATCACAATATATCACAGATTCAATGACGTACATAAACATTCCTACAGATTTTTGATGAGATTCAGAGAGGATGGACTGAAACCTGACCACATGTGAACCATAAATGTTGGTGTAATTTCTAATAATTATGAAAAACAGGACAACACATCTTGAGAGATTGAGATTTTATAATAAAATGTTGGAGATTCGTTCAATAAGCTCTTGGACTCTTTGTTTTGGTATTGTTTTTTTTATTTCATATTCCTGTACTTAAAAGCAATAAACATATATATTAAAGAACAAAAACAAAAGAGCATTCATGTATGAGCATAAGTTGAACTGCATGTTGGAGTTGCACAAAGGACGTATAGTCGTGTTCATGCTGCGTGATTCCAACAGCTGCCTCTCACATGACAGCTGTTGCATTAGGCCTGTTTAAAAGATTGACCTGCAAACACGTCAACATTTTAGGTCAATTTCAGCAGAGAATGGACTCTTCTGCTGAGCAGACACTTAATGAACCTCACCATCGTGGCATGAGTCAGCCGTAAATGCCTGGAGCACACTCCTTGACACGCATTCTCTCTCAGTGTTAGTCACAGCTGTACACACCTTGTTCCAGATGAAAGGTGCAGCAAGCAGTTCTGAGGTAAGGTAGCCCCACAATGACAAATACCGACACTTCCTGACTGCGGTTCGGTGTTTGTCTCACCTTTTGTATGTCGAGCAACATTTGTAGCAGCAGTCAGTGAATCGCATCCTTGATTAAACGCATGTGGGACTTCTTGAAGAACAGGACGAAGTGGATGTTCCAGTGTGAAGAAAAGACAGCGGTGGAAGAAGTGCTCAGATTCTTTACTTAAATAATTAAATAAACCACACGTGAGGTGCAACATGTAAAAATGTTGGTTCAAAACATTAAAAATCCTGTCTGGTAATACAACCCCGACCTCCCAGTCTGGACTGATCGCTGTCTGGATCACTAGCTGCACAGCTAACTGAGCTAGCAAGCTAACGGCCACTACACTTAGCACCATTTAACGGTAACTGTGGTTAGATGGTGCTCCCTACTCGTTCGGAGACACCTTGCTCCAACAGGCGTCCAATTCTTACATACTGCACTGTTTAGTAAAACAACAAAACTCTTACCAGCTAAATTATACCTTAAAGGACCAGTGTGTCGGATTTACTAACTCCCTCGGGAGACATAAAAGATTCATGCCAAGGTAACGAAAACACAACAATTTTTACGTTTTATTCTTAACCACTTTTCTATATTTTGTATATTTCGGTAATATTCAATACTTTGTTACATTCTCAGATAAAAACTGAGCCCAGTGTTTGACCCTGACCCGGGGAACCCACTGGTTGGTACTGGCTGGTACTGGTTGTTACGAGTTGGACTATACCGTTTTTGGAGCAATCTCTAGCACAAGAATTTTACAAGGATTGATGAAGTTCTGCCTTATCTTATCTTATCTGTATTGTATATATGAAAGGCAAGTTGCCTTCTTTGTTTACAGTTTGTTAGTTTAGTCCACTGGGTTTGAACTTTGGGGTCGGAGCACTTTAAACATTCATAATATAAATCTAAGAGGTTGTGAGATGATTAATGAGGCTCTAAAGAAAAAACATCCAAAGTTCTGTTACACAGATCTTTTTGTTTTTGTTCTTTTAAAAACTTTTCTGTGATTAAGGAATCGGGTTTGTTTTTGTTTTTGTGAAACACGTGACTTTGGTCTCTTTGGCCCTAAAAAAAAAAGCTGTTTAAATGAAACCATCTGAAAAAAGTCTGGAGGGGAAATGACTCTTAGGTGTGAGTGCAAACAGCAAAAAAATGACATGGAGCTCCACCCAGACGCTGCTTTTTCTGGAAAGAGTCACAAGCCAAAAATCTGGAAATCTGTAACATCACAGTGCATTTTTTTCACGTTGTTCTATTTTAAGGTCAGATGTTTATGTTAAAAGCAAACTGAAACTATAGTTGTCAGATAAATGAGTAAAATGTACCTCTCTCTAAAACATTGTGAAGTGGAAGTTTAGTAAATGTGCTTGTTGACTTTCCAACACTGGAGAAGCACAAATCACTGGTGGTTCAGAAATGCACTTGCACTATATGTAGTATGACCCTGCAGTTGCTGGGTTGGACAGACGGTGGATGAGGTAACGCTGAATGTAAAAGGGAGTAAAACTTCCTCACGTGACTCACGTGCAAGAGGAAACTAATTGAAACTGCATGGTTGTATGTGTTACAGGGTGTATTTACAGCTGCTCTTGTGGCAGATGTGATCAGTATATATATATATATATATATATATATATATATATATATATATATATATATATATATATATATATATGTATATATATATATATATATATATATATATATATATATATACACACAAGTCTTTATTTGTATTGATACATTTACTCACTTTGCCAACAGCTTTAGGATCTCAGACACACGTGGCTTCAGATGCTGTGTGGTGACCTGGATCCTGTTTGAACCTGTTTACACACGGCTGTCTGGTAACTGGGGACAGTGGACACACGAGACATGTCTTGTTTCAGTACATTTAGTTACCTCTCCACGATGAAACAATTATCAATTGATTACCTAAATGGTATTTGCCTTAGCACTTTCTTGTTTGGGCTTTGCTGGCTGGTGATCCTATGTGCAAATATCAAGCAACAACAATAAGGTGGCGACTATACACTAAAGAAGAAATGCAGACTGGATGTCTGGTGACAGAGTGAGTGGCTGCAGGGCTTATTCTTTATTGTCTATTTGTCATGTAGGAGTATGCAGGAAGATACCCAGGCAGGCAAATATTTTAGTCAACTTCAGACACGATTCATGAATCAGGTTGGAAATATTGGTCCATGTGAAACAACATCAGGATTCATGTTTTAACAACTGACATGTTTAGCACTGTGCTTTGATTATCTTATATGAGATGCTGTGTTAAGAGAGGACAGATATTCGTTTATTAAATCTTGTTGGGGACTTGCAATAAATAATATATGAGAAATATATAAGAAATATATGATATGAGGTTTTTGTCTTGGCCCACATGATCTTTCAACCAGAATTTTTTTTATTACTGTTCTATTTCTTGTGGAGTAATAATGCTCATTAAGAAGGATATACCTAATTATAATGGCAAAGGACAGAAAGTCACGCAAGGACACTTGCTGTCCCTAATACCATGCTGTGTCTTAAAAATACAGTACAATAGGTGTTTGTTTGTGGCTCTCCATTGGAAAAAGTTGGTTGCCTCTGATGTGAAGCACAATGTGGTGAATGGGGAATTAAACCGAGTTTGTGATCTCTTTAAAAGACACGGAAAAACAAAGAGAAGTGCTGCAGCAGAAGTGCTTCTTGATGCAAGAAAAAGGCTCGATAAAGAAGAACTCAAAGATGTGATGTGGGAGTTGATTACTGAGGTGCGTTATTACCCAGGTTGTCAAATGGGTTAGGTTAGTGTTCAGCCTGACCAACTAACCCAAAACATCAGTACATGAGCGCCTGCATTGAGACTCAACAATCAATTATCTTTATCCAGAATCGCTTACTGCACCTTTCCTCACAAATAGAAAACAAGTGTGCAACAGCTTACTTCCTCATATCTGAAGTGGCTCATCATTCTGGAACCTCATTTGTACTTCCCAGTGACTGCTGTAGAATCTACTGACGTCAAAGCTTTGTGAGGAAATACAAATAATACAGTAAATGAAAGGGGAAGAAGGATCTAACAAATTACTGTAGATGTAGATAAAAAGATCAGCTAAATACCGATTATACTGCTGACTCTTCTAAACCTGTGATATGTGACAGTGTAATTCTCTATGTGTTGTTTTTACCAGTTTAGTTATTTATTTTCTATTAATTTGGACTTTCTGTTTGTCTCTGTCAGTCCGAGTGTTCAGGCCATATAGGCTAACAGTGAAAGCAACTTATAATTACCCATATTTACATTTATTGTTAGGCAGTGACCTCAAGCATGCGAAGGGTTAAACAGCTACAAGGAGGGTGCTGTTCATGTCCACTGTGAAACCAAACTCAATGGTGAGTTATTTCAACAAAGTGAAATGACATCGCATACACAAGTAACCGAAATTACATACATAATGTAAGTATGTTCGTAGCTGAATTTATAGATTTCTTAACCTAACCAAGTAGTTTTAGTCCCTAAAAGTAACTCTCATTTTGTTATGTTCGAAAAGCAAAGAGAGAAATTATTTTCATCATTCGACAGTTTGAAAATCTGATGGGTTTTGCAAAAAATACCAAAATTGGTTGCTTTCTTGCGTGCAAATGCTCAAGGGCATCATTTCTTCCACACCTTAAATCCCTCAGCCCACTGACCCTGGTACTGAGCTACACAATTACAATACTGCATGCCCTGAGGATATTAAGACAGAGCTGAACACTGCATAAGGCAAACAACCTGGTTAAAGTCCATTGGTGGTTATGGTGAACAGGCAGAAAGAATGGCACTGGGACAGCGAGTAAAAACAACTGCTTTGTCTTTCTTTGTTCATCCATCCATGTGTTTCTAGTCCTGACCAGCTAAGACAGGAGAAGCCTGTTTGACATTTTCCTATTGAACACGTCTCCCTATTGTTTATAGGTGTCACAAAGGGAATGCTTATTCTTCCAGGATTCATATTGACCTGACTTTCACCTCCCTTTAAGCACACACACAGACACGGATGCTACAATGCACACATATGTCTCTGGCAACTTGAAGCCATATTGGGGTGTGTTAAAGTTTGCTCAAAACCAAAGGGACAAAACACAAAGTCAAAGTATTGCTTCGCCATTAAACAAGATCATACCCGACCGGACTGTTGATAGGGTACATAACAGAGAGATGGAAAAAAAACAGAGATTACACATTGTATTAATTTAATCTTGTTTGTTTTGGCTTGAAGGCGCAGATATAGCAAACTAGTGTTACATAAGATAACCAGGTGACTGAATGAATAAGGTCGAGAGGTAGATGACGTGACTTTGTGATGCTGAAGAGATTAACATCCATCAGAGTTGATGGAATGAGTCAATTGATATTTGCAATTTAAAAATGGCTATTGATACACTTGATGCTTTTGAGGAAAAAACTAGAGTTTTACTTACCTTATATATTCTTTGTCATGCTAGTAGCATTTGGCCCAGATTTAAATATCTCATCAGCTTTTGAATGAAATTTAGTTCACGCATTCATTGTCCCTGGAGGATAAATCATGATTAAATTTTCTTTCCCAGACAATTTTAGCTAATGCTGGCACTCAGTTATAGTCAGGTCAGTTTGACATGTGTAGTGATAAATCACAGATTTTCCTCAAAGGGCTTTACAATCCGTTCAGATAAGGATAAGGAACTCTGGATACTTGCCATTCGCTGTCTATATAAGCTGCATTCAGGTAGCAATGCATCGTGTTTTGTTGCATTGCCTGCTCCTCAACTGCACAAAGTTGAGGGCAAGGTTATTTAACTGAAAGTAGCAAATTCCTGAAAAACTATAGAAACAAACCGTTGTCGAGTCAAAAGGAAGACAGATTGGGTAACTGCATGGCTTACTTCTGGCCTAAAATGGATTTGGAAACAAATTTCAGAAAGCTATTACCATTATGTGAAAGAACTTAAAATCACAGGGTAATCAGTTGGGAGACTGTGAGAGACTCACCTTCTACACACACAGGTGACTCACAAAGGAGAGGCTTGGTTGGCAACACAAGTGCAAGTACGTACATGTTACCCAATTAGACATCATAGCCTACGTACTATGAGTGTAATACCCGACTTAGACTTTCCGGTTTTATTACATCGCACCTGAAGATAGAGGGGCAAATAGGCTCATTGTACCCGACGGATGCATGCAGAATGATTGACTCTTGATTTAAACTGATAAACTAGCCATTAATTAAATGCACAGGAGAAGCACATACAACATTGTCATCTGAAATGTGGTGAGGTAGAAGTGTAAAACAGTAAAAAAAATAAAAAACAACACAACACTAGGACCTCTCAGTGGTACAATACTTACAGGTAGGTGGCTGCACCTGTGCTCCACCATGGGTTATTTATAGACACATGAGGTAAGCCTTGTTTTATGTTACATCATTTACATGTAGAAAAACTTCCCTCAAGTTTCTCATTCTTTCCGTGATAACTGAAGCCGCTGAGCAGGAGATGAAAGACATGACGGGAGACTTGAAGGCCTCCTCCCCTTGTTAGTCATGCCGGGGCGGATACCTCAGGGCAAGACACGAGTCCTGAGAGTCAAGCAGCTCTTCAAGACTGACAAACACCGGCGACCAGCCCACAGACTGAGTGTCTAAACCTCAGATAACCCCGTGGTGTAAACAGGCGATACAATGAAAGCTGTAATGGTTCCATTAGTAATGATTACAGAAATAAACATATTTTTGTACCGTGTTCTGCTCTGCACCTGTGTTTACTCATCGGCCTTTCATGGGTGATGGTGACCTACACTTGGATTATGTAATCTCCAGGAACGTATGGCCACAGTCCGTGTGTGTGTGTGCTACAATTCATGAGCAGATTTTATACGCATGATTAGGCACGTAAAACACACTGACCCTCTTGTGAGCAAAGCCGCTGGATTTCGTTTCCCCTTCACATAATGAGCATGTCCCCTGCCATTCAAGTTTGCATAACTCAAAAAAAAAAAACTCGTCTGTATTCGCTCGTGTGTGAGACGGCGTAAAAAGACAAAGTTAACACGACAATTATAATTATTACATAACGTCCTTGCATTTAGTTTCTTGGTGCGTTTGTCTCATCTTTCTTGTGCTTTGGTTTGAGTCTACATTTGTTGTCTATGGCGCTTACGCCTTCAAATTTAAAGGGGCGCTCCGTCAATTTAACACGTAAAGGTCAGTTTACCAGTCATTGTGAGTATTACTCAGCCTGTGAGGACAGTTGTGTAAGGTAGTACGTAAGTTCATTAAGTCAGGGAAAATAACGGTTAGAGGCACAAGATGGCACATCTTTAGCAACATTACTTCTAGGAATGGCATAGTGAGTCAGCTGGTTGGTCATTTTGTCAGTCCACCTCTGATCCTTCAGCTTCTGGCTTGCAATGTGACTTTGTGCAGACATTTATGGTTCCTGAAACACTAGGATGTAGACTGCTGGTATTAGGGGTGTCGACGGTTAACCATTAACCCAGGGGCGAATCAGGATCAGACCTTTAAGGGTGCTCAGCTCCCACACATTTAAAATGATAAATGTTTTTTTTTTTCCTCTCTCAGCTAAACAGTTTGACACTGATTTGCCGCTCTAACAATCTTCACTATCTGTCCACTTTATCTGTTTCTTCCAAATCTTGCTCTCTCTCTCTGTTCTCTCCATCCTCATCTTTTACTTTTCACACTTGACAAACAAACATACCATATGCAGCTAGAGGATGACCTGTAATCTGATAATATATCATGAAAACAAAATGTTTTTGACGTAAACACATTTAAGAGTGTGTTCCATATTTGATTACAGCATATCAATAAACTGCTTACTCATTTGAAATCATTGTGGAGAGATTTCTTCTGAGACAAATTCTAATTTGAAAATGTGCTTTAACATAATCAACGTCTTCACTGCCACCAAATTCACATTGCCAGTATGTGAGTGCTGGCAGAAGTGGCTATGAGGGACTTGAAACATGAACAGGGGCCTCATTTATAAACGTTGCATACGCACAAAAGAAGGCGTACGCAACTCTCTACGCACACTGTGGGATTTATAAAAAGATAACTTGATGGGAAAATGTGTGGTCCTCCACGCACACTCTGACTCATGCACAGTTTATTTGCAAGAAATGGATAAAACATAAAACATATGATTTAGGACAATAGTAAGACAACAGTAGGACGAATTATGTTTATACCGATATGAATGCAGTTTAATATGTTAATATCCGATATCATACAGCCCATTTCGTTTCATCTCCGTTTTCAATGCAGACGCATAAAACACTTTGTAACAGTGTTTTGTTGCCCTACAAATAAAGACTACAATTATCTTGTATTGTTAGTCTGAAGGACTGTTAGTCAGTCAGGGTAATTCTGACACGTGTAGCAGATATGACCTAATGGATGGGTATATAAAGGTATGTATTTACAATGCGTTATGGCGCACAATGGATGCTTTGGCACTGTTGGAGGATGTGGCAAACGGAAGGAAACGGAGGGAGCGGAGCATCAGAGACCAGCAACATCCACTGGCCAACAGTGACGAGTGGCTGATGAGCCGTTTCTGACTCCCACGAGCTGTCCTCTTGGATCTATGTGCGGTATTGGGCCCAGCGTTGGAGAGGAGCACCCGCAGAAACCGCGCAGTGCCAGTCCCGCTTCAAGTGGTGTAATTGGTTTGTCGCAGCAGTACATAATGTTTCCTTATACGGTGAACGGGCAAATAAAAATGCGCAATTTGCAGCATTGTCCGGTTTCCAAAATGTAATCGGGGCCACTAACTGCACTCATGTTACTATAAGAGCACCGAGTGAGAATGAATTGGGCCGGCATCGGTGTCCCCCTCCTCCGTCCACGTCACTCAGGACGGATTCCCCGATGATCCCCGCCAGTTTTTCATCCAGCGGGGTGAGCTCTGGTTGGCCCGTTCGCCTTTCACTCTGCTTTCAGTCATGAATGAATATTAATTAGGGGCGTTTCTCTGAATATTTATTGGCAACTATGGGCGTGGTATGACCCGCACACAGGTGCGCCACATTTAGAGTGGATTGTGATTTATAAAGGGAAATCGGCATAGGACGTGCGTGCGCACTGTTTTATAAATCAGGATATTTTTGCGCTTACGCACCTTGTGTTTCGTGCGTACACAACCTTTTGACGTCAATCCTACGCAGTTTTACAAATGAGGCCCCAGGTCAAAATGTTAAGTTGTCCAGTACTTCGGCTAATGACAAAATGAACAATCCAACATGCTTATAGTAAATTTATTCATAGCATTTTCACTGTGAGCATGTTAGCCTACCAATATTAGCATTTGGCTGAAAGTACCTCCGTGCGGAGTTAAGCCTCAGGAAGCTGCTTGCATCATTGAAGGCCTTGACTTGTTTAAAATGTGTCTCATGAATACCCCAGCTATACTGAAATGCAGAAATAACCCATAAATCCTGTTTGTAAGAAAATTTGACCTACGTACAATCCAAACGCTGCAGTGTTAAAGTTGGGAAAGACATTCCCTTTCTTGGTTTATTTCTTACTCTCCTTCCCATTCCAACTGTGGCACAATTTGCATTGTGGTGTAAATAAACCACGCTGAGCCCTTTAATCTTTGTTCCCACAGAGATTTGATGCAAATCAGACTGGTCGCTGTTGCATAATTGCCAATCATGCAAGTCAGACAAAAGTCTACAGTTACTCAGTATATTAATGCTGGAAACTGCTCTCCAGAAAGTGACCAGAAGAGCTGCACAATCCTCACAGGCCACAAACGTACAAAATACTGTTTTTCCACAGATGGACTGCCTGAGTTACCCGGTAACCCCGTTTTTAAATGATATAAATAGCCATAAGGTCTCAAAATGTTTGAACAAAACCAAGTTTCATTTGCTTTGCACAAATACCCAGTACTGTTTAACCCATTCCAAAGCTCATGTCTGGGAAAGAAGAAATGAGTAAACATATCAGTTAAGTTGTTATGTGCGGTGTCCTTGAGTGCTTTGAAAAGCGCCTTCAAATAAAATGATTATTATTAGTTAAGAGTTTTATTTAAAAGCAGAGAAAACTTTGATGCACAGAAATGTCTTCAACAGAACTCTTGCATGATTCGGCAGATTCCCTACTTATCGGTGTGGTCACAGATCTAAAGCAAGGATGACTCTGCCTTTGCTTTATTCTGCAGCTTTTGCCCCACTTTCAGGTGCCCTCTCCCTCCGGCTTCAGGAAGGGGGCCTTTTTGTAAAGGGACTGCGAAGATGCCGCTGTTGCCGGCAATGATGCCGCGGCCGTCAGCCACGCTGCTGCTGTTGTAGCTGCTGCCGCGGCCGTCAGCCGCGCTGCTGCTGCTGTTGTAGCTGCTGCCGCGGCCGTCAGCCACGCTGCTGCTGCTGTTGTAGCTGCTGCCGCGGCCGTCAGCCACGCTGCTGCTGCTGCTGTTGTAGCTGCTGCCGCGGCCGTCAGCCACGCTGCTGCTGCTGCTGTTGTAGCTGCTGCCGCGGCCGTCAGCCGCGCTGCTGCTGCCGTCACCCAGGAAGTTGCCGAAATTGGAGAAACCGGCGTGGAGGACGTTGTTGCCCTCACGGTTGCCGGCCGCGATGCCGCCATTCCCGTTCCCCTCGCCGTTGCCGGCGAAGATGCCGCCATTCCCGTTCCCCTCGCCGTTGCCGGCGAAGATGCCGCCATTCCCGTTCCCCTCGCCGTTGCCGGCGAAGATGCCGCCATTCCCGTTCCCCTCGCCGTTGCCGGCGAAGATGCCGCCGTTTCCCCTGCCGTTGCCGGCGAAGATGCCGCCGTTTCCCCTGCCGTTGCCGGCGAAGATGCCGCCGTTCCCCTCGCCGTTGCCGGCGAAGATGCCGCCGTTCCCCTCGCCGTTGCCGGCGAAGATGCCACGGTTGCCGTTGCCGTTGCCGGCAGAGATGCCACGGTTGCCGTTGCCGTTGCCGGCAGAGATACCGCTGTTCCCGGCGGAGATGCCGCTGTTCCCGTTGCCGTTACCGGCGGAGATGTCGCTGTTCCCGTTGCCGTTACCGGCGGAGATGCCGCTGTTCCCGTTGCCGTTACCGGCGGAGATGCCGCTGTTCCCGTTGCCGTTACCGGCGGAGATGCCGCTGTTCCCCCTGCCGTTGCCGGCGAAGATGCCGCCGTTTCCCTCGCCGTTGCCGGCGAAGATGCCGCCGTTCAAGAAGTCGGGCAATCTGCCACCGAACAAGCCGCCGAAGCCGTCGTCGACGGCCACGCTGCGGCTGTTGCCGCCACTGGTGCTCGCGCTTCCGCCTGCGGGGAAGGTGCCGCTGAAGGTGCCGCTGCCGGAGGGGAAGGTGAAGGTGAAGGTGAAGGTGCCGCTGTTCATGGCCTTGCCTACAGGGACATCTTTCTCAGTTTTAAGCTGTACAGGTTTCACGTTGCCAACTGATGACTCAGCTTCCACATCATTGGTTTCCAGTTGTACTGAAAGTGAAGGAGCTGATTAATGAAAACAATTCAAGTGAAAGGAATTGATGTTCTCTACACTGACACATTGCTGTGAAAATTCACTGCCAATTGAAAAAAAAAAAACAATGTTATTGATACAGACTTCGGATACACCAAAAGACTTACTGGCCACCAGTCCAACAGAACATTTGGCTCTCAGTATCCATGATGTCAAAGCAACTTAATTAAAGCTAGGCATTTTGTTGCAACACCACACAGACAAACACATTAACCTGAAAAATCTCATTGTGAGACTACTTAATAAAAAAAATAAAAAAAAGCCTTCACACACATTTTACCAGTAGGCTTTTGCTGAACCTGCTCACCTTCTTTAGCATCTTGCTCCCCCAACATGGACTCCATTGACTGGAGAAGTGCAATGGCCTTCTTTAATGAGAGCTCATTGGGAGACGAATCTTTTGTACAAAGAGAAATTGTTAGTGTCAGAAAGTAGCTCACAAAAAGGATTTGGGCACAAATGTTGTTACCTTCCATCTTCCTCTGAAGCACATGGTCATTTCTTTTATTTGTCCCACCAACTGGCAAACAAGAGCCTGTGGATAGCACACTTGCTGTTAATCAAATGTTCATGCCGTTTGATTGCACAGTATGACAGACCAGTCACAACTTAAATCTTACATATCAAGTTATGCTAGAGCATCCTCTAAGATGTCAAGCTTTTGCCTGAAATACTGTTAACTTATGTAATCATGTAAACTTAAACAGAAGCTTGAAATGGAATGAAATATGAAAACCTTTGGCAAGCCAAACAGTCAGGACACAAACGAAGAAGGCCCACATAGCTCCCATTGCATCAGTCACCAACAGGAAATGCTACCTGTGCCACACACTGGGTCTTAAAAAGCCTCTCATGCAGGTGGCACACCTGTTGCTGATCAGCTTTAATTAGCTTTCCTCATAGGCGCTGCAATTCAGCCCCTCCTGTAACAAGCACAGTGATGTGCACAGGAGGGGGGCAGGGGGGGCGGTCGCCCCCCCTTGTGGCCCAGTTGTTGAAAAACGCGCGCTAAAGTGCCCTCTTGGGTGGAAAAAACACACTAAACTGCCACCTTGGCTGGTTAAAACATGATAAACTGCCCTCTTGGGAGGCAAAAACGTGTGCTAAAGTGCCCTCTTGGGAGGCAAAAAACACACTAAACTGCCCCTTTGGCTGGTTAAAACATGATAAACTGCCCTCTTGGGTGGCAAAAACGTGTGCTAAAGTGCCCTCTTGGGAGGCAAAAAACACACTAAACTGCCCCTTTGGCTGGTTAAAACATGATAAACTGCCCTCTTGGGTGGCAAAAACGTGTGCTAAAGTGCCCTCTTAGGAGGCAAAAACGTGTGCTAAAGTGCCCTCTTGGGAGGCAAAAATGCGTGCTAAAGGTCCCACCTGGTTGGCAAAATACAACTGCCTTCTCAAAAACGCGTGCTAATGTGCCCTCTTGGGAGGCAAAAAAATTGTGCTAAAGTGCCCTCTTGGGAGGCAAAATACGCGTGCTAAAGTGCCCTCTTGGAGGAAAAAATGCGTGCTTCCTGGTTGGCAAAACACACTAAACTGCCCTCTTGGCTGGTTAAAATATAAACTATCTATGTAGGTGGCAAAAGGGCGTCTTTAAGTGCCCTCCTCATTGGCAAAACACACTAAACTGTCCTCTTCGGTGAAAATAAAACACTTAATTGCTCTCTTGGGTGGTTAAAACAAGTTTAAGCGCACTCCTGGTTGGCAAAACATGATAACCTGCCCTCTAGTGATGGATGGTATGAACGCATGCTTAAGTGCCCTTGTGGTTGGTAAAACACAAGTTCTCTCTGCCATTGCGCTGCCATTGGATGGAGAATATTGATTCCAATTAAGGCATGCAAGCTTTCCCAGAGTCATTATAAACCCTGTTTCTGTTCAATACACTTTGTATGGCCATTAGCCCATATGTTCTGTTTTTTTTAAATGTATTTATTTATTTATTTTTTGCAAACGGGCTAAAAAAACTTTCTAGATTTTGTTTTCAATTTACAATTTAGGCTAGGTCATTTAGATTCATTGTATTTAGTAAATAATGGAATAAATTGACAGCAGCTAGATAGATGGCAACTTAAGTTTTAAGAACACATTCCCGTTGTTAAAATAAGTCCATTCCATCCATTTAAGTATTCAATTTTAGACACACTCTCTCTCAAATGCTCACATGTCAGTGGGGACTTAATACTGACAGAGGTGCAACCCGGCATCCTACTGTTGTGTGAAGTAGGTAGCTAATATAGCAAGCTGTCTATTAAGTTAGCAATTTTGCATTACTAAATACTAGTGTATGTAGCTTGGAAGTGCTATTATTAGGTAGAGATACCTATCACATGTTTAAGCCTAGGCTGAGGAGCTAGCCTAGCTAAGTCTTGCGGGAATAGCTTTTTGAAGCTAGCCAGTAAAATGAAGCATTGGGTTAGCATTGCATATCAGGATTTCCGCCAGGTTTAAGTTGACCCCCCGCCAGGCTAAGCATTTGGGATTTTTTTAATTCTATTTTAATATTTAAAAATGCTTTTCTTTAAAATGCCTTTTTCAAGTGCACAGCTCAGTTGGAAACATATACAGAGGCTTGCAAAAGTGTTCACCCCCCTTGAACTTTTCCACATTTTGTCACGTTACAACCACAAACTCAATAGTATATTAATGAGATTTCATGTGATAGACGAACAAAAAAGTGTTTTTCAAACATTTTTAAAAATAGAAAACTGAAAAGTATGGTGTGCAAAAGTATATAACCCACTTTACTCTGATACACTTAAATAAAATCCAGTGCAACCAATTGCCTTCAGAAGTCACCTAATTAGTAAATGGAGTCCACCTGTTTGTAATCTAATCTCAGTGTAAATACAGCTGATCTGTGAAGGCCTCAGAGGTTTGCTAGAGAACATTGTTGAACAAACAGCATCATCAAGCCCAACCGGACAGGTCAGGGATGAAGTTGTGGAGAAGTTTAATAAAGCACGGTTAGAATATGAAAAAGTATCCTAAACTTTGAACATCTCACAGAGCACTGTTCAATCCATTGGATGGGAAGATGGATGGAGCCAAATACAGGACAATCTTGGAAGAAAACCTGTTAGAGTCTGTAATAGACTTGAGACTGGGGCGGAGGTTCACCTTCCAGCAGGACAACGAGCCTAAACATACAGCCAGAGCTACAATGGAATGGTTTAGATCAAAGAATATTCATGTGTGAATGGCCCGGTCACAGTCAAGATCTAAATCCAAGTGAGAATCTTTGGCAAGACTTGAAAATTGCTGTTCACAGACACTCTCCATCCAATCAGACTAAACTTGAGCTATTTTGCAAGAAGGAATGAGCAAAGACTTGCAGCTGTCATTGCAGGGAAAGTTGGTTTTACAAAGTATTGACTCAGGGGGGTGAATACTTTTGCACACCACACTTTTCTGTTTTTTATTTTTAAAAATGTTTAAAAACCATGTATCATTTTCCTTCCACTTCACAATTATGCACAATTTTGTGTTGGTCTATCACATAAAACCCCATTAAAATACATTTACATTTGTGTTTGTAACATGACAAAATGTGGAAAGTTCAAGGGGGGTGAATACTTTTGCAAGCCACTGTATGTCCATGCTTCATCATAGTTTGTTTCTTTTGAGTTGTCAAATATTTGACAATATTTAAATGTGTATGGTTCCCTGTGTTTTTATCACAGAGCCCTATTGGGTGAAGAAAACACACTAAACTCCAGACGACTATTAAGATCAAGACATACTATGAAATATTACTGTTGCAATGACTTTTATGTTGGGCCCCTTTTTGATCTATATTGGGCCAGAACTATATCTCACAGAACCAGTTTGGATTATCTGGTGCTTATTTGGTGTTAAAATGCAGTAGAATACAGGAAATGGCATCTAATTAATTGAAAATGTTCTGGGGGAGGACCCTCAGACCCCCCAGGGTTTTATTTCCTTTATACATCCATGTCTCTGTGTGTTTTTCACAGTCCAATGTTGAATCTACACAGCTCTCGTGGATGCTGATCCTAACTACAAATTAACTTGAGTAGTCTGTCTAGTTAGTCTGTTTTAAGGCTATATAATGTGCCATTTTTCGGCAACACACGGAACTTAGTGCCCTCTTCAGTGGCGAGAACGCGCTGTATGTGCCCTTTTTTTCTTTTCGCCCCTGCCCTTCAAAAAGTCTGTGCACGCCACTGAACAAGCATGTGTTCATTCATATTCCTTGCTTTGTTTGTATGTTTGTGAGACATTACAATATTAAATACAATCTCACATTAGGTCCAAACATTGACAAAGCTCCAGTAGAAAGGAAAAAAAAATGGAAGAGTTACCTGTCCTCTTCAGAAAGCTATGGAAGCCCTTAAAGTCCATAATAGGGACGATGGCAGGTACAAAAACAATATAGACGGCCCGGATCTGCTCTGCTTGCAGGAGGATGTGTTGTTGTATCTGTATTTATATGGAACATTTCATAATTGCTATTATTATATATATATATATATATATATATATATATATATATATATATATATATATATATAATATATATATATATATATATATATATATATATTCGTTTTCTTTTCTGCTTTTTCCGTGAGGGTTGCGGGATGTTGCCGCTTTTTATCCCCCTGAGGGGTTGCGGGGCTTACTGGGGCCAAATCCAGTTCTACTCATGGGCGTAGGCCAGGGTTCACCCTGAATGAGTCGCCAGCTCATTGCAGGACCCTTACTGATGGCAGTGGCTGCCCCACAGGGTGCCAACTGCACATCAGGAGCAATTCTGGGGTTCAGTATCTTGCTCAAGGATACTTCGGCATGTAGCTCAGTCCCGCCCGGGGGAGCTGGGGATTCGAACCAGTGACCTTCTGATCACTGGTCCACAAAAATATAATAAACTGTTCCAATAAGTACAAGGTCACGCATCATACTTTTCCTAAAGCTTGAAAGCTTGCACAAAAAGAAAGATTTTTGATAGAGACAATTTGATCAAATCAATTATACAACTATTGGGGAGCAAATGTAAGCACAGGTCATATTTTGTTCATGCCTTTGTGTAATGATTGTACCGATGTACTAATTAGTAACAATGGGTTGATGAAGCCCTGTAAAGTTTTTGGGACTTTCCGTGGGTTTGGATTTGACATCAAACAGCAACTGCAAAACAACTGCAAAGAGACACAGAGACTACTACCAAGAAATGCAAAACAGCTCGCTTGGCGTGCCATTGCAGTCCTCCAACTCGCTACGTCTTTTGTCAGATTCCTGCAATCTGCCTGCAGAACAGCAGCGGATGATTTGCTCGCTGAACACTTAAGACCTGTCTCTAACCCTGAGATTTAAAAATGATTACACGAAAGCAGTGCCCTTTCCAAAGCCCCACACCCACTAGAGCTCTTGTAAGATTAAGGGCTGATCATGTATCTGATGGTGCCACAGCAAGTTTCCAACTGCCTTTAGTCTGTTGCAAGGGCATAATCCCAGCAAATCCTTTATTTTCCTCAGTACATCCAACACACACTGCTGCCAGCCTTAACACAGGCACAACAACAAGTGGGGTAAATGAGCGAAGTACGAGCAAAGAAATAAAAAAAAAAAACTGCTGCGTCGCTTCTCAAAGGATTGTCAGCATGGTGAATCAGTTTTCTTCTAATCCATGGTCAGTAATCAAAAAACAACGCACAGCGGACGGGAATGACGCATTTTCCCATAAGGCCGTGTTCTTGATGTCCGTCTGCGACCTGTTCAGAGTAATAGGATCACTGCGGTGGAGGGCAGAGGTTTTAGGGAGGTCATGAAGCAGTGGGGGTGTAGCAGGCCGCTGAGAGAGACCTGTGATTGGACAGATGCACGTCTAGTCCTCTTTGAAGCCGAACAACATGCGTCCAAGCATGTGTGGAGAGGACAAGAGCCGCGAGAGCTGAGGGCGCTCTGGAGACACGTTCTGACAATGTGAGTTGAGTTGGTGGTGTCAGCCATTATAACTTTCATGTGTTTAATGGTGTGAACTCCAATAAATGTGATAACAATCTACAATTAATGGTAGAAGTAATAACAATGTATATTTCACTTATGTTACTGTATTTGACAGCACTGTCAAATTGTTTACAGTAAAATATTTACTAGAGATTCACAGTTTAAAAACAAATCAACTACAAGGGAGACATAACATGCAATAGATAGAAAACAATATATTTCTGATTGGTGTAAAAAAGAATTACTGAGTCTAATCTTATTTGATTCTAGTGACAAGTGGCATTAGTGAATTTGGACCCTTCTTAGTAAATTTAGTTCAATTACCATACATTTGAATAACAATATTAAACCTAGGAAAACTTGGGAAACATTTTTCAAATGCAAGCAGATTTATGTGACCTAAAGGCACCGTTCCTCCAAGAAGTTTTGTTTGGTTCCGTTATTTTTACGTTTCCATTATCAAAGTTGTGGATAGTGCCAATAATGCCACTCCACTCCATCCCTTTTCATCGTTACACCTCTGCTGAGGTGTTGAGCACACTGCTCCGATGCTACAAGGTGGAGGGTAAAAATTGCCAACCACTGATTGGCCAAATCGAGTGACTTATTGTTTCATTGTCTGCCTCGTATATATTGTCCTGCTGCCCACAGTCTCAAACATAGCTCGCCTCTGTGCCATAATGAACAATGAACAACCACGTATCAGACAGGAAGATAAAGATCGTGTGGTTCGAGTGAGACCGACAACGGCAGAAAAGTGACGTGATCAAGTCTCCAGAAAAGTGAAAGGGGTTAGCCCCAAAAGCCCCGGTGACAACCCTCCCTACATTCAAAGAGTACTGTCTGTGGTGGAAACGCAAAAAACTGATCCCGGGTTTAGGCCCATGTTACGTATGAGTTCCAAGGAAAGTATACAAAAAGTGCTTTGGCGGAAACGAGACAGAAATGCTGCAAATTGTACAGAACAATGAAACCGAGGCTCTGACTTTGGTTGAAACAAGTTTGTTCGGACAAAATGTCATCAGATTACTTCTGAAGGCAAACACGTTCATGGCTGGAACTGGAAATCTGAGGCAGTCTTTAACCCTTTGAAATAACCCGGGCTACCCTCACACAACTCCCTGCGGCTCAGTGCCTAGCTCTAACCTTGAGGGCTCCTGTGAACAGGTTGTACAGTTTCAGGGCCAGTCTTTGCAAAGTAAATAAAGTGCATATCACATTGATAATCACTCTTGTAAAAAAGCCAGGCGGAGCAGCTGTCTCTGCAAGACAAACTACGTCAGCAACAAGGTGAAAATGCCGAGATTATAGGGTGGATAGACAGACTATAATCTTTCCCATACATGTTTGACTTTCACCGGCTCAAACAGCACGCCGAGGAGACGGGGACATGCAGCTCTACAATTAAGATAAAGAAATGTTATCGGTTTATTGTTTTTTATCATGCATGAGTATGTTGTCACATCTGATACCATTTGTAGTGACTACCCATTAAAGCCTACGCGATCTGTTAACATGAATTCATTGGAAGAGAGTCTGAATTCACTGTGAGAACTCCTCAGAGCTGCAGGACTAATAAAAAAAGAGGAGGGAGGGTTTGTCGAATCATCCATTTCCTCCCTGCAGGCGGTTTTGTTTTTGCACCTGCTAAGTTGTTGATCTGTCAGCAGGACGTCTCAGAGAGATTCCATAACATCTGCTGGAAGTGATTTTTTTGCACTTCTGATACTTTTAGTATTTGTTATTGTGGTGGACATGATCACACATACAAAGGCTACAAAATACACAAAAATACATATATTTATATTGTATTTTTCCTTAAGAGAGACATTGATAGAATTGTGCAATAAGGCAGAGGGTTTTCGTGCCATCCAGAAGTATTTTAATAGATTGGAATGATTATTTAGTGTTATAGTAGAAACCTAAGTCTTAGTAGCATTGCTGCAAACTGTTGCTGCCGTGGCTGTAGCTCAGCAGGTAGAGCAGGTCGGCTAGTGATCGAAAGGTCGCTGGTTCAAATCCCAGCTCCGAGCTGAGCTGAGCTGCATTTCGAAGTGTCCTTAAGCAATTGTTGACACCTTGCATAGTAGCCTCTGCCATCAGTGAGGGCCCTGCGATGAGCTGGCGACCTGTCCAGAGAGTACCCTGCCCTTGCCCAGAGACAGCTGGGATTGGCTCTGGCAAAACCCCCTGCGACCCCATAAAAGGGATAAAGTGGTTAGAGACAATGGATGGATGTAGCTGCCACTCGCGAGTTAGCTCAGTGCAGCTAGCAGTGCTCAGCTTTTTTCAGTGGATAGGGTGTCAGAGGCAGAGCCAGTGGACCATGAAACCAAAAAAAAGTTTGACTTACCTGCTAACTTCTGCTTTAGCACCTGGCTAACTTGAACAGGGATAAAATGATTTAATCCCACAGCTCTTGTTCCAAATGTTATCAGAATTAAGTTATCCATCTATCTAATGGATCAAATTCTCATAGTGACATGAGTAATTTTGTGGGAGTTGGGGAGGACAGGGTGTCACTTCTTTCATGATGTAAGCTTCTAGGAAAATGTATTTTTGTGTCCCAGTGCATCATGTGATCATGTACTTGCACCACTTGGTCGCTATTTAAAATTGCTCTCTTCTTGGGGGCTTGTAGCACTGGTGGATTGTTGGTGTTAATACCAGATTCACTGGCCTTGGACCAACACGTCTTGGACCAACAAAGGCTAATTTGATAGTAGCGAGGTGATTCTGCTGGGGACAGGAGAGCTGAGATGCTAGAGGGAAGCAGGAGGAAGGTCGTGCATCATCAGCCTCACAGTTGTCAGCACTCACCTCTGGAGGCTCGAGATGTACTATTGAGCTATCACCTCTTGAGGTCCAACCTGGTATTAAAAGACAGGATGAGGAGGGCTAGCTGGACGCTAAGTTCATTTTAGACCTCTGCAACACAGTACATAGACGTCATTGACACAATGTCAAAGCTTTTATTTGTTCACATTCTGTTGAATATTTCAAAATAAAATTCATGCGTATCGCACCTTTAAAGTTACCTGCATGTTTGTCCATCTGCAGACAGGCCAGCCGGTCAACTTCTACTGAACTTGGTAGATTGGTGTGACGGTGTTAATGGCTTTAAAAAATATTGTACTGTCTGGTGGGACGTTGTCAAGATAATCAGACAAAAAATATTTTAAATTGGCTTTGATCCATTTCAACATGCTTATTATCATCTTAATAGAAGAAATGACAAACCTTTAGTGAAACATCTAACTCGTGGAACAAAAAACAGCATTAAACTGACAAACTCTGGTTATCATTTGAAGTGTGACATAGGTTACAGAGTAGAGCATGAAATATGCACATCATACCGGACAAAGCTCAACGAGGTCGGTTAACAGAACGCCTCTCAAACTGGTGCTTAAACTTTTCATCCCGCCTCAAAACCCAGTGAAACCACTGTGAACTCTGAAGCTAGGGATTGCCCTCCAGTGGTCAGAGGAGAGGGGCTTCAGTAGAATAACCTTAAGGAAACACTGTTTAGGAATATCATATATGTGTAATATTTCCAAGCAGGCCCAACTACATTTTGTGCAACATTAGAGCATAAGCAGTAAAAGTTTAGAACAGATGAAGCAAACCAAAATCTGGTCAAATTATGTTCGCACTGAACTTATCTTTATCTCATATATGTTTTTGTTTTCTTGATTCAATACTTAACACTGCAGTCTTCTCATTTAAGACAGAATTCCACATATACTGAAAGGCTGAAAGACTGTGAGTAATAAAACTAGAAAACCTCCTGGCAAACATGTGTTGTAATAGAAAACACCAGCTCAGTGTATTCATCTGGATCTTTTCTATGGAAAATTTCTCTGGTTAATAAAAACGACACGCCACTTCAACTTTTATCTAACTTTTATGTTGTGGAAACTGTCCATTTAATCAGATTTCATGCAAACATTAGAAGATGCATTCAAGAGTTTGTTAACCCTCGATAAACAGAAATCTGGTCACGTTTGGTCTTAAATAAAATTGAAGGGAGAGACTGTCTCCCTCACAGGATTTACAAATCCTTTCACTGTGATATATATATGTTCAAATCCCACACAGCCTTGAGGATTGCAGCATGTCTGGGAAAACACACACCTTGACCTAGACATGCTTTGTTTCTCTTTTTTCCTTGTCTGGGTCAACTTCCTCTGCAGCATTTTCACATCTTCTTTGTCACTTTGAGTTCCCAAAGAAAGTTCTTCGCAACAGCACGGCAAAAAAAGGCTCATTCTCTTCTTATCTGTGTATAAAAGGCTTCACCTGTCCTTTCAATTCTCATAGTGGCATTAAAGAAAAACTGTTATTGTCTGCTTTTTCTTTAAAAAATTTCCCATCCCTGTTCTCTGAGTGTCATTTAATCAGTTCCCTTGCATGCTGGGCTGACGAACAGACACTCAGGTAAGCGCACACTGGTGCTCTCTTACACCATTAACCACACAGTGTGTCCCAGGTTGCCCACTGTACCGTGGGAACTGTATCCGCGGAGAGCGGGGCATTGTGGCACAGGAGCTGTCAAGAGGGACAGGGGGATAAAACGGGAATTGTCCTTCAGCATGGACCCAATTCATTTAGCTGGCACACAGCGGCCTGTTCGTGTAACATCACCCGACACGGCCCGAACCGAGTCAGGCTAGAAGCATCTGATTGTTCCTCTCGGGAGTGCAACACTGAGTACAGACTGAAGGCGCTATTATTCAGTGTTTCCCTGCTACAGTGCCACACATGCACACACACCGACGGACATTTAGCTGAGCCATCTTAATTAAAACTCAAACACAAAGACAACAAACGGCCTCTTTATGTTTCAGAGCTGAGCAAGAGACACGGTCAGGTTGAAGTTAACTCTCTGACACCTGTTTTCTGCGGCAGGACTTGAACCTTTGACAGCGTCTTAACAAACACAGATGAAATCTTTTTTATACCTGAACTACAACTGAAGATCCCCTGATTAAACATTTTATTGTGGGAGATCAACGTGTGTAAAACCAGCCCTGCATTCCTTCCTTTTTTATAGTCATCTCACTGTTCTCATTATGGTGATGATGATTAACTTTGTGCAAAAATGACTTTGAACCTTTGAACTGTGCGATCCGTTCGATTACAAAATTCGTGGTTGCTGACTCTCTCCTGGGGAGAGAATTATAGTCGTGACAGTGATACACGATAACAGCGGCGGTCATTGCATAAAAATAGTGCGGAAGCAAGTCGTCACCTAATTGCTCCGTCATTGAGTGACCAAACTTCCCATCAACAAAGCCGTGAAACATCAGATTCACAAACACCTGGCGACCAAATGGATGTAATGTTTGGCCACTCCACTAATTTAATGAAGCAGAAACAGAAAACATTGTCAGGCTAAGGTTTCTCAAATGTAAGGATTTACTGTTTTATTTTTATTTTTTTACATTATTTTCAGTTCAGTATCATGGTTTTTAAACTCTTGTTGAACAAAAGACATGAGAGGATTTCAACATGGGTCCAACATGGGAACTTGCTGGCCATTTTTCATAATTTCTCTGACACAAAGCCGACTGAACGATTATAAAAAACATTTGCCAACAGACTAATCGATAATAAATGTAAAGCGAAACTCTAAAGTTACTAATTTCACAATTGCTAAATCAGTCATTAAGTAAATTTACTTCTTTTGGGCTGCAGCTCATTTTCCTCACTGATAAAACCGTCAGCTATTTTCTCGATTCATTAATTTGTCCATCGGTCGGAAAAGTGTCAGAATAAAGTACAAAAGGTTATCAGCATTTTTCTTTCCATCGCGCTAAATTATGTCTTTATTTCTCATTTATAGGGTTGTTGAAAAAAAAGACTTAATAATAATAAATACATTTTATAAATAAATAAATAAATAAATACATAAATGCATGAATAAATAAATGTAGACAATTAGAGATAACTGAACTATTTTTTTCATTTATTAATGTATTTATTCATTTATTTTTTTGTCCTTCATACACAATTGACTTAAAGTTATTGACTTAAGTTTTGTCCAGACCACCAAAGACTTTCAGTTTCAGTTTCTGATCACATAAATTAAGACAAAGAATGGAATCAGATCCTCACATTTGAGAAGAGATAGAAAACAATAACCAAAACAATTGTTTCATTATCAAAAATGAATTTTCTCTCAAACAAAACAGGACTAGTGATTTCTGACTAAACATTTGTGAAGACAGAAAGGTACAGATAAGTACATTTTTAGCAAACTTTTTGGGATTATCATCTAACACTGCTGTTTAGAAATAACACCTGAGCTAGTTGTGGAGCTACCTTTGTCCTCAGTTGACTGTGTGCACCCTGGTGTAAATGTCACCGGGTCAAGGAAAGGTCAACGGCGTGATAAAAGTGGCAGCTGCTTTTAAGAAACCATATATAACTTTGGGCTATGGGACTGAGCGGTGACCCCATGGTCATTGTTCTGAACGCGAATGCAGCGAGTTGCACGTATGTGCCTTAGAATTCCACGAAATCGGAAAAGCTTTGAAATCAGATCAAAACGTTTTTAATCTTATTATTGTTTTTTTTCTAAACACCATATGAAAAGCGTACCTCCTTACATGCAGAGACAAATCATTTGGTTTAATCATTATATCACCCTGCGAGGAAAGGCGAGGTCGATGTTACGAACTGTCTGAGCTCATCATAAGACAAAGTCCAAACCAATTCCGACAGCATGAAATTCAACTCGGAAACTCATTGTTAGTGGCTGTATGATAATTAGAGTTGGCCTTCCTGGCTGTTTATGTAAGAGGGGCTTGTTTATTCATAGCGAGTCCAGTTTGTGCGAAAGCCCCATCGGACCTCAAAGGCTCCATTATTAGGGCAAGTGGTTAAAGCCTCTTTCAAACTTCAAACATACGAAGCCTCCCACTCAGGCACGCTGGCCCGGTGATCTGCAAAAACTGAAATGTAATCACTTTGCATATGTGCAGCAGAATGAGAGGATCTGAATACATGAGTATTATGTCCCCAAGCTGTAACGCAAGCTCTTTACCTTTAATGGTAAAGCACCTGAGTATGCCGCGTTCCCGTCTCATCTGTGGCCATTTCACCACCGAATCATACAGACACACGGCTGAGAACTCGTTGCATCTCCACTGACCTGCTAACAGAGCTCTCTCCGCATGTTCTCCAACACCAAAGAGAAACGGGCCGCACACAGCTGGGTCATTGTTCTCGACGGGGGTCCAGGAGTGTGCAAAGCCTCATTAAGAGCGGACGGCTATAAGCCTCTTTGACCGTACCCTCTGCATCAGACACTGAACCAGGTGGAACGCAGCGAGTAGAAAAACCAGAACGTTGCGTGTTCAAATCCTGGTTTAAGGAAGGAACAGGAACGGAAATCTTTAGCACGAAAACATTCTCACAGCAGATCAATATGTTAGCTTTATTGTTGGGTTTTGCATGGAGAGGGCAACATGGCGGCGAAAGCTGGTGGGGGATTAGCTCAAAGAGGACATTTTGAAAATGGAGCAAGTCTTCTTTCGTCTTCTCCATTGGCTACTCCCGTCCTGTTTCCCTGTGCACAGAGGACGCTGGTTCCCAATAGTGCCAACAAAAATGCCAAAAGAGAAGATAATCCTCATACACTGATCTGCCCAACAATGTCTTTGAACAGTCTGATTTCCTTTGCACAGAAAATGAGGATACAGCCGACGTGTGAAGCTCGTTCTCGTGATGCGGGTGCATCATATAAAGAATGAAATATCATTGCACTTTATGCTGTTTTGACTTGTTTTGATTGTCGCCTAAGCCGCCAGAGGAGATCTGAAGATGAAATGACAGGGGCCATTCATTCGTCGCCTGGTTGTGTGAAACCACTGTCTCTTTATGGCTTCTTGATTACGCTGATCTCACCATCATGCAGGCTGCGTCACATGGCCCGCCATATGCCAGTCACAGGGTGAGCGACACTGACACCTGGCACAGTTATCCTGCCGTCTCACAAAGGCTTTGAACTCAGCTGACGGGGAAAGTTTGCTGAATGACAAACGTACACAGCAATCTACAGTTAAATCAATTTGCTGAACTCCATCATCTGACATGGTTGAATTGTACTCAATTTGTTCTCCGTTGCTGGAGTTGTAAAATGGCCATTAAATGAACCTTTAACTTTTAACCTTTCATCGAAAGTTGGGAGCGCTTTTAATTATGTAATTTAATTGCACCCTACTCCCCTTCTGCGTTTTAAAGGCACCTGACTGGAGAATTAGCTTCACCAGCTGTTTGTCTCAGACTGCCCAAAGTCCTAATACTCACATACAAGTAGAATTGTGCATTAGCATTTTATTCCACCAATTTTCTTGAAATTAACATTTGTGGGACGTTAGGATGGAAACCAAGGCTTCATACATTATCAATTTTATTTTCTTAACTTAATGTTTCATTTTATTCCACGTCTTTAAATTAAACTTTTTTCATCTTTCTTTTCAATTTTGACATTGAATCAAATTACTCTGTGGAATCTGAAAGTTTTTTTGATAATAGCAACAAAAGTATTGATTATCATGCAATAATTGCAGTTTTTTAGACTCTTTTCATACAGCTGTGGGAAAAGTAACCTTTCATGTTATCAGAGAACAACAGACATCGAGACAAAACAATTTAGTGATAAATATATGCAGCATTAATATATGGTGGTGGGAGATTTGTGAAAGGATTTGGTTATGTGGTTGTTATACTAACTTTAACGCTGAACCAGTTTGCTTGGATAAGAATCAAAGATGTACATTCTTTCACTGATTTCTGAAATAAACGTAATTGTTGATGTGTTGTTACATTTGAGCAAGTTGAGTTGTTGGTTAGCATTACTGATGAAACTTTTGGTTAATATAGCGTTAAAGGCTAACCTTGTTGATGTGTTGATCAGATAAAATGGCAGGCCTAGCTTGTGACAACTGTGGAGCGTTGGGTGAATTAACCGAAATAATTCAACACACGTGTTTGGATAAGGGTCAGAGAGGTAATTTTGTATTTCTGAAGTTAGCTTTGTTATAGTTAATGTGCCGTGTCAAAATGCTAAGTTAATTTAGCTAACGTTACATGACATAAGCAGACATATTTGGCTAATTTGTTTGAGTTGAGTTGTAGGTTAATGTTAATGATGAAACAGTAAACCTTTTGGGTAAATACAGTGTTATGAGCTAACACTGCTGATGTTAACTGTTAAAAAGATAAAATGGCAGTCCTAGCTTGTAACAACTGTAGAGTGATGGGTGTGTTAACCGGAAAATAATTCAATACACGTGTCATTTTGTATTTCTGATGTCCGCTTTGTCATTGTTGATGTGTTGTGTTGAAATACTAACATTATTTTGCTAACGTTACGTTAGACAAGCAGACAGGTTAAGCTAGTTTGTTTGAGTTGAGTTGTAGGTTAGCATTTCAAATACAACTGTAAAGCTTTTCGGTATATGGTGTTAAAGGCCGAAAGCTGTTGATAACTAAAAAAACTAAAATGGAAGACATACTTAGCTAAAAAAAACACTTTGGGGTTAATATAGCGTTAATGGCTAACGTTGCTGAACAGCTAAAATGGCAGGCCTAGCTTGCAACAACTGTTGAGCTAACGTTACAGGTTAAACCGTAAAACGTCTCTGTCAGTGTGACATTGCAAGCTAACAGTGTGGCTGTTAACTGTTAAATATTACACAACCCTTTAGTTAATTCATACAAGAAGAACACCCTCAGACCACACGATCACACCCCTTGTCACCCTCTGCAGTCTACTGGGGCATGAAATCCATTTTGTCTAAGACAAATAAATGACATCTGCAAACACGCAAAGGAGTGAAACCGCCACCTCCAGTGTCTTCATGGTGTCAGACTCTTAAGTGTGCAGTATGTGAGCGTGATGGAAGGGATGTGACTTTGTTCCTCATGAGTCAGCTGTGTCAATGCCATGAGTCAGGGAAAGTCAAGGAAACACCTGCTTCCGTATGTAGACTGACTTTTTTATTTCCCCTGTGAACCAGAAACGCTGGCGGTCTATTAGAGGAGTTGTATAGTTATATTTGTAAATGCTTAACCGGCTTTCCAACATAGAAAGACACGCCGACTCAGACAATACTACGCATGATAGTATGTCTCAGGAAATCAACAAAAATACGTTTGTTTGACCTCTTTACGCCCTCTCCAGGTGTTAAAACAACAGTCCATTTAGGATTTCGTTCTCAGTTACACATCCTAATGTATGGTTTCCAGTTTCACGTTCTTTCTTTGCTTCTTTCTCTTAGTCTTCAATTCAGCTCGAACACCAATAGGCGATGTAACCGGATCACGAAGAGAGGAGGAGTTGAGTGTTGTTCAGCCTATTCAGAGTCAATTTGAAGAGGGACAGCGCAGTAACTGGTCTGTTAAGGACCTTGATTTCACAGCCTGTTGTTCAGATATCAACTTCTCAACTCTCTCAGTTGTGCTCTTATTTTATTCCCCGTTGTTTGTACTCCTGCCGGTGACAACGAGACAACTGTGGCGCTCAAGGCAAAAATAAATTCATTATTATTGTTAATGAAAAGTGTGAAAACATTGCGGCAGTAAAAAGGAAGTTTCCCACATGCTCTAAATCTTCAGTGTCATGAGGGGAAGAGTCTACAGTCGTGTTCGTTGTTCCATAAGTTTAGCATTTATCTCAGAACACAGAAGCGCTTCATGCTAAATCCGTTTGCCACAATTACAAGGGAAAGGTGAGAACGATGGACTGAGAGCAAAACATTTTTATTAAACTATGGATAATTACAGAAACCCTTGTTTGCTATTTAAGGTTTTTCAATAACAGATTTGAACGTCCTACTTACAGCGGCATCAGAAAAAAGGTTTCATTTTATTTGAAAGTTGTTAGTATTACTATAAATCCTGAATATTGTATGACATCAGTGTTGTAAAGAAAAGGGTTAGATAGAATACATACATCCCCTCCTGATTGGTTTTACACAGACACACACACACACACGCACACAAGCCGGCTCAGTGAGGATTTACTAAGGCAGATTATGTTTTACTACATACAGTATGTCATCACCGGCTGTAATCCACTTTAAAGGCGCCTTGTTTGCTGACGTCTCGCAGACAGAACACGCAACTGAAAGAGAGAGTTCTCCAAGTTATGGCAAGAATTAGCATCGTAAACTGATGAAACCTCGACCAGTGACGACACAACAAGACAATAATGTGGATTTTTTAAACTGACTCAACACCTTTGCAAGTCAAGTAACTCTTGTGTCTAAAACCAGGAGTTCAAGCTTCAAGAGCCTGCAGTCCTTTTTAATCTATTTTTTTTTATCTGAGATATCAGTTACTGCCTGGGAGCTTTAGAATGAATACATATGCTCATAAACTCATTAATCAATTAATTAAAGGCCTGCAACAATTTGAAACCGTTTACATGTATTAATCACTATTTATTAGCCATATGTGAGAAGATTGTAGCGTGACGTGGAAATTTAGACCCTCCTGATCTCTCTCGGCTGCATACAAACCTGTGGACGGTTTCGTTAAGTTGTTTAACGCTGCTGGGACGTAGATTTGGGGTAACACTTTACAAATACCTACACAAATATGTGAGTAATTACTCAGAAATGAGTGAGGAATGAATCAGGAACGCCTTGATAGTTAGTGTTAATGAGCACATTCCTGAAGAACGGATATTCAATGAACATTTAGTCGATAATAATGAATTAATAGAAAGCAGACTGGGAGATACAAGATAAATGGATTATTATATAATGATTGCCCCCTGAGTATCTGTGAATCTGTTAATGACCAATTTCTCCATGAGTTGCAACAAATCATTAACTACTAATAATTGATCTTGGTAGATGAGAAGTGAATTTTTTATGTACCTTGAAGTTGAGTGAAACATAATGAGTAGTTAACAAGACTTATTAATAACTAATTACTTAATCATAAGTTACTCTTTTGTGCACCTTTAAGTAAAGGGAAACATCATTCTTTAACAAGGAGTTTTTCCTGGGAGTTCACAATGATATTCTACATAACGCTCAGTAGTTCGTTCATAGTTATTCCAGAACAACTCATGAAGAAAATAGTCTGTCAATTCACTGATATACATGAACTAATCATTACCTAAGGATTTGTTAATATAGGACCTCCCAGGTTGTTCTCTGGTAACTCATCATCATTGAATCACAGTTATTCAGGGTTTGCACATGAACAGTTCATTCATTATCAAGTAGTTCCTGATTAATTCCTCTTTCACTCTTGATGAACTACTCGCACACTGTTACCCAGACTTTTTTATGGCACACTCGCGCTGGATTTGCGGCGACAGTCCAAAGGGTGGGACTTTACGGACTTTCTGGAGTGCCTGGTCTCAGTGCCTCCGCTAACAGAGAACAACAGTTGCTGACAATAGTTTACAAATGGAGTCTGCTAACATAAACTGAAGACCAGCTTCCAACAAACCAGAAGTTCCACAGAGCTCCTTTAAAATCTTTTGTTATAAAAGAAAAAAAAAATGTTCCTTGCTCTTGTTAACCAAGTTTGACATAGTTCTGCATAATTTAGAGGAATGCAAATGCAAATACTGGTCCTAAAACTCAACATATTTGAATCCTTTAAAATAAAACCCGATTTATGGTAAGAATGTGTTAATCTATTTTCATAAAGTCCTGGCAGATTAAGATTGGAGAAACCATGGCTGCACAGCCCTCTACTTCATACATCTCAGCGGTTACATAACTGGCTTTGAAATCAGCGTTTATCTTGCAGAGCAGACGTGTATAGTTTGTTTAATGTTAGGCTTGGAGCAACTGTTGTTGACATTGCTTCCCGGTTTCCATTTAGTAGAAATGTGTATCATAGTCCATGCGCTCCGTTACTCTGGCAGTGTCATATTTTGGTCGTCGTCCATTTTGTTCCTCTGTCAGCAGTCAACTCCAGCAAAACAGATAATCCTCTGCAAAAGATTTTTTGGAAGGAGACAGTGGACATGTGATCACAGTGAGCCACTTAAACCACAGCTCTGGGTATTTACTTCTATAAACCTGCCAAAAGGATATCTAAACAAGAACATGTACCTGGAAAAAAGGCTATTATAAATCACATATGAGATCAATGGCCTCATCTATTTGCTTTAAACTGGACATGCACTGGCTGACAGGTCAGGGTTCGTTGGGGGAAGTAGAAGCAAAAAAAAAACAACCCCTAGTTAAGGTTGTGGGGGTTTCGCAACGTGACCATGTGTTGGATCCAGAGGAACAATCAAACCGGGATAAGGGAGGGTGCTGCGGGGACAATACAGAGGCTGTCCCCTGTAGGCCCCATGCCACATAAAGACCTGATTATCCCCCCCTCCTGTTGGCTGGCCTTGCAAGAGTGGACAGACAGTGGACTCAGTATTTCCCTTCCTCTGTTGAGCAGTGGGGACTCTCCTCTCGTCTCAGCCAGGGCACAGCAATTTAAGGGGTGCTGTTGTTTTGGAGGGCCACTGTGGGAAAGTCATTAAAGTGTAAAGCATCCCTCTTTTATTTATTTCTAAAGGACTGCTGGAAGAGGCATCCACCAAGACGGTGGATGGTAATGAGTGCTGACACAGACCGGCCACCCCCACAGTGCCGTGTGTGCCGATAGCCGCTGCCATGGCAAACTGTTTCTCTGCTATGAAACCGGCCTGACGCACGGCGAGAAGGGTTTCCTCTCTTCCTACAGGTGGCCAGTGTCCACCAGCACACCACTAAATCAGACCTTTTCTTCCAAATTGGAAGAGGGACTTTCAGTCACTTTGAGAGTTGTGTGGTGGGTATTCTGTCACGAGCTCCAAAGATCTGCCCTGTCATTACTTATTTAAAAGGACACTGGGTGAATACCTGATACGCAACACATGGCTCTCAGTGATGCTGAGACGAGGCCTTTAATTTAATCAAGGGTCATTCCTCAGCCGTCTCCCCTTGGTGATCATGTCATTACTATTCCATGCAATATATATTTAAGTGGTGAACTGGACAAGTACTAAACTACCTGTCGTCCTTTCACCTGTGAAATGACTCACATGGGAGGCTTTTATCATGGCATTACGAAACCACAGAAGAAGACGTAAGTGTAACATCGGGTCAAGGGCACCATAAGTACCCATTTGCAGAGAACATTGCCTCAACAGCAGAAACACACCAGGGAGGTCCCTTTGTGCAACTTCAATTGCTGCATATAAAACAATAAGATGCCATCCAAAAGACGATTCATCAATGATCAACAAGGGGAAACTGTGCTGCAGTAAAATGATGGCACTGAGACAGCTGATGTCGAATCGAGTATGACAGCCCCTCTCAAATGTGGAGCACTGAAACCGGTCTGAAGCAGTCTGCTGTGCTGTGGAGAAGTGTTACTCATTCATTGTTCCTGGATTTCTTTGAAAAAAGGGGGGCCTCTGCTGGCACCGAGCGGTACCACATGTTGTTTACCAGCCCCGTCGCACCGCAGGACATCCCGATACTGTATTCAGTTGTCTCGTTTGCGCTCTGTGACCATGCAGCTGTCTCATCAAACATGATCTAATAAGTCACAAAAACACTGTCCTCACCTGACACCACAGTTTAATACACACAATGCCCTAAAAAAAAATCACTGCAGGCCCTTTCAGTGATGTTCACCGCACTGCCCCCGCAAAGCAAAACATTTTGGCTTTCTGGACCCACAGGTTGAATATTTTAGCAGCCGTCAAAATTAACTATTGACACGCCACCGGTCTATTTTCGGGTATTGATTTGCTTGGTCAAACAGTGAGCCGAATGCAGGAGGATAACATTCACAGAAGAGGTCACAGACAGCCAGGCGAGGTGGAGGGAAGAGGCCGGCCTAACTGTGGCACGTTAGCGGAGCATGACTGAAGCGACATTGATCGGCTCCGTTAATGGCTGCATATACGAAACAGTGATGGATTCGACCGGCCCTGCATTAATGCAACTCACATCAGGCTCACCCTGTTATTTGTTTTCTTGTGCCTTTATGTTTCCCCCGGAACCTTACTGGGATCCTGTCTCTGTAGGAGACTGTGTATGTTTCCTTCTCCCAGGGCCCGCATATAGACTTGTGAAAAGCGGGGTTATGCAACAGCTCCGGCCACTTGAATAAACTGCCGTTTACTGAGTGTGAATGGAGGAGTTGAGAAAGGCGAGGGACCCATTGTCAGCTGTCATTGGTATGCAGAGCGCTGCAGCAATACTACGAGGACCCCTCAATGGATCTGATCGAAATCTGCTGCATCTTTGCCCTCCTGAACTGTGGGGGAGCTTTCTCCTCCATGTCGCCCTCAAAGAGCAACAAAACAGCCCAGTCACGAGGCCCGGCCATGCTCGGGCACATGAAGGACCAAAACACCTCTATCTGTACTCTAACTGAAGCCAACTTTGATATTTTGTTCTCTCATCGCATCATGTGCTCAAAGGTACTCGGCGACCAATCTTGAGTAAACACAGGGCTGCAGGGAGGGCCTGGAATATGTTGTTGTACTCACCGGTGCAATGAAGCAACAACCAGTGGGGGGGACATGCAGTCAATAAGAACAAAATCATTAGCGCCAAGTAAGTCAAGGCCTTTTTGTCTGACAAAGCCATCCATAACCTCCCTGATGACCTGGAGAAACAGCTTTTGAATGAGAATCGTGTGACACCCATTGTCATCCGAATCGACGGTGCATGGAGATAACCAACTGTCCTGTTTCATTTTGGTCTAAACACTAAGGATTCACCCCACTTCGGTAAATCCTCGCCGCCCTCCCTCCCCAGCGCGTCTCTGGAAGCGGAGTGAACTGGGTTAGGGTTATATAACCAGTGTCTGCTCTCATAGATCCTCAGCGGCTCGTCTTCCCCTAATCTTTTCAGCTTGATTACACCCTCCATCCCCCTCCTCCGCCGACTCATTCAGCTGAGAGCGCTCTCACACACACATCGGAGCGCATGAACAGAGCGTCGGGATCCGCCACACTCCGGTTTAGAGCGGATGGGGTGCTTCGAAATTGCAGGTGTGAGTCCGCAGCGTGTTTGTCGGCGTGCAGCATCTCTTCATGACAAACAAGGAGACATGTGAGGCTTGCCGTGCAGGTTCGACAACCTCTGATTACCGTCCAGTTGTTTGCACCGTAAACAACTGGGGAGGAATCACAATCAGGCTCAGTCATTGCTGCAACTTCGTATCAGCATGAGCAAGCGTGGTGTTCAAAGATGTCAGCAAAAAGAGACTTTATACCTACGGTATTTGATGTACCAATGTGCCTTGTCAGTGATTTTGCAACACAGTAGTGCTGAATATAGTGCTACGAAAGAGGTGGTGTCAACATTTACTATGTCTTGTTTACAGCATGCCTACGCGCCGATATATTGGTCATTAAACTTCGCTCTGTTCTCATCGTCTGCTCAACATTTTGCATCCACCAGGCACATGTGATAGCTGCTCTGGTAAAATACAAATCCAGGTCCAAAGCTTAGATAGTGTGTCATCAGAAAACATTCCTTATCTTATCATTTGGCACAAAAACAGAGACATCTAACAAAGACTCTCACTTTATTTCAGCCATAAAGAAGTTGAAGAAGCATTTTACCTCAGGAACCGTAAAACAACCGGTGCTAAAAGGGACAGAAACGCCGAGGGAAAGTGATCTTTTGACACTTGTGACAACAGGCAGACTTTGCTCTTGTGCTTATAAAAATAGAATTTAACAGAAGGACACAGGGTTCAATGGGCAAAGGCCTGTCTTCCATTTGGTCCCCTTTTTTTTTTTGCAACAAGTAAAAGATGTGCAACGTTAAACCGTGACCTGACCTTTGCTCAGCGGGAGCATAAACATGTACATATTCACCACAACTTACCTACAAACCTGTTCAGCCCCAGAAGGCAGTAAATCTCCCAGCCACCAGCTGGCTAAACATTTAATATGTTTTATGAGCCTCTTCAGTGAAGGCCAACAAGCAGAAGACGCAGGAAGTAGGCATGCTTGACGGCAGCCTCATGGGAAATGTTCGGTGTAACGCAGCACAAACCTGGAAGCTGCAGAGAGGGTTTGAGCGGAACGGCGACTCTGTAGATTTCATGTTTTTTCCGGAATTTTAAAATTGTTTTCCGCCACGAGCTCAATCACAGAGAATACTGTTACTTTCTGCCGATATCTGACAGCCTCAGTTGCTTGGCTCGGTTTCTCCCTCCTGGCTCATACAGTAACCAGCCTCAACCCACCATCTGCTGCTTCAGACTCTTACAGTTTTTTTTTTTGTTGTTGTTTTTTTTACCTCATTTTTACTGTAAACTTACGTAAAAATGCACAAGAATAGAGAAACAGGTCGGTGTTTTCCTATGAATGCTAACGCCAAATCAAACATGATTTTAATGGTATAACTCCCTTCAGACTCAATCGATGTAACACTCACACTCCAACTCAGAATTCAAACTTTTATCTAGAATCCAACCGTGAAAATTGAACATCAGTGGTTTTTTTTGCAGCCTCCCTGATAGAAAAAAAAGAAAAAGAAAATCATTCTCACAGAAGCTCACAGTCATTTGTGAGCTTCCTCAGAAAGTAGGGTGACCCAGATCTGCGCCTTCAGCATCCCAGTGCGCACGAGGGAGCTTTATCCGCATCCTGAATAATCAAAATGATGCCCATAAAATTAATACAATCAGCTGCGACTTCTAGAACGCAGACGGACGTGATGCAGGCGACTGACACTCTTGGCAGATCCATCTTGGCTCCTTCGCAACACAGCGCCTTGTGAAAGCAGCAAACAACTTCTAATGATTGTTTTTTTTGTGTGTGTGTGTTTTCTTTCTGATAATCAATATGCAGTTAACAGTGTCACCAAATTCACTCACATGCAATCTGCAGGAGACCATTAGCTCTGTGACAGCATCTACAATAGCCAGCAGGGACTTGCAATGATTTGCTGACATCTATTGGCTTGATTTTAAACGCCAAGTTTATGTAACCTCGCTGGGGGCTCTTCGACGGGGCTGTGGCGCCCTCGAGTGGTGAAGACTTTAAACACACATACGAGCATATTGAGGTCTTTCGATCAAGCCCATCTTCGTGTGTGTTAAGAAGGACTTCAGAATAGATTTTCAACCAGGCTGCCTCAGGTTATCACAGCACTGAAAAGTCGACGATTTGATTAACTATTTGATTAATCAATCGACAGCAAAGTAAACAATGACTGAGAGATTTATTGCCTCTGCCTGTGTCCGTTTGTTTGTTCACTGGTTTGTTGGTTTGTCAGCAGGATTACACAAAAACTACTGGATTTGGGTGGATGATGTGTCTGGACCAGAATAAACCCCATTCATTTTTGGTGAGGGTCCAGATAAAGACCAGATCTAGGAATCTATCTTTAATACTGCAAGATTTCTCAACATTTTCCAACATTTTGCCTGATTTTTCAGGGAAATTAATGCATGGATCTGAACACAAATGTGCATCTTGTGTATTTCAGTAAGTTTGATTTGATATTGGATTGTCATGACAGGGGACTCTTAGGCCTTGGCAGAGAAATTCACTCTACTTAAAAATGCGTAACACTTGCTGGCTCGCACTTGTGAAGATTTGCTGCTTTTCTGCTTTATATTTCTTTAAATGGAATATCTGTTTTCTGACATGTTGTAAACCAAACGATCATTCAAATGTTCAAAAGAGTGATCTGCAGATGGATCAATAATCAGAGAAGTGGACTTGAGTCAGTGTGACCTGGACTGGTTTTGATGACTTGCAACTTGATTCAAGTTTGTTGTTTTTTATATTTGATTACAATTATTTAACTGAATATGAAAAAATAAGATACACATTCAATTCAGTGTCCCGCTTTTTTGAACAGTTTAGATTAATTGGTCAATAATATCATTATAAGATAGTACTAACACCTTGTATTTTCTCTTTATAACGACCAGATACTTAACTTATATAAACACTCTATTTGACTTGACCCGAGAGAAAATGAACATTTATTTCAGACTCGGAATCAAATGTATGTCAATAATTAGTTTTATCCTTAGAAGTGACACTGAAAGAAGCCTCGGAACTGAACTGAATCACGAAAGTGTCGTTTTTAGGTTAACACTTTTTTCCTGACAAATCTGGAGAGAGCTTCGAGCTTTACGTCTTACTGTCTTACTACAAGCTGCTGGGAAAGAGTTTTTATAGATGCCCTCTTGGAATAAACAGCGCTCGTAAAGAGGATCCTGTCCAGGCGCCTGCAATAGAAATGTTGGCAATTTACTTCTCTGCAAATCACATACACGTGCAAACTTGTACATGTCATACGTACCATAGCGATATTTCTATAATACGGTGAATATCACCATCACATTACATGTTTATGACCTTGTGTTTCAACATTTGCGCTGACAAATCTGGGTGTTGTTAGCAAAAAAATCGGGTCATCTACCCAGTTTTTAACAAGATGTCTAGCCTGCTTTATGGCAACATCAAATTGAAAACTTACCCAAAATTAAAGAAAAGTTGCAATATAAAAAAGGAAAAAAACGTGCATATGTACGATGGTGACATTTATTCTGGCGACTGGGCGCCATCGATACGTCACAAGAGGCGACTTTTATCCTACAAGATCTCACAGAACTTGTATTTAAATTTTAAATCTGCAACAAACCCAGTTGGCCGTTTTTATTCATTCTACTTCATGATGACACAAAATGCAATGTAGCAAGAACACGGTGTCACGCCACCCATACATAATGAGCAACAACCACATGTTCTACTGAAAGAGCCTTTTTATTCAGATCTCTTTTTTTTGAAGGATTCACATTTGGTTCGGTTACTTTTTAAAATAAACAAATTATAGTCTTCACAAAAATATTCTATCCTTTTACATTTCTCAGATGTTTTGTATATAACTGCTACACAAATTAACATACACAGATAACACCAACACTTCACAACAGGGTGTCTGCATTTCCATGAGTCAGTTCTCTGAACATGCAAAAAAAAAAATAATCTCAGCACAAGAGAGAGAGAGAGAGAGAGCGCTGACAGAAAAACTGGTCCCTTCGAGGAGCTGTATCACAAATAACAAATGTTAATAATACTGTATAAGGGAATGCTCTGGTCACTGTGTGTACCTGTACGCAGGTGTTCACCATATAAATCTCTGAGATGGAACATTTAAGCAATTTGCATGCATTTGTCACGTCCACAAAAGAAGAAACTTTGAAGCTTTCTAACAATATGGAATAGAAATCCAGAGCCAAACAAAGGCTTTTCTGAAGAAAAATGCTATTGTGCACTTCTGTTATAGCCCTCATTAGTTTGATCCTGATATCTCAGTCTAAGGCAACTTTCCTTTCAAAGGAAATCAGGGTTTGAATGTCTCATTTGACCAGTCAAGTTCATAACTGACAAGAAGACATCACAGTGATGGGGAACAGATACTTCTTTATGCAATCTGTGTATCTAAACTCTGTCTTGGCTTCTTCATATCGTGTGTACGAGGTCCAGTAGAGGTTAACTCCAGTAGAATTAAAATACCGTGAAATTCACGTTCCCATTCAAGATGAACGAAAATTCAATTAAATTCAAATCCATGATGACAAAATCATCATCAGGACATATTTTAATGCCTTGCAGTGAGGTAAGTCCCTGTTCCACCTGGATCAGTGAATATAAATCACTGAAAACATTGTGATTAATGTGTGATTTCAGTTGCAATCACCTTTAACGAATGTGAAAACATAATATTAAAGGAAAGTTGACGGGTAAGTTCACCCAAAAAGTCATGATCCTGCCCCCCGGTTGGGAAGTCGGGTGAAGTTTTGTCGTCCTCTTGATCGGGATCCAAACTTGATTTGAAAATACTGCATTTATACCATTTTTAAAGCTGAAGTCTTCACTGTGGCTGCTAAGCTAAAGGCTTTAGCGTGCACCCTGTCTGAAGTGGGGTTGGGCCAATGAATGATGCCAACATCGATCGGCGAAGCCTGACAGCTTTCATAACGTTGTGATCTAAAAGACGACCAACCAGAGAGAGAATAAAGTGGCGTGTCCCTTCAGGGTTTCTATAAGGTGGAGAGAAAATTATGCTTATGTTGCCGCTCAATGCACGTACGTTACATCTCGTGTATTGTCCCATTTATTATTTGCTTATTGAATCAGCTAGGTTCGGGGATTACACTTGTAGCAGCTGTTGGCAGCTGTTAATGTGTTTCTTTCGATCGCGCCGCTGTTATTACATTTTTCATTTCTTAGCTTCCTTAATATAGCTAGCTGGCTGACTTTGTTTCAAGCATCCGAGGCTGAAAACAGAAAAAAAGTTATTGACAAACAAGTATAAACCTGGCACGCAGATGTACGTCGGCAGTAACGGGATGTAGTTTTCTACGCTGGATGGGACATTTGAGAGGTTGCCATCAGAGCGACAGTAGGAAACAGCATTCATTTACACATGTTACAAAATATCCTCCGACTTTCCACAGGCATGAGGGTGAGAAGAAAATGGCTACATTTTCATTTTTGGGTGAACCTATCCTTTAATGTTGTTGTGAGACGACAGGAACAATGCTCCCACTACCCAACAGTGTACACAGTTGTATGTAAATGTGCCGTTCACACTCTTTACGAACCACTGTTCATTACAAATGTATTGGCTGTAGACGAGCAGCGCAGTAAAAAGAACTGTAAATGCCAAGAATTTAATCTCAGGTGAGAGAATATTGCTTTGGGACCCATGTGACCTATAATACTTCATGCCCCCAAAACAAGCTCAGCACTGAGGAAACGGCACACAAAATGCCAAATGTCACTACAAATGTACCTGTACAGTTCACTGATGACCTTTCACATCTAATCTTTAAAGTCTTAAGAACAAAGCGACAATCACATTCTTCAGGCGAGCCCTCTCGAAAATCTCCGCCGACAGCTGAGGTTTCCATGAACCGGAGTAACAGTGAGAGAGAGATAAATGTTTCTGTTTGATTTTCTACATGAAAACTTGTCAATAGTAATGCCCCACGTTAAGAACAAAGACCTGTAGGAAAAAACAGCACAAGAGAGGTAGGAAATTGAATTCCAAAACCTATGATCCACAAATACTCGGATGTTTCATTAACTTTTGCATGCTAATTACCAGTTGGCTGCACAGCAAGAAAAATCGAAAAGCATACTGTTGACGACTTGTCACGACCAGAAATATGGCAATACGTAAACTAGAGGACACAATCACACTCAGCAAGCCCTAGACCCAGAAGGATATTTACACTGCCAGCACTCCGGCCTTGAGAGAGTTTGTGTGCTGCTAGGTGACCACCTCTTCACGTGGCAGGTTGAGCCTCACCTCCCCTCCTGCTGCCGTGGAGGCTGAGTAGACTGCAGTGGCAGAAATAGAAGAAGGGCCGTTGCTCTCCATGGTGGTGAAGAGCTTGCAGGGTCCCGGCAGAGCCGCATCGGGAGATTCCCTCCCTGGGCTGGACGCCTGGGATGATCCAGGGGAGGACGTGGGGCTGAGCTGCACAGCTGTGGTATCCTGCAGCGTGTGCTCACTGGTCTCTATTTCGAATGCCGCCCCACCGGCCAGCCCGCCGTGTCCCATCAGCCCCGTGCCCCTGCCCCCCACCTTCGACCTCCGCGAGCTGTGGGGAGGAGGAAGGCGGCTGCACACGCAACAGGCCCCGAAAAAGGAGAAGGCCACCAGCAACAGGATAGGTCCGATGATGATCGGGGGATTGGCAGAAGGCACCAGTGTAGTGAAGGCGAACGCTCCCACCAGGGTGATGTTGAGTCCAGCCAGCATGATGCATAGGCCACAGGCGCAGCAGAGCGCCGGAGAGGGCAGGCCATGAGGGCGGGACTTCCTCCTCGTCTTCTTCTGGGGCTCCTTTTTGGGTACAGGGGTGCCAGTGTTTCTGTCGGTGATGACCATGTCTTCACCTCCAGGCTCTCACTTCCTCCGTGTTATCAGATCTCCCTGTGTCTCAGTCCGAACTCTTCCCCATGGCAACGTTTAAATAAATTCACAGCCCGGAAACATCTTTGTCTGTGAAATGACAACACATGACAGCTGTAATAAAACAGACTCATTACGCCGCTCTTGTTCTATGCACTAGTATCATTCTGTGTAATGATCACGGTGGGCAAGTGTCCCCGGTGAGAGGCTCTGTGTAATCCATCCGTGAGCTCTGAACATTCATCGCTCTGCTACTCTTGCACGGTACAGATATAATATTAAACATCTGATAACGTTGGTTGGTTTGTCAGCAGGATTTCACAAAAACCACTGAATGGATTTCCACCCAACTTAGATGTAGGATGAGTCTCAGCCCACAACAGACCCCTTTAACTTTTGTTCCGGATCCATATAATGTGCAGATCCAGGATCTTTTTTCCAAGATAGGCTATTTTTTGACATTTTCGCTCATTTCTCAGGTAACAATGATGTGTCCAGTATCTATAAGTGAGTACAATTTGATGCAAGTCCAAATTAAAAAAAGGATGTAAGCTGATTCAAATGTTTTATGTATAATTGGCAGAGGTATACACTCTACTGAAGTGCTATTCTAGTTTTACTGTTTCCTGTGAATCTCCAATGGCACTCGGTAGAGCGTGTACCTCCACCAAGACCTAACAGTCCCCATTCGTACTCAATGAATTATTCCAAGAAACTGACACAAAAATGATGCAAAAAATAAAAAGATGTTTTTAGTGGATCTGCACCAAAAGTTAATGGGCTCTATTCTGGGTAGAGACTCATGCTCCATCCAAGTTTCGTGGTAATCCGTTAAGTAGTTTTTGTGTAATCCTGGTAACAAACCAACTAGTGAATGAACATGGCATATTGACATAAACAATAACAGAGCAACAGTTGAGAGGTATGAGTAGTCATGATTACGTGATAACTAAGCCTCAGTGTAAATTACATGCATGCACCCCGTGACTCTTGCGTCACCATTTTTAAAAAGTACTAAGCTGCCACTCAATAATTAAACATGATCGATCAGAATCAATCCTAAAGCTCATGTGATCATGTCTTGTGAAAGTAAAAAAATGTGTGCCATCACACTGCAGCTGCTTCCTTCGTGCCAATGAGGCCACTGGAGAAAAAAAAGCATTTCAGTATTTTATTTGCAATCAGATATTATTCCAACATGCGCCCTTCAAAAGGCTCAGAGGAGGATGTGTTCTGTAAATGTGTGCATCAGTAAACATATGAGCTCAGATGTGTCACAGTCAGATGGTTTAAGTGTGATCCCGTTTTTGCTAAGAGCACCTTAAAATGCATCCTTGCTGCACTGATGTGTTGCATTCCTGAAAAATTAAACGGTGGAGAGAAAAAAAAATAAAAAGATCTTACCCTTCATGTCGACACACTGAAGGTCTTTCCATGGTTTTCGTCAGATTTTACGCCGAGATTCCCAAATCTAATTACCGCCTGTAATTACAGAGAGGCTGAGAGGACGCAGAGACACCAAACGAGGGATTTTCATCCTGCTTTCGTAGCTTCGCAGCCCTGAGGGCACAAGTCATGACAGCCATTCAATCAGAGGCGGCGGAAACACACATGAGTGGAGGCGATCCGACCTGCTGAGGACGATTAAATCCGAGGGGAGAGGCGAGAACACTTAGGTGAGATGGCATTTCCCTCCGGAGCCGACACGGCGGCGCGCTCGCTCCTGATGTTGGACCGAGGCGCGCGGCGCACCTGACAGGTCGTCCTTCAGCGGAAATGGAGGGAAGCCGCTAAAACATGCGAGGCGTCATCATCTCTCCGGCAGACGGTGTGAAGTCCACATGCTTCATTGTTTCATGTGTGATCCGCCGCGCAGAGCCTCGACCCTCCTCTGTGGACCTCTGAGGCGACTGTCCTGCCTCCTCCTCCTCCTCACACATCCATCCTTCACTGCTCAACCTGGTGTGTGTGTGTGTGTGTGTGTGTGTGTGTGTGTGTGTGTGTGTGTGTGTGTGTCACCTTCACTCAGCCTACTTGTTGACTGATTTTATTTCATAAATGGTAACTCCACCAATCTTACCCATTAAAGTGTGTTTACAGGTCTCTGGGAGCAGACTAAAGTATGAAACCTTTTTATGGCTCCAGAGGAAGCTGCTTGAAACTGATGAATTCACTCCAGTTATGACTCTTCGGTGGTTATGTTGCATTGTGGGTAATGTAGGCGCCAGGTTTTTTTTTTACAAAGAAAGAAGAATGTTAACCCTTTTCAACCAAAGCAATTCCAAGTGCTGGTTCAGAGCTAGTGCCTACTCAGGAACCAACCCTTTGCTGGTCTGGAACAAAGAACCACTTACGTCAGAGGCTGCGGGCCGGGGTTATGTCTGCCATCTTTAACTGGAGATAGTGTAGCGTGTTCTGACCGAGCCCCCCAGAATGAGCACAAGGCTTTAAAGAGAGTTTTCATACTGGCCAAACCGTTTAATTACATGTGACGTTCTGCACCGGGGCCCAAAAACAGTTCTTCCCATAAGCTAACATGGTGAAAGAAGCCTCTTTAGAATGGTGGATACATTAAAAAAATGTTTAACGTCTTTGCTTCTGACTCATCCACGGGACAATAAACCAGAAGATTTTCACTGTGGATGCTAAATCGAAGCAACAGTGGTCCGAGGACAAGTCACGTTTGGATGCATACAAATCCAGGAGCAACACGTGTCGACACGAGTCCATGTAAACCACCATAGTTGCTTCTGGCAATGGTGGGAAATTAGAGACGTGCAGGGACTGATTGATGGGACTCTGTAGTGGCTCTCCTCTGGTCCAGCACTAGCACCAACCTAGAACCAGCACTTGGTGCACTTTGGTCAAACAGGGAATATGTGTGAAATAAAACAGGTGCTGTCTCTGGTTCTGCTCTATCACATTGGTATTAAAGCTGTCCAGCAGTGTTATAGGAGTCCAATACCAGAGGCCTACATTAACATTACCCACAACAGCTTTCTTTTATTTGTCATTTATGAATACAGAGAAAAAGAGAGTCTTTTATTTGTGGACGTAGATTTGGGCTGCGGGAAGTTAAGATGAGCAATTTTTCAAATGTTATTGACTAATCGTGTGAAAAAAATATGTTGGTATATTTAGAAAATGAAATGAAGCGTTGGTTGCAGCCCTAAATAAATCAATGATAAGTCATTCATTGAAAACAACTTTAGGGTTGCCAGGTTGTGAAAACACTCTGGCTGCTGAGTCACTGATTAGTCCTCGATAAAGGGTCATGAGTCACTGTACTCCAACAGGTTAGCACGTGTAAACATTGGTAAATTATTAATAAAAGTCATGATAATAAGACAACAACAGGATGAGTTAATGAGTATGAAATTAAATGTTAATAAATCATTAAAAAGGGCTCAGAAGGTCAGAGGTCAAACAGTCCATTAGAGGCTTCTGTATCGTGACTTTAAAGACTCGGAAATGAAATTATTTACTCACTCTCATGTTCATGAAAGTCAGGTTAAAACACAACACGGTCCCTTAGAGCTCATCTGACATAATCCAAGTCTCTGGAAGCCCCGAGATCCAAAGTTGATTTGAAAAGGTGTCATTTAAATCACACAAAATATTCACTGTAGCTGCTAGGCTAAAGCACAATACCTTGTTTTAAAAAGCTAACAAAAAGATCAGTTGTCATAAAATGATGGTTTTGGCCAATGCATTCTCTTTTGCTCAGACATGATTGGTAAATACTTCGGTGGACGTCAATATCTGTTTATATTAACCGAAAAACATGGATGTGGCTGGAAACCTCTCAGGGGGATTGTGAAAATGTGTTCTTTGTAGGGGATTTGGGTGGACTGACCCTATAAAAATGTTCCTAGTTCCGGCTTTAAGGTGAGGTCCAGGGTCTTTCGCTGCCTTTTGACAAGTGCATGCTGGGATAGGTAACTGGGTGCCATTGTTTACTTCCGTACAGACACAGAGGCTGAGGCGCTGTGATCTGAGGCCTGACAATCAAACGGCTGGTTGTCATCAAGGCGCTGCCGCCTCCTCAGGCTCCCGTCGCCTACATTATTCAGCCTCACAGCACGTCACAGTTTTTGTCAGAGCACAGCATTCTTCCCCACGCCGCTTCCCATGCAGCCTCCATTCTGCTCGTGCTGTCCTGAATATCAATGCATTACGATTCTCTGCGGGGGTGCAGTTCACTGTATGCGGGCAAAAAAGGAAGTAGCTGTTTGTGCGTCTGTCGGAACACTTGATGTAGTCCAATTAGTTTCGCTCATGACAAAATCCAAGCAGGGATACTTGAGCTGAAGAGCGCACGAGTCCCTTCATCACATAACGACCGTAATAATTTCCTAATTGCCGGCTGAGAACATTGTGTGATGATGAGATGAGCTGCACACAAGTGGGACTACTGGGCTTAATTTGCTTCACTCGGTGTCACGATGTATGAAAATACATTACTAACAATCACAATCGCATCTCTGCAGACGTTTATTAGACCACTTCAGCACAACAACACAAGCTGATCTCAACACACAGGACGAGCAGGTACAACAATTACACAAATCGGCATCTTTTGTCCCACATTTAAAAAGGAAACGCAATGAAGTAGATTTAGTTGAGTGATTCGTTTGGTCGTGTCAGGTCATGCGATGACGTCATGGCAGGTCTTGATCGGAAGGTGTCTGTTTTAGTTTCCGTCTTGACAAGACATCTGGCATGTCTGAGGATGTCCTGCAACACACCACAGCATGACTCACATAAGCTGGGGAGGTTGAAATAAGATAAAACACCACGAGGGAAAAAACACTGCCAGCTATAGAATAGGATATGTTTGAAGGCATCAGTTTACAGTATCTGTAGTGTATAATATAGCACTTATAATCAAGAGCCAATCAAGAGATGTGAGAAATCTGGGTCACAACAGTGGAGAGAGACAATGTTCCACAAAAAAATACTATTTTGACTGACATTAACTCACAATTCACATCGCCGTTACGAGTCAAATGTTAAACAAAGCAAACACACGATTGATGCTGTTCTGGTCAGACAGCTCAAGTAAATGCATTATTCTATTGTGAGTTAGAAATGCGCTGACCCCTGCTGGATCACAAAGAGCTCTAAGACTCCAACTACATCCTGTGTTAAACCTGCCACAGAGGCAGCACTTAATAAATATCAGCAGGAGTCCACCCGGGGCTTATGTTGGATAATCAGATCTTCATGATTTTGGACACGTGTGTGTGTGTGTGTGTGTGTCTGCATATATTTCTTTTGAGGCACAAGTGTGTATTTTATATTTTCCTACTAAGAATATTGTTTCTAGGCAACATTTTTGGATTAGTTTAATATGTTTTGGAGGAAATGTCACGCTTTTTTTTCTATCAGTGTTTCAATAAAACATACATATTGAATATATGTGCACAGGGGTGAAAATCTAATATCTAATATCAGTGTTGGAGGTGACATAACATTTTCTCAGGAGCTATTTCTGAACACTCTGTCGCACTGCCTGCAAAGGATAAATTAACTTCTACATTTGCTACTGCAAATATAAATAATGTTAATGTTAATGGCTAATGTTACTGTGGTATAGCAACCAGCTAACCACCAGCTAACATAGAGTGGTGATGATTATTAATGTATTTATTGTTTTCGGTGGGAGAGATTCCCACACGAATACTGTAAGCCTACCTGCATTATGTGTCACTGCTGAGGGCTTTGTATGGACTTTTATTGTTATTCTGTTAATATCATTGAAATTTCATAGTTGTGTTCACACTGATATGTTGGGTAGGACAAATCATATTTTCCCCAGGGTGGGGTTTTACCCCTGTGTATCTGCAAAATGTTCATTACTTTTCTCTCGACCTTAACATAACAAAAGCTGAACAATATGAAATTACATTTAGGGAATTAAAATTACCTAAGGGACACGTGATGATCTTTAAGGTAACAACTTCAAATTCGACTCAACTCCCATTCTACTCACCCTTTCCTTTATTGCACTCTGTGAACATAACATCATGTCACCTGTTGCTCTTGTGTGTAAGTCCCTCAGCTACATAAACTTCATATGAACATGCATCACGGGATATAAAACTGGGCTCATACCCCTCCTCTGGGTTGATCTCAGCCATTGGTCCGCCCTCCACAAAGGTTCCCATTCGACTCTTCGACCGCTCCAGGTTGAGCTGACTCTGAGTTCCTGCCAAGAGCAAAGATTTAGAGCAGACAAACACACTGCAGCATTCATTACAACATGACATGTTGAACCAGTCTGAGGAAATCTGAGAGCTGTACTCAGACAGTGTATTACAATTTGTAATTACAGTACATTGCTGTATGCTGCTAATGTAGAGTTTATTTTGGATTTGATTTTTCCATGCACTGACATTTGTATATAGATGTCCACAAAGTATCACATGCTTATATTTCTCTGTCAGATTGCCTCAGCTCAGTGTCTTGTCTCGTGTTTTTTCTCCATAAAGGAGTTATGAAAAGAAGGAGCCGTGGCTTTTTTTTTTTTGTTGTTGCTGTTCATCTGATTCCCATGAGGTAGCAGAGAGATGACTGATGCTCTGCAATAACCACCTAGACACAACACCTCTCTCCCTGGTGTTAACTATTAGCTCTCCAGTGTGCACACTGGTGTCAGATTTGTCATCAACAGATAACAGACATGATGGCTCACCGCTGAACACAGTATCTGATGTTATATGATAGCTACACACGCTTGGCTGCTACTCTGTTGAAGCATTAAGAAAAAGGCAGGCTCGCGCTCGCACACACACACACACACACACACACACACACGCTCACCTTCTCTTCTTATCGTCTCTATGGGCTGATCAGGAGCTGGATTGGCTGGTGTTGGGTGCACTCTGAAGTTTCCTGGGAAATTTTTGTATTTAAACAATAGACATCTTTTCTGATTTAACTTATAATTTAAATGGTTCAAAGCCAACATTCTTTTTACTTGATCAGTAAGTAACAAAACCTGCCCAAAGTTTAACTCAGCCTTTTCAGAACTGATGTCGTGGTTTCTTGTTTCCAGGCTGTTAGCCGTAGCCATGTTGCTAACGTTGGCGTTTGCGTCAGCGATGGCCAACAGCAATTAAATGGCACAAGGAAACTCTGAGATGGTGAAAAGTTATAAAGTTGTCTACCTAAGCTTTAAATGTAAAAACATTTAAATCACATTTTCAGATAATAAAAAAATCCAACAACTTACCAAAGGATGGAAGAATATGGTTGATGTTCAGCCAGGCTTTGATGAAGGGGTAGATGGATATGAGCAGGCCTGGACAGCAGACAGCATTGTTAATTTTAACAAATGATATAAAAACACTGCTTCAGCTACGGTTTCCTTGGTTGTAGGGTTGGGTGTCGTACTCAATACCTTTAAGTTATCAACCCAAATAACTCAGTATCAAGTACTATCAAAACGTATTCAGTTCAACCACACTTACACTTGATCCTTTTTGTACCCAAACTACTATTTCTATGGTTTTGCTCGCAACCAATCACCACAAGCACTCTTAGATTTAATGCGATGTGTGAAGTCGGTGAAGTCGAGCGCTTCCTGTTTGACCGAGCTGATTAATTTGAGCACTTTCAAAATGTGTTTGTGTAAAAACTTTTTGGGTTCACATGATGGTTATTGAGAAAAGTATTCCATTGATATCTGTATCCCTCTACAGACATACCCAGCCTTAATTGTTTGAATAAATAAGAAGTAATAATAGATTTATTGTAGTGTGAGTGTGATTTTTTTTTTTATCATAATCTTGACAATCAATCACATTTATTCTTTGCCCACAAAATGTTGTGCACTGCAGGCTGTATAGAAAGATATCAAATTCCACTGTGGCACAGAAGCACAAATCTAATCACTTGCATTTCCTCATTTATCGCAATCTGCTAATTTTATTTTCTCATAGAGACATAAATTGCCTGTGAGTCACGCAAGGAGATTGAAAAACTCTCTTCTTCTTTATAGAAGTTCTCATAATTGCAGACACGACGACCAACAATGAGATTGTTTGATCTAATAGCCTTCAGATTATTTTTGGTGTAGCAGATACAGCCTGCGATGTTTCTTCCCCGTTCAACCTGAAGCATAAAGTAATATCTGAACCGCGGGGCTTGTGTGCCTCTCAGCGGCACTCTGCTCCAATTCAACTCAGTTATTGATTTCCCTTACAAGCCACAAAAGCTGGAATTAAGCCCTGGCAGGTCCTGAGGGTGGCTGTGATGCATGTATGTGCTTAAAATGTCATGAAACTGCAGAAGGAGTGAAAAGGATCTGCCGAGAACACTCTGTTCATACTCATTAGTCAGCCTATGTGTTGGAGGAGGCATCAAGGCACATAAGCCCCAAAACACATAATTAGATGCTGCTTATCTGCACAAGTGCTGCCAGAGTGAGTGTCTCTGTCAAGCTGCTGTGCACAGTTTTGATTTGCCAAATTCTGGCGTACATTAGAGAGACAGACTAATTATTGAAAGCTGATCAAATCATCAGTGAGAATACCTTCCACGTTATCAATGCCATGCGCCTCGTATCAAACGTCACTGCCCTTTGCTGTTTCGTTCCTTTCAGGAAAGCAGTTTATCTTGGCAGTGCAACTAGTCAGGCTGTCAGCCGGTTCCAGTTACACTGTTGTATCAAGTGATCAAAGGGTGTGTTTTTCAAGAACGGTGGATGGAAAATGTCACAGACCACAGATCTTTCATCTGAATTTTTGATATACAGTTTTATAAACATTTTTTAAATAAAACCAGACAAAACTCTGATGAGAATTTTTTTAAGCCTTGTGTTGTTTTGACGGAAGCTGAATTTCTTCTTTGTTTGGTGTCCGGCTGATCTCTGAGCTGCATGCATGAAAGTAACCATTTTCTGTTCACCTCTATCAAAAGCATAACTATAGAAAATGTAATTTAGTTGTAACATTTCCTTTTGCCACAACATAAGCTTGAATACTCATGAAGAAGACAAAACATGGAAATGACTATATAAAGCATTGTTAGAACAAATAAAGAAATATTTATTTTTTAAATGTTTTACGCTTGAAAACTTAAGGATTCCTTTTGTTTTCCAATAAGTCATTCATAAAGACATGTGCAGTAGCTTATCATACATGGTGACACAACGTAATGTTTGTGCTCAGTTATTCCCCAAAAGAGGTCTCCCTTGTTAAACCGCTTATGAACAAACTACTATAAAACTCTAAAATGAGAATTTTAACAAATTTGAGAGGTGTTTTGCAGCATAATGTAAACATTGTACAGGGTATCTGAACATTTTTAAGAAGAAAAATGTCATGACTTTTGACAACTCGTATCAATTGCGCTCATGAAATTTGTCCTCCACAAACCACCTCTCACTGAATTTACATTAAGCCCACAAATCAAAAGCTAGATAACAAATTTTCCTATTAATGAATTAATATTATGATGATCACAGCCATGCACACACAGCGTACTCCACCTACCAGGCGGAGTGTATGCTACCTATTTAATGTACAAACAAGCAGGTGTAGAAATAGACTTAGGTTCAGCTTTAGCAACTCAACTTCTAACAGTTTCTTAAAAATCTTTCCTACGACTTTTCGAACACACTCACCGAGGCCTCCCGCTCCCAGGAAGATACCTCCTACAGCGTCAGCATCACACTCTCTGGACACCCCAATGATGATGCAGCCCGCCACAATGCTGAGCAGGGCCGAGCCCACCCGCAGCCCATGGTACTCCCCGACGCTGACGGGGTTCATTCAGCAGGTGGAGGCCCCCCACCTGCCCTTCACACACACACACGCACACACACTCTGTCCTTACACTGCGACTCTGCTTCGACTTGGGCCCTCACTGCCACTGACAACTTTACTGTCATCTGCACGAGCCTCGCCCCTCCCTTTCTTTCACTCTCTCTGACACAGAAACACTTTCTCTGGCAGAGCCTCTTTCTCTATTCTCCGTTGCTCAAGACGTCTCATGCATCTTTAAAGATGGAGCTCTGGTTTCCATTGCCACCGAGAATGAGAAAGCGTGTGCCGCTGACTCTTATGACAGCGATACGCATGCTACAAATCTGATCAGAGTGCTCTTCCTACCAGCGCTGGCATCGAGTATCACATACGCTGCGAATGCCTCGAGTGCAGTTTGGGACGAATGTACACGAAAACTACAAACAGCTGTGGCTGTCTCAAACACGTGCAGTGCGTCAAGGACTCAGAAGTGAGGCAGCAGTATGACTACGGGGGCAGAGAGAGAGGGCGACAGAGTTAGAGTATGCGCTACTTGTGTGATTTGTCTGCGAGCTTGAAGGGAATGTGTAATGAAAGGTTCAGAGACTACTCTACGGTGGGGGCCCGAGGCCATCCATAAAGGCCTGCAGTTGCCATAGGAATAGCATATCCATGGCAACAGAGGGAAAAAGAGGGTAAGGACGATAAACACTGGTGAATAGGATAACAAATGAACTTTATGGGTAGAGGAGAAACAGTGACACATTTTCTGTTCGGCAGGTAAACTCCTTCTGTCTTTGTCTAAAGCCACATGTCTGCATCTATTATTAATCAGTTCTGGAGAAACAGCGCTCATGTATGTTGTGTGCGTCTGTGACATATACAGCTCACACCTATTGGGTAATTGGATGGTTTCTTTCCGCCAATACACCTTAAGTGATCAGTTCGGGAGGCTGAGCACTCTCATGACATGTGAAGCAATAACCACAAATTAGTGACACTAATGAAACTCATCTCTCAGTGTGGCCTCTCAAGGGATGTGGGTCTCATATTGATGGCTCAAAGAAAAATTACTTTAAAATACAATTGCTTTTACAGTTTATATGTTCTTATGAACATTGTTTTTATTTTATTTATCTATACTTATTCTATCCTGCTGCAGCTGTAACACTGGAATTAATAAATGATTGTCTTATGTTATCTTACAAAACTGACTTGATGACATTACTGAATCATTTTATCCCAAATGCTCTGATCTCTCTGTTGGCTTAATGCCGTAATGCCAAGAATCACTTGTCTCACAAACGTCTTGCTCTCAAAGGAATAAAAACTTTAATTAAAAAAAAAAAATCAAGACAGCTAAAATTTAGTAACAAGCATGAAATTGCAGTTGGAATTGAAACAGTTTACTCTTGATTGGAGACTTCTCACTTCTCTCAATTAAAATGAAAAAAACTTTTTATTTTAAAAACTGTCTTCTAAAATAACATTGTGCTGTTGGACATGATTAACTTGATTATTGATGATTACGTGTGCTGCCACGTTAATTACGTTAAGCGATTACATTTTAACATTAAAAGAAATTAGTTCTGTACCGTCCTTCATGGAAAATCAGGGAAGCAATGACAAAAACGTATGCGTTGGCCGGGAATCGAACCCGGGTCAACTGCTTGGAAGGCAGCTATGCTAACCACTATACCACCAACGCCTTGTTACCGCATGTTTTTAGACCCAAAATACATCTGATCTCAGACCAGTCAATACAACAAATGCACGATACATCTACATCTTATTCCTATGTAGACGGGTGTCGGCCACCTTTTTATGGCTTTCATGGCCCAATTAGTCACCTTCTTTCTTTCTGCAGGAACATTGCACTAAAATTTAAAAAGTCTTTGGTGGTACTTGCAGGTTCTGGTTGAAATCAATTTATTTCCTAACAGTTTATACTTCCCCGTTTCCATTTATTTTTACGTAATAGTAATCGGTAGAGATGTGGCATATTAATTGGGTTACTGTCATGATTATTACCTCACCATTAAAACATGATCCTTGTCAATCTCGTTATGCAAACTGAACTGGTGTTGCATCACTTTAGGGGTGTTACAGTGGAAAATAATTTAATCAGAAAGGCAAAAGTACCTTGGCCCGTACGGGGATCGAACCCGCGACCTTGGCGTTATTAGCACCACGCTCTAACCAACTGAGCTAACCGGCCATGAGATGCTGAAATGAAAACGAGGAAAGAAATATGTCGATGACGGCTCTCAGTCATCTCAATAATCACAATCTGAAGTGTTACCTAGACTTGTTTCAGTTTCTTGAAGACGACACTACTTATCACCCACCTACAGTGCAGTACTGAGTCCTCACCGACTCTGCCAGGATACTCCCACACAGGGTTTAAACGCCTGTAACTGCCCTCCAGTTAGTAAGAACTGAAGAAGCATCCTGGATGGGAGGCAAACGTCCAGTTGCCTATAATTAATAGGCGGTCATGTGGTCACCGTTACCATAATGGACTGTGTTAGTATGAATATATTGCCTCCAGTCCCACCACATCATTCAGACCTCGTGGCGCAACGGTAGCGCGTCTGACTCCAGATCAGAAGGTTGCGTGTTCAAATCACGTCGGGGTCAAAGCTTTTCATTTTACCTCTGCTGTAAACGCAACAACTATTTTCTATACGCCCTCCGTATGACTGAATTTCCTACTGTTTTTCCTTGGACTTGTAATTCGTCAATACAAACAGGATTTCTGTTACTGTATGATGGGTAGAGAAAAGTCTGCAATGTCTCATCTGAAATGTATCGGCTGCAGACATTAACCCCATTCACACTGCTGTTTGGATGCGGGGATCCTGCGCCAATTCTCCACCTCCTAACAGTGTGAATCTCTCAGAGGCGGCAGGGGGTGAAATTCGCTCCGGCGCTGATCCGCCTCTGGAGGTAGTATCAGGGCCGCATTATTGGCGAACCAAACCAGTGTGAATGGATAGGCCGGCTGCGCGTATGGAGGGCATGTCGATCGGACCGTCTGATAACTGCACAGGTCCCTTACCCAGCTTGATAGAGAGAAATGTCCCACAAAGCAACGTTACAGGACCAAACAAAAGTAACGTAGTAACTGTAACTGTCTTTGGCGTCCGTCCTTCTGTCTGTCCTCCTGACTCCTCCTCACATTTCTGCCCGAAAAACAGCGCCTGTCGACGGCAAAAAACTTTAACTCACCGAGTGTTTGTGATGAAAATAAATCACATCGACGGTCAGTCCTCCCGACCGAGACTTCAGTGAACTTTCCCCCGGAAAACAGCCTCTGTCCACCAGAGTGACAGAGGCTGATGGCATTTATTTAATTGTGTAATTCAGCGTGAAAAACCTAACTTTGCCACTTTCCAGGACGTTTGGTGGGTCAGAATCTCAATCACAAAACATTATAACAGCATCCATATGACGATAAACTGTCAGGGGGGACACCTGGGGAAACACCTTGAAAACACTCCAACATCGTCATCATGACGTGTTCCAACACGCCTCTTAGGAGCCTGAGCAGGCTTTCTGTGTGAATTCACAGCGGTGCGTCTTTAAAGCGGAAGTGCTTCCCTCTGTGTGAATCACCATCGGCAGAGAATTGGCGAAGTGCCGTTAATGTGTTTTCTCCTGTTTGAACCCCTGTCAGTTCGTCTGACACACAGAAAAGGGACAACTACCGGTAAAAAGCGATAAAATATGGGCTCGTCCGGGATTTGAACCCGGGACCTCTCGCACCCTAAGCGAGAATCATACCCCTAGACCAACGAGCCGCGCTGCATCGTCAGCCACTGCGAGACTAGAGAAAATGTCCAACTGCCCAGGGTCGTACTTATTTTCACACACATTTTACTTTACAGGGTCGACAAACCTCCTGAATTACGGTCCATGTCTCCTTGGGCGCACAGTCATTCTGTGAATATTGTTTTTAGACCTGCTTCTACCAGAAAACAACAACCAAAACACATTTTCTACAAAAGTCCAACACTTCGTGTCTTTTCCTGCTGGATGGATCCTTTATGTCATGTCTGATGTCTTTTTATGATGAACAGTTACCACAAAGTAACCCACAAAATTCACATGAACAAGAGTATTCAAGTTTTATTTATTTTTTTTTCTGTTAGATTTTAGTTTGCCATTTTTCATCAAAGACAACATAAAACAGATATTATGAAAAGGAACAGGTGAATCCTCAAATTATGGTTAGCTAGCTTACATTTAAAGCTACGTTTGAGAAACTAGTGTTAGCATGGGATGTAAGCTAACAAGAGAGTATGACTTGTAGTTGCTACACATAATGTTAGTTTTACTTTTACTTTATTTGTTTTGGAAATTGTTGTGGTTGGTGTTAATTGGTGTTAGCAAAACCACATACCTTAAAAATGAGCTCATGCGCTGCACACCTGTTGGCACCGGCTATCCCACCCCGAGCTGCATTTTTAGCAGTTAGCTGTTAGCAGGAAGCTTGACAGTTGGCCAACTAGCTTAGCAACGTTCCAGCCTAAATATAAATCTATTATCATGTGCATAACTAATTACTACGGATATTTATTTCCCTTAGATTGCCTGAGAAAATTACTGTTTTATTCATTTTATTTTTCATGACAACTTCCCATCATTCTTCATGGCAGGAGTTACTTAATGTTCCTGTTCTCTTGGGAACAATTTAAATACTTATGTCACATTCAGATAGTGTATGAGAAGCTTACATTGAGGTGGGGGTAGGGCCCGTGCTGTACCCCCCTCCTAAATACTTCACATGCGTAAAAACAAGGTAATACCCGCTTTGTTCAAAGAGAACTTCATGTGTCATTTTTAATAACCCTGAATTTACTGTTCACATTAGGCGCTTTATAACGCCAGAGTGATAAATACTCACCTCCTCGTTGGTTTGTGAATACAGTACAGTCAGCAAATCTTTCTACGGCATACGGGTTTTATCTGTTGTCATGTGACCCACACTCAGCCATCTTGTGCGAAACGAAGAGAGAGAGAGAGAGCCCAGAGAGAGCCACACAACCCGCATACAAACCTTGTGCTGTCAGAACAAGCAGAGGTAAGACAGCCAAAGTTTAATACACTCGGAAGGACAAATCGTACCACTGAAGTCAAGTGACATGTAGGAGAGCCTGATTCTGACGAGCTGGGTTGCCTGGGACTGTTGTGTTAAACTACCATGTTTACTTGGCCTTGCAGCACCGGGCTCTAGTGCCTCTCTGTGCGTGTCCAGGCCGTGTGAAGTGCGGGACGGCTTGACGAGGAAATGTTGTTGTGGATCCTGGCTGCTCGAAGGCCGCGTGTAGCTAGTTAGCCAACCTGTTAGCGTGCTAGCTACAAGTGTTGAGGGTGGGGATTAACTTGTGCAGGAGCAGCGTTACGGTTGTAACGTGGAGTATATGATAAAATGTCTTCTCACGTGTTGAACTGTATAAGTGTCAGCGCACATGTGTGGCTATATGTTAGCGCATGACAGGCGAAAGGGATAAAACGCTGCTAGCCACCTAGTTGGCCGTTAGCTAGCGCGCTAGCATAACCAGCTTTTGGCTATCGTCCTGCTGGCTAGCGTAAAGACACTGGTGTGGCACGAGCGTGTGGCAAACTGGAACTTGAACTAGCTACAGCTCTGCTGCCATTTTTCATCATAACTACAACTCGTCTGTCAACGTTTAACCATCAGGGGAAGTGTCGGCTAATGTCAGGTACTAGTGCCCTGTTATTACCCATGCATGATGGTTGTTTATCCGGCTGGTTAGCTTGCTAGGTTAGCTAACGTAATGTTGGTAACCCGGGGATGATTTCCACTTAACCTTCCCGAGTGACCATCACGGCCCGAAGCCAGCTTTAAACAACACGTAGTAACTTTACTAACATGAGCCTCAGTGCGATCTCTAACAGCAGGATAGGTCAGTTTGATTATAGCTGTGTAACCGTGTATTCCCTGCTTCCCTTTTAGATTAGCATTAACGTCACACGTTGGACACTACACACGGTAGTTAGCTAACTATCCGGACAACTTTATTGGGCCGTCATTTTTATCCGCTGACAGAAGTTGTTTCCTGCTTATTAAATAAAAAATCCAAGTGTGACATGATCAGACGGGTAATAGTTGTGTTGTTGTAACAGTAGCCGAGCCTCTGGATCGTAGATGGATTTTGAAACGAGTCATAATGTTATGTAAACTCAGCCTGGCTTTCAGTTTTTGACCCTATATGAACACTGACAAATGTGCGAAGCGTGCAGGAGGGCTGCCACAAGTATCACTAACTTCAGTTGAGGTGCTGTCGTTATCGCGTTATCTACCAACTTACACGTGGCTTTAAATCCTGGCTCCCATATGGTCAAACGGTGTTGTGAGTGACCGTCGCCTTCTGTGGCTGATAGTCGAGGAAGCCTCGCTGCTTGACACACATTTTTGTTTTAACCTTCAGGGTCAAAGAAAGTCTTGACAGTAGATTCACTCACTTAAGACGAATTACTCTTCTTTGCTAAAAAAAAAAAAACACGATTATTTATTTTCATTTGCTAAAGTAAAGACACTCTCCAAGTTGTCAATTACAGGTGTCTGACATACCCTCCTTGCAAGCTGGGAGACCTCCTAAAATAGCTTTAGGAGATTGAAATTGTACACTGCTGGAGCACTTTGTGGGACAGGCTACATATCCTGAGGAGCTGGAATACACTTACAACACCTTAAGTATTATTTAAAGTTCTGTAGTAAAGGGTTTGGTATATGAATTGCCACAGTTAAACAAACATTAACTTAAACTTGGATAGTGATATGTCAAATATTATGAAAAATATATGTGGCAAAATTAAATTCACCTTTTTGGATGTGAAAGCTAACTTTAGTTGGCCTGATTTCAACATACAGTGATGATGATGAATAATGATTCTGTTGAATCCTATAAAAAGCAGAAATGTGCACTGCAGTTCAGCAGTTGCTTGATGCAACACATGGTAAATGTCACAGCCTAATCAACTTCTACTCTCTGAAGGATGTTCAAAAGTATGTTTGAAGAGATACAATTAATACTTCATCAGTATATGAACAAGAATACGATCACAGACCTCTTAACTGTGACTGTTTGTTGACTATGTTGTAGGAAAATTGCTACCTCACAGTTGAGATGCGTGCCTTTTAATCTCTTAGATTGTATTCATTTTATTAACTGTCGTACTGTTATTACTATACGTGTACGTGCTGAGTGGTAATAATCATTTTTCTTTTTTTTATATTCGTAGAACTTCAAGGAAGAATGGCCGAAACCCAGACACTTAACTTTGGACCAGAATGGTAAATGAGCTGGCATGAATTCATGATCAGTCTGAGGAAAATGATTTGTAGCTTGTGAAACTGGTTTTCTGTTGGGGCCCAGTGCAGCTTTTGCATACATGTCCAAACATGCGAATTGCCATCTCAGCTGTAGTGTTGTCTCCCTTCCTCTGTCCCTTCTGTTTTTTTTACCACCCTTTGTCTCTCTGCAGGCTCCGTGCCCTGTCTGGAGGTGGTGGAAGCGGCAGTAGTGGTGGAGGAAGCGGCTGCGCGGTTGCCTCTCCACCCCTCTCACCTGCATTGCCAAAGTATAAACTTGCAGACTATCGCTACGGGAGAGAAGAAATGTTAGCACTTTATGTAAAGGATAACAAGGTGGGTAGGCCCGCACTGGCTGGATATGAGATGTTGATGCAAGCTTGCAGTCAGTGTGATTTGCATACAAATTATATCACTGCTGAGGATTGATTTACATTAACCTTACTTGGTGTGACTCTCTCAAAGCTTCATGAATATTAACAGTGAAGCTGTGATTGTTTATTTCTGTCCTCTAGATCCCTATAGACCTTCACGATAAGGAGTTCCTGCCCATATTGCAAGAGGAGCCCTTGCCGCCTCTGGCACTCGTGTCTTTTACAGAAGAGGAACAGGTAGGAGAAGCTGTCATAGTGTCAGATCTCTATCTTGATGAGAAATAGTAGAATCAGAAGCTGTCTCTGACTTGTCTCTCCGTTGAAATGAAGTGTCTCATTGCCCTCAGACCAGTTGGCTTTTTATACTATTTTCTTGGATTATACAGTACTTCTGCAAACTAGCCTACAAATACCATGCCAATGCAAATAAGAAAGCTGAAAACCTGTTCTCCCCTCCCCCTGTTTGTGTTTGCAGAGAAATTTTTCCATGTCTGTAAACAGTGCAGCTGTACTGCGGCTGACAGGGCGAGGAGGTGGGCCGATAGCGGGGGCACCAAGAGGCCGAAGTACCTCAAGGGGTAGAGGTAAGAATTGAACTAAGATAATACATGAATGTGTCATGTTACCTTTCTCACCTGATTTTACGCCGTTGAAGCAAAATGGTGGACTTATTTTAGGTATTTAGCTAATCTGCCCGTGGAGGTTGAGATGTCTTAATAACTTCAGACAGTTGAGATGCTGCTTAAGAATCCTACTAATTTGGCCACAGCTTGAGACAAGGGGTGTAATATTAGCACTGTGTAGGTGCTGTGCTTACACTGCAAATTCTTCCCCAGCTGCCTAAACTCATAATAAATGTGTCTCAAACGTGGAAAACCCTGTCTGAAGTGGGAATACTAGTAGCACACTCACACACACTCCGGCACCTTTACACTTCTCTCAGTCAGTTAACACTGCATATTGTATTTTTAGATTGCTGTTTGGAGATACCCTTGGACAGGAAGAGTTTAGAGAAGTTCAGTACGAAGCAGCTCCGGCTTCTGTGCACTTCAAAAAAACTGTGTGAACTTCTTCTAAACCACCCTAAATTAAAGGTTGATGAGAGGCCATGACATATAGAGGGGTTTTATTATAAACAGGAAGTTCCCATGTACAAAAATTAGACCTGGACAGTAATACTAAAGCATACTAAAGGCAAACTACATGGTCACTGTTGGCTGATATTGTTTACGACTCATGGAGAACAGATTCATTTAAAAACCACAAGAGCTGTTTTATTGTACATCTTCTGGATGTGAAAGGAAAGTAAAACATTATGATTCAGCAGATTTGTTCAGTTGCTGGTGGAAGTTTGCTTATGTATTATGCATGTGTTTGGTAAAGAAAATATAAATCATTTAACATTGAATTCAAATGTATTCATCTGTGTATCTGTGACTTGAAGCTGCAAAAAAGTGGGCTTACACTTTCTGATCATCTGTTTTGGAAAACATCTAATGTTCAAACCACTGCGGATGTTTAATCCACATTTGATCACCTAATGTTTAGCAGGTTATACACACTCATTAGCAAATAGACCTCTTTAGGTCATGTCATTCTAATCTAATCTAAACAACCTTTTGATTGTTTTCAGGCCGGGGAAGAGGAGATGGAGGGTTTTACCAAAGAAGTTTTGATGATGTGGAAGGTTTTGGTCGTGGAGGGAGGGAAATGCACCGCTCCCAAAGCTGGGAAGAAAGGTATAGAAATACTCATTTGTAGCCAAGTTTTATTGTTAGTCTGTCCTTGTTTTGACAATGTAAAGACGTTTTAATTGTTGTTTCTGTTTGGCAGCTGATTGACAACTTTTTGCCATGACTTTACATAATGTGTGGTTTTGTTTCCACACCAGGGGAGATAGAAGGTTTGAAAAGCCAGGTCGAAAAGAGCCAGGTAGGTGATGCATTTTGTTGCTCATATATCAATACATGATGTACTCATTGGCAAATACACTGGCTGATGTCCGTGTTGTTCTCTGTCATCCCAGTCGATGCTGCTCCAGGACATTTTCAGATGAATCACAGTAAGTGTTTCTTTTTGTGCAAATGAAATGATTGACCTAATAGGAGGTTCATATTTCTTTAGTAGGTGTGAATTAAGCAAATAACCATTTTCAATGTGATCTACCAGTATAATGATGAAGGCTTCACCATTTACCATCCCTCTACCCACTCCTCTTTTCAGTCCGAGGCAATTATGAAGATGGTGGAACAGGTCTACCGAGGAAGCACGAATTCACGCGTGCAGAGAGTGAGAACTGGCGTTCTTCTCGTGATGATCAGAATGGTGAGGATGATGAGGGGGGCTGGCGCCTGGCGGGTTCTCGACGGGACGGTGACCGGTGGTGCCCTCCGAGCCCAGGTGGGCACTACACCGACCACATTACCAATACATTTATCTTTGATAAATTATCTTTGGTAAATGTACGTGTGTTCTGCCAGTTTTGATGTATGACCCGTTTCAGAATAAGGTACATTACAGTCTTACAGTGTGTACACTTCTGTGGCTATCAGAATGATGTTACATGTACCTGGTACAAATTAAGGGCATATGTTTTATGTAAATGAGACAGTTCAATGGTGCAGTGATATTTCCTTTCCTTGCCTCCCTGTGCTTTTAAACTACACCTCTCAACGCTAAAAAATCAGGCTATTACTTCATGTGGATGCAGTTTGTTCGGTAGCACAAACATGACCTACAAAGGGTAACTCATTTTCATTTTGCTTAGATGGGCCTCGGTCTGCAGGGTGGCGGGAACACCCAGATCAGCGTCGCCGTTTCCCATTTGATGCAAGAGAAGACGAGAGGGGCTACAGGAGGCCACGGTCAGGCAGCGGCAGCCTGGAGGACGAGAGGGACAGCCTGCCAGAGTGGTGCCTCGAGGACGCAGATGAGGAGGCCGGCACATTTGACTCGTCAGGGGCCTTTCTCTCACTCAAGGTAAGACGAGACCTGAGAAGAATTTTCAAATGATTAAGTGAATCGCGAGGACTTTTAACTGAAGTGTTGATTGTTTTATTTGTATGTTACTGTAATTGTGTTCTTTGTTGTGTATTCAGAAAGCCTCCAAGGAACCCATCTTGGAGGAGGCGGAGCTCGAATTTAAGCCCTTGGAAGAGTGTGAGGAGGGCCTGGAGGAGGAGGACAGTCACTCCAGGGAGACCAAAGAAATGGAAACAGAGGCCAAGAGAGAGGCTGAACGAAAAGGTCAGTCAGTTTGATAGTTTCAGGAATACTGCATCTATAGGATTCCTAAAGTCATTTCTACCTGGTTTGAATTTTCCTTAGTCTCTTTTCTTCATTGGTCAGAAACTTCAGTTAATATACAGAGAAGCTCCATTGAAGCCGTTACGGCGTCTTGCTGGTGTTGGTTATTCAATCTGGGAGAAGTTTGACTAAATGGGCAAGCTGCAACTTGCAACATGAGAAAATTTCAACTAATCAAAGGAAAACCCTTACTTGCAATGCATGCATGATCATGTAAGAGGACTCATGTAAATGCAAGTGTATCTACAATTCGCAAGTGAATATTGCTCTTGTGAAGTGGCCCCCTTGTTCTTGCAACTGCCATTTTCTTGATGGACTATGATGTTCTGTTGACTTAACACCAGAGTTCGGCAAAGAAATCCTACTTACCATAACATTTATGGAGAATTAAAATTAAAAAAGTCACACTGTATTAAAATATACTTGCAAGTGAAATTTTCTTTTTCGGTGAAAGTAAGTATTTTTTCACTTTTTTTTTCTTTGCCGTCAAGGATACAAAATAACACGATAGACTTACTCTGTACATGGTGATAAAATAGGAATTTCCTGTTGGCAAATTCAAACCAATTTAAAGCCTCATGATGTGACTGCGATTAGAGAAAAGTTCAGTTTCTTTGGTCATACTCTTCATTATCAATTACAACATCAATCATAATGAAAACTTTTTTTTTCTAAATCAAGGAGCATAGTTATATTGTCGATGATCCCATCTCAACATTTATTGTTATTTTTTTTTGTTGGGTTTTTTTTAGAGTTGGCCAGAGTGTCAGAAGAGGCTCCACCTGTTGCTTCACCTGTTGCTCCACCAGTCTCAGAGCCCCAGGCTCCAGCCCAGTCTATGTCTCATAGCCAGCAGAGTAGAACAGAAGAGTCTGAGAGACCAGCTGAACGGCAGCCACCCCGGGAGCTCCCACCAGAGCCCTGCAAAGTCCCCCTGCACATCCCCATGTCTAACAGCATGCTTGAGTCCCTACCCATGACCCACATTTCTACCACTCTTGCAGGTGGGATTTGTGTCTGCAATCACTGTGCTTCTCACTGTTTATAAGATTTTTTTGGTACCACCTTTCTGGACAACTTTCTAATATCTGCTTTTTTTTCGTGTCAGAAGTATCCGCTCCGTCGCCCGCCATCCAGCTACCGCAGCAAAAGCCCATGGAGATTCCTGTGGCAATGAGCAATCCATTGTCCTTCTCTACAAGTATGTTGGCACCTATTGGCAGGCCCACCGCTGTGCCTCACGACACAGATGAAGACGAGGGACTGAAACACTTTGAGCGGGTAAGTTGGTAGATTTTTAACATGAAAATCTGTTATGAGATGTTAGAACGATCCTTAAAGACAACTAAAAAATGAGTCACTAGGCATATCCCTAAAAACTGTTGATTAATCAGCGAAGGCGAGGCAGTCCTGTAATGCTGGATTATGTTGCTTTTAACAGGATTATGAGTAATGCAATCTTCAAAATTCTCTTTGTCTTTGCTCTCTTCCTTCCCCAGGAGGCGGAAAAGATGGTAGCATACCTACAGGATGGTGTGGTGGATGATGACAGACTTACAGCAAAGACTTCAGAGAAGCCTAAACCTGCAGGTCTGCCGCTCACCCACGAGGCTGCTCTCAAGTGGTTCTACAAAGACCCCCAAGGGGAGATACAGGGTGAGACAGGAAGTGGTTTTATCTATTTAAAATATGACCTAAAAAATTGATGCCTATTTATAGAACTGCTCCACTAATGTCCCTGAATGTCATTTTCTCTGATTGTTTACTCTCAGGTCCATTCAGTAACCAGGAAATGGCTGAGTGGTTCCAGGCTGGTTACTTCACTATGTCTCTCTTAGTAAAAAGAGGATGTGATGAAGTGTTTCAACCACTTGGAGAGATCATGAAGATATGGGGGAGGGTACCGTTCACTCCAGGCCCTGCACCTCCGCCTCTACAGGTATGAGGTGGCTAAATGTTGCTGTTTTTTATTCCTAATGCCCAAAAGATTTGCTCTGCAATCAACAAGAGCTCCCAGTCCCAGCCATGACCTGTAGATGGTGTGCTACTCCACTCTTTCTCCCAATGAGATGTTTCAGAGAAGCTTTCATACATCAGTTATTTTAATGTTAGTGTTGGGGGACCCTTTCTCTCTGTCATTCTGAATATCTGAGGACCAAAAAAATTGCAAATATTTAATGTATAAAATTGTTGCTTATTTATTTTAACATTGATATTGTTTTACTTTAGCTGACTTTAATTCTAAAGTGAAAATAAATCTGTTATGATCAATGTTAAATACGAAAAACTCAAAATCAACTCAGTTCAAGTTAATTCAGTATTTAGCAGAATACTTAAAGGTCTGTGTCACTTTCTGCTCAAGTTGTGTCAAATAGCTCTGAGATCACGTGTGAACAGCAGTTTTGAGGTCCGAACTCTTCCAGTTTTTTTGCTGAGCCATCAGCAGCATTTGAGCCAGAAGTCCTCTTCCTCGCTGGAAGTGATATATTTGTAGCTACTTTCTGCTTATTTGCCTGCTGTGATTTATTCTGACTGTGTCTTCCAATGCAATGCAGGGGGATGGTGACCAGGAGAGACTGAAGAGGCAACAAGAGCTCACTGCTCTCAACCTTTACCAGTTACAGCAGCTCCAATACCAATACCTCCTCAGGTACACCCAACTCAGATCTGACTGTTTTTATTCATTTGCAGATGCAGCATGAAATAAGATCCAGATACACATGTATAGCCTGTCTCACTGTGTAGTTATAACACAGGAATACATTAGTTCATGTATTTCTCATTATAAAGATTAGCCTCCACCAAACCTAATAATAAAATACACACATAAAATATTAATGCTTACAGGAAATAAACATTAGTGTGCTTTCTACATAATTTGTCAAGTGATAGTCATTCAACCACATCCATATTCAAGTGTTAACTTCATTTCCTGGGTTTCTCTAATTTCTCCCTCCACTTGTCTTCCACTGCTCAGGCAGCAGTATGCTCAGGCCCTGGCCCAGCAGAAAGCTGCAGCTCTTAGCTCAGCTCCTGTTCAACAGCAGCAGCAGCACCAACAGCAGATCAACCTGCTTCTACAGCAATATCAGGCTCTCAAGCTAAGGTTGATAACAACCACACACAATATTGCGTTATCATATCTCCTTGTCTTTCAAATAAATCTGTACCTCTGCTTCAGTGTTATTAAATATTACCTTGACGTTAAGGGAACATGGCATTTATTAATATCTATTTATATCTGTATTTTCTTATGTTTCTGTAGAGCGTCTGAGAGCCTCCTACCTCCTGTTACCCGGTCTCTGTCTGTACCAGATTCTGGTTCTGTGTGGGAAATGCAGAACTCGTCCTCTCAGGCTTCCTGTACACCAAACCTCCAACAAGCTGCTCCAAGCAGTGAGTTTCTCAATGAAATGTTCTGCACAGTCAGTTTCCTCTTCAAATAAAGTCATCAATCATGATATAGCAGGTGTAATAAGTCACATTGTATCCCTTTCAACAGCGTGGGATAGCAGCAGCGTGTGGGATTTACCTATAGACTCCGTGGCGCAGGCTCCAACCATCGAGCAGATGCAACAGTTTGAAAAGTCAAAGTCTGCAAAGGTAAGTCATATTTCTGCTCACTGTGGTTGTGGTCAGTGTAAAAATGGGTTTGAAAAGTCATGATCGTCTGCAGTTTTCATTGAATGTAACTTAAATGTAAATCTAAATAAGTAGTATTTTACCAGTTGGTTGCAAAAGAAATGGCTAAAAACAAAATAGTCACTAGATGGCAGAATCGTACTCGACAAAAACAGCTTGAGTTTCTATCTTATCTTCTATCAGCGTGTTTATCTGTAGCACGCAATTAGGCGAGAGTAGAAAGGAAAGGATTCTGAGAGAATCAGAGATTCTGCTTTTAATTTCAATAAATGAAATCACATGCTCATTTTGATAGACTTTCAATTCAGAATTGAAATGATGGCAGTAGTTGTGCCTCAGGCCAGTACGTTCAGCTGATGTTCTGTGATTTAATGCCAAACATGCAAACCCGAGACCTACACTTTTTTTAAATTTTTTTATTTATTTTTTTTAGATTTTTTGTGGCATAGACACCTTTTTTAGTAGGAGACAGTGAGGAAACATGGGAGAGAGGGGGATGTGACATGCAGCAAAGGACCTCCAGCCGGAATCGAACCGGGTCGGCTGCATTTATGGCATGCGCTCTAACCACTACACCACCTGCGCGCCGACCTGCACTTTTCTATACACACGCTGGTGTGTTTATAACCCATGGGTTTATAACCTGCAAGGAATGTTTTCAGGATAATATTGTCATTTAAATAAAAACGTTTTAACCTTCTTTGCCAGGAGAGTGCCTTGGATTTTCCCCTTTTTTTTAACTTAAAGTGAAACTCACCAAAAAGCAACCAAGGCTTTATTTGCGATTGGATTTGAGTCAAACCTTCGTGTAAAAGCATCATCACGAAAAAAGAGGCACTTTTAAGATTTACCTTAGTTTCGTTTTTGGGCAAGCTAAGCGAACATTGTTAGTGTACACAGAGTTTACTTTCATCACATTCTGTTTGGAAATCCTGAGCACTAAAGACTTTTTCTTTATATTTCTATTTAGAAGTTTAAAAAATAGCTTTGCTCAAGCAACACACCTGTTACAGGCACTAATGTCCACTTGACACTAAAACTGGAAGCTTTACATCAATATCTATGTAGATTTAACCAAAGCTGCTTCCTATTTCTTTAACCAGTGACCTCTTTCTGTCCTTTCAATTGTGCCTCTGTTTGAACCATTGTACAATGTTCTCAAAACACTCATTTTTCTTTTACAAACGTTTCATACAAAATATCACCATTTTTAAAGAGGATTTTCTACAACCTAAAAGCATGACAGACCGATGATAAATGTAGAGTAGTCCTCTCAGCCATCTGACTGTACAGATCAGGCATTTGTGGCAGCCGATTCCTAACATTTGAATGGTGGTGTAACGTTAGTCAGAATTATTTCTTGTCACATCTCTGCAGATAAAACCGTGAAAGTATTTTCATTTTCTGATCCAACAGTTGGATATGGAGAGGCGTGAGGCAGAAATGAGGGCCAAAAGGGAGGAGGAGGAAAGGAAACGACTGGAGGAGGCCCTGAGGGCTCGCCAGGAGGAGGAACGCAAACGTTTGGAAGAAGAGGAGCTGGCAAGGAAAAAACAGGTGGAGCTTAAAGCCGTTGAGCTACTGTTTCATTGTGAGTCACTTATCTCTGATGGCGGTGAGACTGACCCGGTGTTGTCAATCTTAGGAGGAGGCATTAAGACGGCAGAGAGAGCACGAAGAGGCACAGCGTAGGCAAAAAGAGGAAGAGGAGAGACTGGCACAAGAGGAGGCTCTCCGTAGATTAGAGGAAAGGCGGAGGGAAGAGGAGGAGAGGAAGAAACGGGAAGATTTCCTTCGCAAACAGGTGAGCTAACATAAACATATTGTCTATTTTATCTCCTAAGTGGACCTGTGCAGTTTCTCCCTAAATTGAAACTTCTGCCCACTAGGAGGAGGAGCGCAGAAAGCAAGAGGAACTTGAAGTATTGAGGAGGCGTGAGGAGGAGAAGCGAGCGGAGGAGGAGGCAGCAGCTGCTGCAGCTGCTGCTCTGGTGCAACAACAAGAGGAGGAGCAGAAGAGGAGAGAACAGGAGGCCCAAAGACAGCAGGAACAACAGAGACAGCGGCAACAGCAACAAGAGGCCCTCCGGAGACTTCAACAGCAACAACAGCAGCAGCAGCAGCTTGCACAGATGAAGGTGAGGGCGCAGAGGATTAGTCAGCAGAAATAAACAGCATGAAATGTACTTAAAGTTCACAAAACTCCTCGTCCTGATCTTCAGCTTCCATCCTCCTCAAAGTGGGGCCAGCAGTCGACCAACGCTCTAAACCAGACTCAGAACGCCCTGTCACTGGCCGAGATCCAGAAACTGGAAGAGGAGAGAGAGCGACAGGCGCGGGAGGAGGTAAGGACTGCGAACAGCCATCCTCCTTTTTAAAGTCAGGCTGGCTGTGGTTTGGTGCCTTTCTTGAGGTTAAACTAATGTCTTTTGACTTCACGCACACTAATTTATCCTTTTCTGTCCCCGCCTCGACAGCATCGACGTCAGCAACAAGAACTCCTGAAGCTACAGCAGCAGCAGGCCTTGCAGCTGGCTCAGCAGCCCCAGGCCAAACTGTCTGGTTGGGGAAGTGTGGCCAAACAGCCGGCTGCTACCAAATCGTTGCTGGAGATTCAAAGGGAAGAAGCCCAGCAGATGAAACAGCGGAAGGATCATCAACCCCCACAACAACACCCCACCGTCACCAACCAGATCCGCAGTCAAACCAGAACTGTACGTGACTTATGTGATACTGCATTTTACTGGTTAAAAGAGGATGAAAACTATTTTCTCACCATTTTCTGAAATGTTTAAGCCAAACAACTGACTGTTTATAAAGTCATGTGACCTTCAACCCAAGAAATGAGAATCATGTCAGTAACCGTATCTCCCTCTCGTCACAGCCGTCTCTGAGTAACTCAGTGTGGGGGGCTGTGAACACCAGCACTAACTGGTCAGACTCCAGCAGTATTTGGGGTGACACCCACAACTCGAACATGGGCTTCTGGGATGAGGCTGTGAAAGAGGCTGTCCAGCCCCCTCCCCAGCCCAAGAAAGGCAGCACGCAGAAGAACAACAAAGGCAATGCCAACCTCAGGTATTTATAAAATCTGATTTAAAAAAAAAAACTTTGACTAAACATATGAAAGATATGAGTAATAAGAGTTTGACACCTTTTTTTTTTGTTTTCCTCCTGCCTCTGTATGTGCGTCTAAAGTAACTCTGTGAGTGGGCGGGTCAATAAGAAGGTAGAAGAGGAGGAGAAGCTGCTAAAGTTGTTTCAAGGGGTCAGTAAGAGTCAGCAGGACACCTTCATGCAATGGTGCGAGCAAACTCTGCACACCCTCAACACAGCCAACAACCTGGATGGTAAGACTTCAGAAACATTCATGTTTTGCAAAGGCACGCCACCCACAACTATTGATGGACCATTTCTGGAAGCCGAATTCACAAATATTCTCCGTCTGTCTCCCTGCCAGTTCCCACGTTTGCATCCTTCCTAAAAGAAGTGGACTCTCCATATGAGGTGCACGACTACGTCAGGGCCTATCTGGGGGACACTCCCGAGGCCAAGGACTTTGCCAAGCAGTTCCTGGAACGTCGTGCCAAACAGAACGCTAACCAACAGAAACAGACACCACAAAACCAACAGCAAGCCCTCAAACAGCAGCAGCAGGTGCGCAACACCGAAGTGAAACCAGTGAGTTAAAGGCTCAACATACGGGTACCAAATGTTTTCGGCCCATGTTGCCGTGTGAGTCAGAACAATCTAAGCAAGTCATCTGACGCTGCCAACGCTGTCGCACTGCATGGCCATGCTCTCATTTACATTTGTGGTGTGACCGTCTCCTGCGTCATCCTTTTGGATCTGCCTCAAAAGATGTGATCAGTCTGCTTATTTCCTAAAGGGGATCAAATCTTAATCTGTCCATCTGATCCTCTCGTCAGTTTGGTCTGGCTCATTAAAGCTGCATATCAAATCAGTTTAAAGCTCTAATATGACTTCTTTCTTCTTTTTTGCCCAAAATTGTGATCAGGCGTGTGTTAGGGCTCATCACGAGCAGCCTATCACTCAGTAGATTTTAAACATTTTTTTGCATCAATGTGACTATACTTTATTTATCAGGTATTTTGATCACACTACATATCGAGATTTTACTATCAAGGTCACACATACTCTTATGGATTGCGCCCATATTGCCAACACCTACTGTATGCACTGTAATATTTGAAGGAAGCCTCGTGTTTCTCTTCAGTGTTCTGACGGACACAGCTACCTTATTTTAGTAATCAAGTATTGTACTGATTAATCCAACGATTATCGGTCAGATAAAAAATGGTTTCACTAAAAAAACAGCATAAGAACAACTAGGCCCAATTTGTTCTGTAGTTGCAGTGAGTTGGGTGAAGAGTTGTAGCAGAACCCTTCAACACCGCAAACAAATGTACATTAGCCGGTCTTATTAATCAGTAATTGAGTTCCTCAGTGTTTTGTTTGAGCTTTAGTCTTTTGCATCTCATGATTGTGTCACAATAATATATTACCGGTATTATTTACCGTGATCAGATTAAGCAATAACACTTTGCCTGTGTCATAGACCAGAACTTCACAAAAAAAATGCTTTGTCTCCCTGCAGCAGAGTCAGTTTTTTAACGCCGCACTTGTGTCTTGCTCAGGATTCTGTATGGGGTGGAACAGGATCTTCGTCGCTCTACCAGTCGAACCATACGAGTGTTCAGCAGCAGCAGCGCTTCGAGACCGTCACCTCAGGGAAGAAGAAAAAGAAGCAGAAGATGGTCCGCGCCGACCCCAGCCTTCTAGGTGAGAGCAGAGTCTCAATAAATCTGCAGCCATGTGTCACACCTTTTTTTTTTATATCTCGTCTGCTAACAGGATCTCTTTTTCATTCACAGGTTTTTCTGTGAACGCGTCATCTGAGAGATTGAATATGGGCGAGATTGAGACTTTGGAGGACTTTTAAGGGACTGCAGCCAAGCAAACCTCCACTGACTGTGTCCGATATGAACAGCAGCTGTTTCACCCGAGCCCCTGCTGCTGTGCCCCCTCGACTGCTTCCACAACTGTCACCTTTTATTTTCGGTTTCCCGTTTATCAGACATGACTCTGGTAATCCCTCATAAATTCTTAAAAAAACGGTGAACTCTGAGGCAGGGTGTGTTCCCTGTTGCCTAGGGACCTATAATCTGACGAAACCCCTCCAGAGAAACGGACTGGAGGGAACTGGCCAGTGAAAACAACCGACCAACCAAGAGAGCAATCGCCAGATAAACTCACGGTTCTGGAGAGGCGTTGATCTCCTCGGCAATCAGCTGCTCGAATCCCATGTCGTGTCCCTGGCAAATTTCAAATTTGGCATCCATTGTATGGGATGTTTTTTTTCTTTTTTAATTGTGGATATACAGATGGGCTGGTTGGGGTATCATGGGAAAGGTTAGAGAGATTATATCCATTGTTTTTGTTTTATTTATTGAAATTTTCCCCTTCACACTTTAATCCCCCCCCCCCCCTTCTCTTTTCCCTCCCTGTTTTCTGCTGGGTGTTCATGGATGACGACGGCGGAGTAGAGCCCAAGGATTCGTGCCCACTTATGTCCTGTTTTAAGGACATCGTCAAAAGTTCCAAGTAGTTATCTATTTCTTGTAAAATACTAGGCTGTTTAAAGAATAAACTTTCAATTCTGCATCTGTATTATAATATATGAAAATGATCTGCTGGAGTCATACTTTTTTTATTGCAGTATGAAATAAAACAGTCTGATATGTGGGCTGTGCACACCTGTCTGAACTATTCAGAAAACCCCCAAAAATGTGCAGAATTCATTTGATTCACATGCATTGACCCACTCACACTACAGAGATGCTATGAAGAGCTTTAAAATTACAAATGAAAGCTAGTGAAGAGAATGTTTTAAATCCCTCGTAGCTGAAGATGTTTTTAGTATTCGCGTGTCTTTTCTCCTGGTAATATGGTGCAAGTGGAACTGGAAAGTAACCGTTACTATGCTGTCTCACCACTTGATAGTATTGCATATTAGGTTGAATTGTTTAAACCACAAGGAGGAAATGAAACCCGCCAATCCTTCCAAATGAAAAGCAACAACATTTCTAAGCACGCACACAGATAATCAACATACTCAGGCAAAGAAGGTTTCAGAAAAGCCTTGAATACGGTTACAGAAATGTGGTTAGACTAGAAGGAATTGGGACAAAAAGTGCGCCAAACTTTATTTTTTCCTCTGGCTAACTGCGTAACAATTGACATGACTTGATTTGATTTTCAAATCAACAAAATATCTAATTGTTAAAGTAATTATTTTACCTATATTAACTCTAGGAACTACTTTGCAGGCAAAGATTTGACCCACAAAATTTCAGAACAAAAGGACTTCCACCGATTGTGTCCCATCAGTCAGCCTGCTAATGATGGAGAGTGAGACTTGTATCACTTAAAAGTTTTCTGAGGCTCAGGAGGGTCTGAGTCAATCTGACTGTAAACCGGATGGTGTGGTTTCGAAGTTGATTTGCTGACTGCGATAAAGCCTGGTTCCAGACATCTGAATCACCACCCACATCCCTGATTAGCGATTTGACGTTGCTTTTGCATTGAAAGCAGATTCTCTCAAACATCTGACCGATCAGACCTGAGCTGGAAACTACAATTATCATTATCCTGACCGAGCTATTTTACTAAATCCATCGAAAGATGCTGACAAGTGTGGACGAGGTTGACACTTCTGTACAATTCAGGGAAATGTATGAGCCTATTTCCACCAAATTAGCTCTGCTTGTTGAACGTGTTCTTGGTGCAGTCCCGCAGGTCGGCCCTCCTTTCCACCAGTTTTTAGCAGAACCGTTGCACTCGAGGATCCCGGGTCGACAGAGGGGGTTGCACAATGCAGGATTACCTGCAGAACATGACGCACCCACTTCGGTCACATTTCAAATCAAGCAAAACTATTGTTGGTTCGGGGGTCTTCTCAGGCTCCCAACTAATTTACGTTTCGTCGATGTGCTCTGAATTGTTCAATATAAGGCATGCAATCCAAAATTTCCGAGTGCCTCCTCGCCTTCAGAACAGTTAAAAGGGGTAGTGGTTGAAATCGTCACCTATGAAATGGGACTCCCCTTCAAGACCCTCGTATATCACCAGCTGTCATGAAGTCATGAGTTAAAAAAGAACTCTCCTTCATTACCTCGCCTCTAGCGGCGCTTCAGAGGCTAAGATTAGCAACCTGTTGTCCTAATCTGCCAGTTTGCACTCGAATTAGAGGAGCGGTACCAAGTGCAGCAACCTCACTGCAGGACTTACATACCCCATCAATGCAACATCCAAATGGACTGTTGTGCACAAATCAGCAATGACAGTGTCATTTTAGCTGGCCCAGCTGGTCACCAAAACATCAGCAGACTAGTAGATTGTTTTTAGCTTGTTAAAAAGAAGGCGGCCATAACACTGTGCCCTCTATCCCAACAAGAATCCAGACACTGAGGCGCGAACGTTGAAAAAAGGTGGGATCGGGCCATAAAGTCAGGATATCTCAGCACCTACAACTTTAATTCGGACCGTTCCGATACTAATCTGTCTCTTGTGAGTCCCTAGACTTTCGGAAAGCGCAGAACTAAATTGCCGGAGACCCCCTTTAAAATCCCTCGATGTAAAGCAGGTCAGTCTGTATAATGACTACTTTTACACTTTGCCTTGTTAACTTGGAGAAACCGGCACATTCAGAGCTCAAAACTTCCCGCAGCACTGCCGTCTTCGGACTCTTGATTTCTTTGCTGTCATATTTTCCCTCCAGAGCAGAAGCACAAAACTGGTCCAGCAGAGACCTTCGTGACGAGGTCAGCGGCCGCCGAGTGTTTACCCCTCACACCCGGGAGGAGTTCTGGAGTGGGTGTGCCCTGCGATGATGTGCTCATAGAGTCCACACTGTCCTGACAGTCCTGTGCACACCTAGTCCCTCCCCCTTTCTCTCACCCCTTCGGCTGCCTACCTCTCCCCCTCCCGCGCTACCCTGTACTCTCCTCCTGCTCCTCTCCCAGGGCCAGTTACTCGTTTTGAAGTGACCACTCGAAGCAGTTTTTTTTTTTTTGCCAGAGGACTCTTTTGCTCCGTCTGACGCTCATCCTTTCGCAGCCAGCATGGTCCACAGCAGCAGCATCTGCAGATTCCTCCTCCTGGTGCTCCTCGGCCTCATGGTGGCCTTCGTACACACAGGTAAACCTACATTTTGAGTGTCATTGATATATATATATATATTTTTAGCTCATTTCTTTGGGATGGGAGACAAGTATGTGACCTCAGCAGCGTGTGCCGCAGGTAATTCTAGTCGTGGTGTTCCCGAAACAGACGACAAAGTCTGATTTCTGCGGAAAAATGTGAAAGATGTGATTTGAAAATAGCTTTTTTCAAAGAAAAGGCGACAAATTGTGTAAATTTATCACACGTCTCTAAGAGTTACTGCTGATCTTTTTTTTTGCTTTTTTTAACTACGCGTAAGTATTCTAAACCCTTATAGTGTTCGTTGCTGTATGTGATCCATGGGCCTGTGTTTGCTCAAAGATGTGTGCACACGTGTCGTTTCACCCCTCTTTTCCATTCACGGGCCTGCGTGTGCGTCCGCAGCCTGATGTGTAAATGATGCAGTTGTTGAGGCACTGCGAGCTGTGAAAGCTGCTCTTTGACGAACAGGATGACTCAGTTGCTTTCATGATGCCCGATGCTCACATGAAACTGAATACCTTGGCCCTGAGTCGTGTTTTTTTAAGGTAGCGGAACGTCCGCAGGTGTGACAGAACTGAACATAGGAGTTTCTATCGTCACCTGTGAACGTTTGTACGAGTCTGGCACACTCACTGCCCTTTTTCTTTCGCTTTCGCTTACTGCCGTCTGTTCTCGGTTCCTCTTTTGCTCTCAAATCAGTTAAAATAAGAACAGAAGCTCTGGACACGGTTGAGCTGCTCTCACGCTCAGGGGTCACGGTGGAAGTCAGGGGGGCAGCGACACGACAGGGATTTTAGCGAGTCGACGATGTCCTCCCCATCCTGCGAGAAGAGAAACATCTGTCACCTTTAGGACACAACTTATTGGGACAGAAAAACGAACGATGTCACGGTTTTCTAACACAGAGGTGCTACGACTTGCCGACACCGTTCTAAAAATATCTTGCGGCCTCCTCTTGCTTTGGACCGTCCAGTCTCAAAACTCTCAGGAATACTTTATCTTGTTTTATCTGGATGGACCCCAGAATAGATTTTTGTTCAGATCAAACAACAGAATAATCTGGCAAATTCCACCTCACAGTATCAGTGTTACACAGGCAGAAGAAATGAAAAAACAAAAGGCCAGACTCTGCTCGGCTTGACTTTACACAATTGTCAGCTGCCTCTTATCTGTTTTCTGTGACAGATGTGGTCGTCAGGTACACTGTGATGTTTGTTCGAGCCAACCAGTCGAGTGACTGAGACGTCGTGACGTTCAGCCGCAACAGCTGACGTGGTAAAACAACCAAGATGTGTGAAAAACAAAGTTTCGGCAATACCTTGTGAGACTTCTGTCTTCGAACTTCCTCAAAATGACAGTAGAAGCAGCGCTCTGTCCCACGAGACAGAGAGAGGTTTCATCACCAGTTTTGTAGTTGGGCACAGAGACCAGTTCTGGCAGCTGAAGGCTCATTCCTACTCTCCTCGTTTCAGAATAAAATAAAACACACACTGGGTCAGCTGTGGGAGCTAAAGAGGGTGAAGTAAGGACACACGGCAGCGTCGCTCGCGGTTTCAATGCTTGGCCCGGTTGCTTTTCACACACGCCCGTCTGCGCGCTTTGTCATCTCTCCGGCTGGTGTGAAAACCTGACCGATGAGGCCTGAGGTACCAACAAATGGCCTTCTGTGTTTTTTTTAGTGTATGAAATCAGCCTTTCCTACGGTCTGCCAGGCGTTTAGGAGTCTGGATTTATGTAAAGAGAAGGAGGGTTCTTGACTGACATGAAACTGACACTTTTGAACCGCCAGTTTAACAGTATTAAACATTTTGTGCGTATATGAGAAAAGAGACAGTATATATCCACATTTTACTCGACATGCTGTTGCATCTGCACAAGGTACGATTAATTTTCAATGTTTTCGGTTCATTTATTGGCGCGAGATACAAATTGTTGCCACCTTTTTGTTAAATAAAAGTGTAGAAAGAGCCGACACAACCGGTGCTACAGGACACGCTTACAACATGATACACTATGAAACAGTTTGGTTAGGCTCTGGCACCAAAACTACTGGGTTGGGAAAAAGACTTCAGGGTGTGTGTCTACTTTTCGTTAAAAGTATAACACAAATTTACAATAACCAAGTTTCAATATCTTAATCAGATACAACATGTTAGCATCATGTGCTGCGGTTAGAGCCTGAAAACTAGTCAGAAAATGAGAAGCTGAAATAGTTAACTTAGCTTAGAGTAATGAGCAACTGAAATAGTTTGCTTTAATTGTTGAATAACAGTTGACATAGTTAGCTAAAAGCAAAAATTAGCAGAGTTAGCTAAATTTAATGTTATTAATAGTCATAAGTATTGAGCTAAAACCAGAAACAATTAGCCTAAATAGGTAGCTAATAGTTAGCTAAAATGGACAAACAATTAAAAGTGAAAGAAGTCATTGATAAACATTTAAGTTTGGGGTCTATGAATGATGCAAGCTGTTTGTAGAAGCTTCAGTCATGTTAATTCCATTAAACAGACATTTCTGGCTGCAGTAAACCCTCCTTGTGGAAACAAACGACTACGGAAAACATCATGTTATTATTTTTTGCCTTCTTATTAAGTCAAGCTGTCCAGAAAGCACAGCCTTTTACACACAGGGACTATTTAATAAACAAGTTTGTTTGACATCCAGTGCCCGGCCGGTGCCTGCTTTGGGCCTGGCCGGTTGTTACTGGTTGCAGCCTGCCGCCCTCCGTGACCGCACAAGCTGCCTTTTGTGCCCTCGGCTGAAGGCCTCATTGATGGCTAAGCTGGCCGGAGGCCCGGGCCTCCAAACCTCCGGCCAGCTACGGGACAGGATGCTTAACACGGCGAGTCAACATTGCAGCATTAAAATACTCACATCAGAAGTGCGTATTGGAGTTTAGAAGATGCCGCAGCCAACATGCCGACACTGAAGACTCATACAGTGTCATTATCAGTAGTTTCTTCATTATCATGTTACTGTTTCTTTCAGAGTGAATAAAGCAAGTCTTCTTTGATAATGGCAGAGAAAAGATGTAAAACGGGGTCAAGGAGTTTACTGAGGGCGTCAGCGGCTACAAAGTAAATATGTAGCATTAAATAAGCTGAGTGTAAATATGTTTGGACTACGGTTTTGTTGGTATGTGTAGAGTTGAGGATAGGATAAGTGAATCAGCGAGTGGGTGGGCTTGTGTGTGAAGAGTTTGGTTTTTCAGAGGGTGACGAAGATCAAATTTTTCCCTCTTTTTTCCTTCAGATTTCAAAAGAATAGCTGTGCAGCCATTTAATTAGCTTCACGGCGACGGCAACCACAGTCGCCGAGGCATTTTTGACGGTTCCACTCTCAATCGTGCGTTCAATGGAGTTGTGTCGGGACACAGAAACGTGGTTCAGAAAGAGACTTTTGTTCTTTGGCTACTGAGGAGGTGTGAAAAGTCTCAGGGCAACTTCGTGCTCAGATGGGAGGAATGTCAGAGGACAATTTGGGATGGAAAGAGAACAGACGACTGATTGGCAGACGATGAGAGAGCAGAGAGTCGTACAGAACGCTGTTTGTGCTGAGGCATAAACCACTCCACTGAAATACTTAAGCAAACCTTAGTTGCAGGAGTTTCATGGACAAAAGACAAGCTTGGGTTTGAACCCTCGACGAAAAACATGTGGAGAGGCTACCTGAGGCTCAAACGGACAAAATGTTCATCCTCCACAAAGACATCCTTATGCTCTGGCCTGAGCCGTTAACCCGGGTAGACAGAGCGAGGCTGTTGGAGCCATTACAGATGGGGCCATGTATGCAGCTCTGCATCCCCGAGGCCTCAGCGTCCAGAGTGAAGTCAAACAGAGCCATTAGCGAAGCAACGCGCCTCGTCAGTGACATGACCGCCTTTAAGAAAAACACAGTCAAAACTGCACAGCAGGTCAAGCGTCAGGGACTAACAGACTTTCTTCTTGGTCCGCAGAGACGGTTTCAGATCCTGCCTCCACAGACAACCAGGACACAATGTCCGGAGACCCCCCCAGTGACGTCACCACCAAAGACCCTTTCCAGGACATGACGGAGCAGCCCTTCACCTTCGATTACGAGGACGCCACGCACTCCCAGGCCATGGATGAGGCGGAAGGTAAACAACTGACATGTGAGACAAAGCATTTACAACCTACCACCATTTGTGTCAGTCAAGTGTGCCCAAAACATGATGATTCAGTCGTTATCTACCGAGTGAAGTTTCGTAGTCCACAAAAACATTTTCCTGGAGCTTCACGGCAAAACAGCGTTGTGCTGAAGAAGATGGCTCCATAAGGCTTTTCAAGTCTCTGAAGGCTTGAGATCCCAAACTGTGATTTGAAAAGAGGGTCTTTACTCCCTCGCTTCACGGTCCAACCCATGCACTACTTTCGGAACAGTTGTGTGCTAACTCTTTTAGCTTAGCAGCTACAGTAAAGATTTCAGCTTTTAAAAAGGGTGTAAATAACCCCCTTTTCAAATCAACTTGGGATCTCTGGGCTTCCGGAGACCAGTTGAGCTTTATGGAAACATTTCATCTGTGTTTCAGTTCTTCGTTTTACATTTTAAAACAATTCCCCAGCTACTTCAGTTGTGTGGGAGATTGCTGCAAGACTGTTTTCGCTGTGAATCTCCAGAAATGTTTTGTGAAAACGTTATGCCTTTCTGTTTGGGTGTACTATCCCTTTAAAAACTGCATCTCTTCCTGTGTGTATGTGTGTGCGCAGGGGTGCTGGGGCCAGGGGCCATCACCGCCATCGTTATAGCCGTGTTCCTGGGAGCGTCCGTCCTCCTCGCCCTCATCGTCATCACGCTCAGGAAGTTCACCGCCTCCTAGAGCGACTACATCTCATCGTGTGTGTGTGTTTGTGTGTGTGTGTGTCTGTGTGTGTGTTTGTGCATCATGAGTGGGTCGACAGTTTCTCTTCCGCCTCCTAACCGGCTCCATGTCTTTCTTCGAGATGAGTCTGTGTCTTTTGCTTCGCTGTAGATGCTAAGAAATTGTGGCAGGTCCCTTTACTATTTACAGATGTGCTCGTGTGAACACTCTGACTGTTGCTCAACGTGTCAACTTCTTGCTAAAGGTGTGATGTTAGAAAACTGGCTGGCTCTTCCAGTGGAAATCCGAGCGTGTTCGTGTCATTTCACCATTTTTCAAAGTCTTGCATGCGTGCTCAGAACGGCTTGTTTCTTGAGAGTTTGATGTGAAGCATCCTGCATGTGTTTTTGCTCTTATTTGTACATGAGGTGTTTTGTGCTTTCGTTAGTCTTGTGTCTCACTCATTTCCTTCAACGAGAAAGATATTCGAGGTGTTTGCCTCAGTCTTTCCCAAGGATTTCACCTTGCGCCAAAATCATTTCTAAAATATTCCCGCGGTGTCAACCCCGTGTACAAGTTCTGAAGTTTGTCTTGAACCATTTACAAACATTTGTAGAGTCAAAATAAGAAGAAAACATTTCGGAAAAAGGCTTCTTCGATGAATGTAAACAGGCTAGTTTGGGTTTGTTTTTACCTGCAGAGCAAATATAAAGTTAGAGCGAGGACAAATGTGTGTTTGCACTCAAGTGAGTGTTTGTAGTTCTTTGTTGTTGTTGTTTTATTTGGAGGGGCTGGAAGTTATTTTAGTAAAATGATTATGTCTTGTTCTATACGCCTCAGAGTTCCACTGTACTCAGCCGTACATGTGACATAACGTCACTTCCCAATTATGTGTTCACGAATGAAGTTCAATAAATACAAGAAATCACATGCCAAATGTCTGTGACTACTGTGTGGGGTTTTTTTTTTTTGTTAAGCACATGACTAGTGAGTCAGCACAAGTCAACAGAATGATATTCATGGAGGGTTTATCCCTTATTCTTTAATTATTTGAACCATGTCTGTTTCTGTTAAAGATGGCACAGTTCAGTTCGCGTTCTGCTGACATGTCTGTAAGATGAGTGAGGTAAAACACAAACAAAAGAAATACATATAGAAGCACGAAACTTCCCAAGTTGATTGTTTTCATTTGTCGTACACATTTTATGATATTTATTGTAAATATTCATACTGGACATGATCTAATTAGAAATTCTTTCCAATAGTGTGAAAAAAGACGACCAGAATAGTAGAAGATAGGCCGAAATCTCAAAATGTATCCAGTGATGTGTGTCTCAATTACAAAGCTGACCTATCCTGATGCCTTATGGTCCCCAGAATGTCATTTTTAAGTGAGAATTGGTTTGTGTTTGGCTCTTAGAGACCACTGGGCCTCACTGCAGTCACAACAGTAGGTGGCAGTGTGGCTGGCACCTTCATTTGCATTCACAGAAAACAAAAAAAAAAGACTTGCGACATCTTACACTGATGGTGCCCTAAAACCTCCTGGTTTATTCCATTTAATGATGAGGACCAACATCAAAGTGACTGACATCATATTAACGTGTCGCGCTTCTGATAAAATAAATGGGGGGGGACAAAATGGCTCACACCTTAAAAAAAATTAAGTCACCTCAGCAACTGAAACCAGGAAAACCTCAAACACAATCACAGTCTAAATCTGCCTCTGCAGCTTCTCACGGACATGAAAGGCAGACACTCTGAAGGCGCCTCCTCGCTCTCTCTTTGAGCGAGGGAGATCGAATCCTACAGACGCACTCAGACTAATACCAGTACCGATAACACTCCGAGTACAGAAATCACAGTACAGTACAAAGGAAACAGTAAACAAACCAAATCAAAGGTCGTCGAACTAAAAACCAATAAATATAATATAAAGGGCGCCTGGCCTTTTACTTCATACATGTTTCAAACATCTGAGCCCGTCACCGCTTTCAGAACAGACGTTAAAAATAACCATCGCATCACAACAACACCAACATTCACGAGACGCAGCGAACAATCACAACCGGACTTCACCTTGATTTAGTGATGGAAACTCCAGTCTGAGGAAATGTACCACCACAGTCCTACGTGAGAGACATTATGGTTTCCTCAATTTTATTCCAATTTTGTTTGTATCATTTCAATATAGAGGGACATGATTGTTGGATAATTTGTCAGTGCATGGTCCAGACTGAAATAACCCAACAACTATTGGATGGTCTAACAATATAATATGTGGATTTTTGTGATATATTTTGGTGAGTTGTGTCCTTAGGTTTTCCAAAAGGTTTCCAACATTGTTCAAACCAGAGTAAACGAGCGAGGAAGAAAGTCAACGTGACTAAACATTTCATTTATAAAACTTTATAACGTTACTTTATCCGTGAATGTTCATGCCTGAGTCACTTAGACACATTTTAATCAGCAATGCCTCTTACATCTTTTGTTTTGTTTTGATTGAGAGACCCCTAGCAGCAGAAATTACATTTGTGGTTCCCAGTGGATGAATCCTACTGACCGTAGTTGCAAAACTACCATCCCATTGCATGCTAATGTGCTAATGAGGTGGACATTAAACCTGCTAAACACCAGCATGTACACACTTACTTTAGTTGACTATGATCCAGAGTAACTAACGCCATGACGTCAGCTAGTCTTTTGGGGTCCGTGGAGTTGTGAGCATATTAGCATGCTGATGTTAGTATTTCTGCTACCGCTGTTCCTAAGCACAAACGCCTATCCCAGAACCTCTAGCATGGCTGTAGACTGTGAGCGTTGTCATCATTAGGGCCTTAACAAGTGTTTATTTTCATGATCGTTAAATATTTGTTTACAATAACATAAAAATGAGTTTTAGGTGCCCCTGATTTCTGGGTACAATTAAATACTATTCATGTCCTTAGAAGTTACAAATGTGCTGGCAATCTGTAGTGACCATGCATGCCTGTATCTTTACGCAGTGAGAGTAAGGTAAGAGTTAGGACTGAGTTCACCTCTGCCTTGATTTCAAACGACTGTAACGCACCACTGAACATACACGCACAATGTGTGTGGCATGACTCAGGAAGTGGTGATGAAACGACAAGGGTAGAGAAAGCAGAAGTGTGTCTGGCACAGTGCAGACAGTCAGACAGCGACTGTGAAGAGTTGAGTGAGATGTTGGCACCAGTGAGGTAAGAGCACAACTAGGATTCACATTTTCCACACAGTATCTAATAGTGAAACTGTGTCAGCTCTCGACATTTTTACTGCTGCAAAAAATGTATAGCATGTTTGTTTAAATGTTTAAGTTACATTTATTAGACTCAGAGCAACACTGATTGGATTTGACGGGCCGTTGATCTTGAATCGCGAGTTTGGTGGCTGATTTGTTTTTATTTTTTTGGATTTACTTTTCTTTTTATAGACTAACACAGAGCTGGGAGATGGATTTTTTGTCCTTCTCTTTAAAACAATTGTTCACACCTCACAATAGCTATCACTCGAGGTTTCTGTGGCACGAGCTGACGCTTTCTTTCAGTGGTGACGCTAGATTTACTCCAGGCTCCAAAAGAGACCTGAATCTTTGTGTTTTGTTGTGTTTAAATCACTTGACCCTCAGATCCAAATGGTGCTTTTTTTATTTGAGCTCAATGGAGGTGGACTAAAAATGTCAGGCAGGCGTAGGTGTTTACAGACAGTGAAAACACTTATCTAAGTTGCATATCTGATTAACCAACCTATTTCCCCTCATATCTATGTGATCTGCAATTTGTTTAAAAGTCAAAATTATTCAACTTCAACCTACAGCTCACTTGTAGTTTAAACGTACATTGAATGTATGTATGCACCATACATTGAATGTATGGAGCCTAGGAACTACAACAATATGTGTTCTCTCAGTGTTTTGGGCATTTCCACCAGAAAGCAGATACGTAAAAAAAAAAAAAAGTTAGTTAAAGCGGCTGAACCCACATAGCTGAGAAGTTTCAAGTGGCTTGGCACCGTGGCGTTTCTCACAGATGTTTCTGTGTGGGAACAAAGAGTAATGACAGGAAAGGCAGATTCATTTTGAAATTGCAACTGAGCCGTTGAAATTAAATCAAAATCCAAATTCTTCCCTGCAGCTGCAGCAGCGTCAACGCGACGGACAACTGTTCATTTGCACAAGTGGACTGCGTGATGAAGTATTTGGAGCTGGTCATCTACGTCCCCATATTTGTCATTGGTTTGATTCTCAACGCTGTGGCGCTGTTTGTGTTCTGCGTCGTTCTGCGGAAATGGACAGAGTCAACGATCTACATGACCAGCTTGGCTCTGATGGACCTGCTCCTCCTCTTCCCTCTTCCCTTCAAAATGCATGCCACCAATCATTATTGGAGTGCCGACTTCCAACATCTCTGTTCGGTCTTGGAAAGTCTGTATTTTGTCGGCATATATGGCAGCATCTACACCATCATGTGTATAGCCGTGGACAGATGGATGGCTATCTGTCATCCGTTCAAAGCCAAGCAACTGCGGTCACCCAAAGCAGCTCTGGTGGCCTGCCTGGCGGTCTGGGTGGCGGCGCTGGCAGCGATTTTTCCGATCACCTATCGCTTCAGAGAGGCCGGGGAGGAAAAGTTCCACTGCTTCCACCGGTTTTCAGAGAAAGGCTGGAGCCCTGGGGTGATCATCTGTGTGCAGGTGTTCGGGTTCCTCCTGCCTGCGCTGGTGCTGGTTTACTGTTCCGTCAAGACCATCTGGGCCCTTCAGCAGTCCGGCCAGCGCAGCGCGCAGAGCCAGGCCTGTGTGAAGATCATCTACAGCAGTCTGAGCGCCTTCCTGCTGCCTTTCACCCCCAGCCACCTCGGCATTCTGCTGCAGTTTCTGGTGAGACAACCACAAGTTCATTTGAAGTAAACTGAGTGAAGTCAAGGGTGTGAAGTGTGATCAGGGTTAAAGCAGAAGACGTTCTGAAACTTTTAATCACATTGCATCATCTTCATCAGACGATGGGGCTAGGTCCATTCGTTGTGAAATTGTTAATGTTTAAATTTCCATTTGTTGATGACCATTTCAGGGGCTTCTCGTCCAAGGTACAAACTTTAATATATTAATACAAATGTATTAAGAAACGTTAAAGGTTCGAATTAATTTAGAAATTAACAAACAACCAAAATTACTTAAGATGATGTCTATTTTAAAGTAAATCAGGTCTTTAAAAAAATTAAAAAGAAAGGATATGTGCTCTTAAATCTCTTTATCTGAGAGGGGAAATCAATTCGCTTGGCTGAAAGTACCTGCTTTGTGTTACATCGCTGTCAAAAGTCGAGCTTCCTGCCTTGTTTTTAAATACTAAATCAGATAAACCACTTACTTTTTACGACAATCCAAGTCAGAAATACTGACATATTTTATCCTGGTCTTGTTTAAAAACCAGTAGACAAATGGTTTTACTATTTGGACATTTTAAAACACTTTTCTCAAGTGACTCAATGTCTTATTTTCCTTCCAGATTAGATGTTACAGGAATATGTGCATGGAAGCGAAGAAAGCAGCCAATTTAACCTGTAGAAGGAGAAGCACATCATGCTCTGTTCATTCATTATTTTTTTTTTGCAGCAAACATTGGCATCATTTTTATTTCAGGTACAATTAAAATAAAATAATCTGTTATTCTGACGCCGTAACAATAATACATTTTTTCAAAAAGTCGAACTGTTTTCGCATCTGTTTTTCATCAGAGTTAAAAGTGACAAGCTGTATAATAACACATTGTTTAAAAGAATAAATACTGAGGACGTGACCTCAGCGATCTCAGTGGCGTACCGCCCTTAGAATTGGATGGTGGGTTTAATTTCTTATCAAACGTGAGACATCTCGATCGGAACTAAATCATTACTGCAGTCTGACAGATGCAACAACATGTAACTTTACCTCTGTACAGCAGAAATGCAAAGATATCATCTTCCACAAAAAAAACAGATAAGAACGTACAGCTGTAGACTTCACAGTGCAGAGTCAACACAATCAAACCAGCATATCTCAAAGCTTTACACTTCTTTATGTTGCAACTTTTACATTTTGTCAGGTTTGATTTTCATCTTCATGTTATGACAGCGCTGCGCTTATGGTCTGATTGGGTTTAGGCACAAACACATCTTGTGAAAAACATTCAGTAGTTTCGTGCTGAACAATTTTGAAGGGCCGTCTCAAACAGTGGCCTCTGGCTTGGCAGCCGTCATTTGTCACACCACCTCCATCCCCTCTCATATATATTCATTCTGAACGTAATATGACAGATATCTATTCTGCTGACTTGGCTGGCTGTGCTACCTCGAGGGTTTTTCTAAGATTTTTAAGATTTTCACGCCCGTAGGCAGGACGGTAGACTAAATGTTTCTCTGTCCTCCATTCCAGGTGCGCCAAGAAGTGATTACAAACTGTAGCTCCATGCAAAGCATCAGCTTGTTCATACAGGTAACTATGTGCCTGTCCAACATCACCTGCTGTCTGGACGCTTTGTGCTACTACTTCATCGCTCATGAAGTGAGGAGCACCAGAAACACCTTCAGGCTCTCAAGGATGAGCCAAAGGAGAGCCACATTCAGCACTTCAGAGGTCTGAACAGGGGAGCAAGAGAGTTTGAGTTAAAGCAAGATTAGTCCTTTAGAGGACTGCTGGTAGCGAAGACAAGACCTGGCTTATTGAGCACTGAAACTGAAAAGGGGCCAGTGTTGTTTCCAGCAGCGAGGCACATGTGGCCTGCACCGCAATGGGTGAAAAACAAGCAGGTCAGAGTGCAATCTCAATTAACCACAGTGCTGACTGTTACGTTAAAATGTAGCATAGGGAGAAGATGCGACGAGCACTGAAACATGATTTGGTCCGGCGATAGGAAGCCGGCAGCCACCTTTGTAACCTCAAAGGGCTCTAATACCCAAGACGTAGGCTGCAAAAAGGAAAATCTAGCAAAGAAGCCACATGGTGAGTTATTTCGAGAACGATTTTAAGATCACGCTTGTGTGATGGTGAGAAAACTGCTTCACCCACCTCGCTGAGTGAGAGTCTGATGTGGGGTACGATTCATTTTCAAACCCAAGGAGCTCACTGCAGGGCTTTGGCGGATAATGTATGTACTCAAAAGTGTTGAGTCAAAGATATGTAAAAGGCGCTCGTGATGTTCTGAAGCTCGCATTCAAGAACAAAATCCAACCATTTAAGATCGAAGAAGACACAATTTGGAATAGTTCAGCTAAACAGATACCGTAAGTGAATATGTGAAACTTCTTGTTAGATAACTACTTATGATATCAACAATAAGATTTATTCATATAGCACATTATATATAAAATGCAAATTTTCATATGAAGTCAACTTGAAACAAGAAATGAATGAAACTAGAGCAAATTAAACCTATGTATTTATTTCATTTTTTAAAGTATATCAATAAATCAGTATCAGTAAATCTCACAAAGTCAAGAAGCAATTGTAATCTTAAAAATGAAATGAATGTAATAAGTTAATTTTTCTTAATTGTTATCTAGAATTACCATCTTAATGACAAACGTTTTGTCTTTTCTTTTTTCCTCTGGCAATTTTTTGTTTTACGAAAGTAATTGTAAATGTATTAAACCCATAAATCTGGCTGTTCAGACATTTTTATATGATTTATTTGAATCTAATGCAGAAGTTCAATGTATTCAACCATCCTGTAATTATTACTGTATAAATAAAGTCACACTGAGTGGCAAAGATTTTCTTGTGTAGACTTGTTCAGATTTTATATTTGTGGGCATTACGCTCAATCATTTCTTAAAACAGTCCTGATTTGACTGATGTCGGCCGAACGTTTTATGAATGCAAACTGACTGAGTTTGTTTTGACTTGCTCTTACAGATCGATTCAAACTACAAAAATGTGTGTGTGTGTGTGTGTGTGTATATATATATATATATATGATATGCTGTTGGTTGTAACATATGCACATATAATTTTGTATGTGATACAAAGATGTTTTTATTAATTTTCTTTTTAAATGTAGCTTCAAAAATGTGCAATAGTGTTACTAGAATTGGTCAAAGACAGCTGTTAATGGCATTCAGCCAGACCTGTGTACTCTTTTGATATTAGTATGTTTATAGGATATTTGATTTATGTAAATACTGTCAAAGCTAAACCCAAATGGACAGCCTCTGTCGCTCTGTCCTTTTTTACTCATACTGAATATGCTTACCTTATCGTATAAGTGGACGGTTTTCTTGTTGTGATACAGAATTCGATTAGGCGATTTACTGAATATCAATGTTGATTTTGTAGAGTGTAATTTTTTTATATTGTGTAGAAAATCTGTGTAAGCTCTTTTCAGCAGCTAGAAACAAGACATGAAACCTGTCGAGCTTTGGCTGACTTGCATTTCTTGCATCGCAATACTTTCAATTTGCACTAACCTCCTCTTTATTGGGTTTCAATGTTTTTTTGTGTAGTTTCCGTTATTTTAAGTTCTGTTTCTGTAATTTTTGCTTAAATTGAACTTGGTTTTTTTTGAAGCCATGGAGCTTCTTCATCTTACTTGAACTTCGTTCTTTTGTGCAATGGGTCTGTGAAATAAATTCCAGATGAAAACATGATGATGTAAAATGCCAAATGAATTTTTATCTGAGAAAAGCTCTAAACAAGTGCATAATATAGATTTTTCTGACCCATGCACTGTGCTTTTATTGCAATACAATATGCTTTACTTCTTCTGCTGATGTCTGCTCTGAAACTTAAAGCTCAGACTTACATAACGACGTGATATATGGATGAATTTGACATTTAAAAAGTCAACTCTGCTGAACAATTTGCATGTTGATCCATTTTCAAACCAAATCTTCCACTTCCATTTTATAGTGCTACACGGCTAACCACAAGAGATTCATCCTGTGACGTGTTGCATTCACCCTGATGAAGCTGCCATTTTGTGGCATGTAGAAACATTCGAACACAGATCCTTAGCAACAAATAAACAGAACCTAAACTGATAAGGCTGTTTGTTCATCCTAGATACATTTTTGTCTGTACTGGCTGTGAGGAAGTCCACATAAGAAAAACACTTTTTGTTTCTCTTTGTAAAGACTAGCTGCCACTTCTAATGTCTACATGTTATTGTCTGCACAAAAAATGATACTGAGGAGTGAAGAGACAAAACAAGTTTCATAATTTATTCTTAAAGCAGCAAAATATTACAAGAAAAATCAACTGTACAGCGGAAATATCCATGATGATGAAATATGAGCACATATCACAGGTCTCTCCCAACAGAGACTTATTTGCTCCAAAAACCCCAATTATTTTTCCAAGTTGAGACGATTCAACATTGTAGAGATAATTATGCCAAAATAGAAATGACTGGAAACTTGTAAGAGCTAAAGACAACAGGCAAATCCACTTGAAGAAGAGAAAGAGTAAGACTAAATGAGTTTTAGCCTTTGATATCATCTACAGTAAAAAGCATTCTTTCTAAATATGTCACATATCCTTATCACGAAGCATAGCATCGCAGACTTTGGTTCCTTCTGTCCCTCTAAAGCACTGCTACTAATTACAGTCTAAAGCCTTTAACTCCAAGTTGTAGGAAAAGTGATACCGGGGGAAATAAAGAGACAAACAATAAAGAAATGATTGTTCACAAAACAAGTTAATTTCAGATAAAAATCTATGCATGTTACAGTATGTTCAAAATCAATGTACAGTATATATTGCTTAGGAACGATCGAAGTTATGTACACCATTCATTAATGATAGAAACCAGCAAAGAAACTACATGAGGTATGTTTTGCCATTTTCTGACATTCAAAACAAAATAAAAATGACAACCAAAGTGCACAGTGCAAGCAGCTTCCAAGTATCCATACCACCACCGACAGTGCACTGGGTTACTAAAAAATAACAATAAGGACAAATCTAAAATAAAACTCTTCGGATGAAAATGTCACAAACGGACACACATTAACATCTTATGCACAACGCGACAAGCTACAGATATATCTGAACACATTTATAACATCATCCAAATATACAGACTATCTTAAAAAAAGACTAGTACATGAACAATGAAAGAGCATTCCCAACTTGAGACAAAAACAAAAACATTAAAACTGAAAGTAAAACTGTTGGACAAACACTTGCTCTTAAAGTGCAGTTAAACGCATAAATAATTCAAGAGGTATGGTTTGAAATTGGCTTCAGTGTTGGATGGCTGTGATTTCCGCCTTAGATTCAGACCCTGTCGCAGATGACGGTCTCGACCACAAACGTGTTCTCAAAGTGACGAATCCTGTGGCACTTCTTTGTCTCACGCCTGTCGATACCTGGAAGAGAAAAGAATTCACACGTTCAGTATGTGAAGTGGAGCTTTGCAGTATTCATAACACACCTACTGCTATCATGCCTACAAGCTTCCATTTTCAATCAGCAGCGGTGATCCCCGACAAATCACGTCCATATATGTACTCGGGGGGGAAGTTTATTGCATCATTTCTTGCTCCAATCAAAGACGGCGACGACAAAGATATCACTCATGTGCATCACCACCTCCTCCGTAGTGTGTGGATGTGTCCACTGCTCTGCGAGTGACTCACATAGCAGGAAGTACCCAGGCTGCACCCACACACAAACACTGACATGATAATCAGGCCTCCAGGCTGTTAAAGGAGGATTTTACACTACAGACACAATGTCCGAAGTGTGTCATGATGAAGGCCCTATTTGGTTGCGATTGTATTTTTTTTTGGCATTGTCATTCACTCTCTATTTGCTCCTACACAAAAACTGAACACCGGATTTCCCAGTGAGTCACCAGAGGAATAGTTTCCTCTCTGAGTGCAGAGAGATCACGGTGACCCTGAATACGTCACATGACTCAACATATCACAAGATTGGTGTGAAAGAGGGCGATAAATCAGCGGATGTGAACCCGCACTCATCACTCATAATTTAGCATATCTTAATCGCCTGAGTGGATTGGAAAGGGAGAGGTAAGTCTGCTGAAGACAACACGAGACCTGACAACACGATAAGAAAGAGTTTGTGTACAAGACGTGAAGTACATTACTTAGTTAAAAGTTGTGAAAAGCTTAGAGCGTGGTTACATTTTGCTTGAGTTTAGGCTCCAGAACTTCGTGATTTGGTTGAGAAAAAGACCATGGTTTGGGTTGAAACAACTCTTTTAAATACATAATTGCATAACTTGCATTATAAATGTAAGTATATCAGTACCAGTAAAAGAACAAATAAGGGCATGTTGTTTTTCTTTGTTTTCTTTTAAGAGGAAATGGAAATTTGAGGCTGTTTGTTGAAACAATGTGCACTTTTGCACGCTAATTTCCTTTGAAATGGCCACAACCACAGCTTGAAAAGGAAGTGGATGGGTACTCACGTCGGCGCTGGTTGCGGCGTCTGAGGCGGTAGGTTTCTTTGCCATAGCAGAGCCTGTGGATGAAGGGGCCCAGCGTTCTCATGTTCCTCACCCTCCCTGTCACCACCATCTCCTCCTGGATGATGTAGGTCTGAGGAAGGTACGTCCCTCTCTGTGGCAAAGAGACGCAAATGAATCACTCAGTGGGAGGAATACAGCAGACAGGAAGATGGGAACATGCTGTCCTTCGCTGTCTCAGACAACCGTTGCTCTCTTACAAAGCTTTCACAATGGCTTTCACCAGTGACATCACCAATGAATGCAGCGGGGGCCTCACCTTGACGTTGACGAGCAGCTCCCACAGGTTCCTTGGAGGCATCACCAAGGTGGTGTTCAGCTCAGTGATGTAGCATTTGTCCAAAGCAATGTCGTGATAAGCTGTGAGGCCCTGAAATAGATTTTAAAAAGGATAGAACCTCAGTACAATGAATCACTTTAACAAGAACATGTAATGATAGCAAACAAGGATGCCTTAACCTACCCTCTGAAAGTCGTGGATGATATCAGCAGGGTCGCTGCCTCCAAAGTGTGGCACGGGTACACTGATCTGCTCGTAGTTGTCGTCAAGGTAGATGCCGACATTCTCCTCAAGCTCTTGCCGGCCTCTCAGAGGAGCGTACACAGAGTCCTCATAGAAAACCCGACAGTGGAACAAGCTGTCTTCTGGGATCTGCTAATGAGACGCAACAGAGCTGAGTTAGCACGTGACAGCTACTTAAGGCTGTTTTGGCTCAGGATACAATGTAAAGGAAAGGTAGAGTGAACTGACCTGAGGTATAAAGTAGTAGCGATAGACATAGATAGAGGCCAGCACTAGTCCTGACATGAAGATCACCAGGCCGAAGGTGAGGCAGCAGAGACCAGTCGGAAAAGGCTTCTTGGTCCTGACAGGAAGCGCCGGCTGCCCCTGCAGAGAGAAAAGCAGTTTGGTTAGAGGACTAGTCATGTTTTTAAGTTGTAGTAGTAGATGTTGTTTTAACAATGCATAGCCACACAATACGGTACAAAGGAAGTGTTGTCTACTGTGCAACCTTTGAAGCAACTATAGAGAAACTGGAAGAGGAATATTGATTGATATTGAAATATTGATAGATATTCAGTGGACAGAATGTCCCCTCACACTGTCATGATTTCTAGTCCAAATTATAATAGAGTTAATTCCATCAAGAAGTGGTTGCCAAGTGGTTAGTCAGGGGAGGAGATCTGGTAGACGTAGGATGGGACTGGAATGAGACATGCCAGATGCCCACCCACAGTCTCTCAGTCAATCTGCTGCCTCTCTCTACTACTGTTGCTATGGAGAGCGGAAGCAGGGAGAACAGATGCGCCAAGCTCTGACGAAGATGCTGGCACGTGGCCGTCTGGATCTATTCTTGGCGGCCCACTTCCACGCTCCTTATTTGCAGTTAGCTAGCGCCCTCAGTGGGAGTCAAAACGAGCATAATTGCGTGGAGCCAGAATCCCTCAGTGGAGGTGGACATATTAATAGATCTACACACATTGGCTCTGACGCCTAGCCCACTTACACAGCCAATCTAAATACACACAGCCTTTGACATCACGTCCTAATCCTCCCTTGACGTAACGAACAGGTGAATGGTGTTTGCAGAAGTGATGGATACGTCATCAAGTGGCACTCATTTTGTACAGTGTGTTGGGAAATAAGGATGAGGCTTAGGCAGGTGTACACATCCATTGTGTGTCAGATATCCAATTATGTTGAACTCCTGGGAGGTAGTCCAGAAAGGAAGCTAATAAAAGCTGGACTTATTTTGACAACCCAGCATGCCTAAACATTTATTTTCAGTTCAAATTATTCTACAGCGCCAGTTATTACTATCTCAAATATTTAAGAATACCATGTGCATAATAAAGTATTCTACTTATCTATCTATCTATCTATCTATCTATCTATCTATCTATCTATCTATCTATCTACCTACCTATCTATCTACCTATCTATCTATCTATCTATCTATCTAGCTATCTATCTATCTATGGACTTTAGAGCTGAGTTTAAAAATTGACATGTTCATTTCCTTTCTGAGCCCCCCTGTCCTTCATATAAACTCAAATGTACTCTGGATTCTATTCACAGGATACAAAAAATTGCATTGGTATTGGTATGTTTCTAATCTGAAGTCAGGAATTTTTATACTGACAATTTTGACAAGAATAAAAAGCTAAACTGCCCTGAAAAACACTGATTACACTTTTTTCCTGGATTACCACTCTCACTCTCACTCACAGTCTCATGCACTCTCCCATGCGCTACCTACAGGATTCACGTGTCATAACACCTTGTGACGTCACTGACTGGCGCAGTCACCTCATCTTACAGCTTTGTTGTCGTCTAATTTCGATTAAAATTGATATAATTGTGGCTATTTGCACGGCTATATTGATAGAGGTTGAAATGTGTACTTTATGTATATGTTTACTTTGTTGACTGCTTCATCAAAGTAATACTGTCATATTCTGCTAAAGGTGCGCGCACACACAGGGCAGCCATCTGCAGTGTGTCCTCCATGGTGGCCAAACAAGGTGACGTAATGTCAACATCCCCAGGCTGGGGTGGCCTGCAATGCTGGGTCCATCTATCCCATTGTTATTATAACATTATGCACAGTAAGCTTTTTTCCTGACAAAAATTAGTCTCTTTTAGTAAATGCACTAAGAAACTGCAATACATTATGAGATTTTAAAAGCCTTCAGTTCCATTAAGGTTGAAGCTAATTAAAAACATAACTGCAGCACATTACTTTACATATTGTCTTTTTGTTTATATGTAAGATTGTTTGCATTACATAAATAGGTAGATCATGGATTACCATTATAAATCCTATCAGGTGAGATGATGATGCATGAACAGGCAGATCAATCATTACAGTTAAAAAGAGACGTTTAACTTTAACATATTAAATTATAACAAATGCAAAAGGACAATATCGTAATTATGCTATAAGATTACGGAGACACAACACAAATGCCACAACAAGAAACAAATAAAAAACAAAGTGCAAACTCACGTGAGCCTGAGGTATAACGATCTTGTCTTCATCGACGTCTTTTTCAGGCTTCTGCGCCGAAACTGTCTGGAAAGTGATCTTCACCATGATTGTTTGGTGAATGTATGTTTTCTTTTTATCCCGTAGGCCTGTCTGATTCAGTGAGCTGGTTTCATCCACCGAGCAGGGAAGACTTTATAGCGGCGAACGAGTCTCGCCCCCGGGACCCAGTGACATCAGAAGAGCGTCTTCTCTGACGAACGAGCGTTGTGTGGGTCTGAAGGAAAAGCCGCCTCGCCGCTGTCAAAATAAGACTCCAAGTCCGGCTTAAGCGTCTAAATTTAAACGACGTGCACAGTTTTTGGTGGGTATATAAATATAACTACACAGTCAAAGCGGTTTGTGTTGAAAAAACTATTCTTACGTGCCGTTAGCTGATATTACAGAACACCGTGCCCTTATTCTGAAGGCAAGCACCCGATATGGTAGTGCTTTCCGTATTTTATTTAAAGCTGCATCTCCTCTTTTGATCCATGTTCTGAACACTGCCATCCGGAAATGTAGGGATGTTTCAAACTCTCAGCCAGCTACTACACTGCAATAAAGTTAGCACTAGGTTACCACTATGGGTCACAATAATACTGATAATACTAATAATAATAGTAAAAGAAAGTATTTGCACTTGGACTCATGGACTCATCAGGGCAAGTAATGCATACAGTTTTATAGAGTACATTGTGTACTGTGAATTATTTGTGCCTTGGTTTTAGTATTTATGTGTATTACAATGTGTTGCAATGTAATTTCAGCATTTAGCAGAGTGTGCCTGTAAGTTCATGTTAAAGCAAACCTTACATTTCCAAAATGCATTTTATAACAAGTTTTTCATGCTGTAGATCATTCAAATATTTAAGAATTATTTTACAAAATCTAATTCTCATTTCATGAATAAAACTCGAAATGTCACAGTCAAATAATCAGATGTAACGTGTCATGTTTTTTTTAACTAATCTAACAAAAAAAGTCACAGCTATATTCACGCCCTATAACCCAGGCAATCTGTGGAGCTTTAACAGCAAACCAAACTAGCAAATCCCCACCAAATGCAAATTACACAACACATGCAAATTTGCACAGACATGCACACAGCCCTCGTCACCATATGTGAAAAGTCATGGCAGTGTGTTCGCATGACTCACTACAGACACAGGCGACACAGTGTGTTAGATGTGAACAATGTAGGAGATTTGAGTTGATTATACAACAATAAACGTTTATGAAAAGCACTACTTACAAATTACACAAGGATAGGCGATGGAAACATGCTATTATACCTTCCAAATACACGGATGATGCACAATTGAGCCAGCACTGATTCAGGCTGAAGGCTCTTTACACTCTTTACACATGTGAGTAGTGTACTTGACAAATGGCTCATATCAACCAATTCACATTAGTTTTTTTTTTCTTTTTTAACAGTGGGAGTGGAGCACTAAAAGCCTAGTCCTCATAGCAGAGTGATGGCTCACAATCAAGCATGAAATAGGCCAAGATGACAATGTGAGAATTGGCAGATACATGGCCTGAAGGGGTGATGACACAGATTAGAAGAGAGTAGTTAAAAAAAAGCTAACATTAAAGAAGTCAATGTGGAGGTGTTGTGGATTTTTTCACGTGTATTTCCACATGGGAAGGACTGACTTTTCTTATAAGGGATACTCTTAAGTGTTTGTTGGCTTGCATTTAATCCAACAAAGGCTAAATGATTTATCATTTCAACTGATTAAATTCGATATATAATCTTAATGGGTCTGGGTGTGGTTATCGACCTCGTTGACTATTTTTGTATTTGTCCAACTCTGGTAGAATGTATGTAAAAATGTCATGTTATTGATCATTCTGTGGGTTCAGACTGAAGTTGGGAACAAAAGCTAACATGACCACTGCACTAATGATTTGGCGGGGACGAGCGTTGCGCGCTCTCGCCGTGTCTCTGCTCTCGTAGCCAGTTCACCCATTCACATGTAAATGAACCGTCATATATACCCAGCACATGCCCCCTCGGAGCAGCATTAAGGAGTCCAGCCTCTCTGCAAGCTTTGTTGGCCGCTGGGATCGCCCGGCCATCTGTCCCATTGACAAGCTGTAACGGCTCTTTGGGTTACACACCAACCTCCAGTCCAGTGGGCTTCTGGCAGCGCCTGGGTTAAACTTCAACAACATGGCCCCCATCCGTAACAACACAAACGGAATGGACAGAGGTGATAATCACAGTGGGATCAAATCTGACAGAAAGGTAAGGGCCTCATACGCGAGGAGTTAACGCCAGCATTCCTGCTTTTTAACTTGGCTAACCAGTAACCCCTATTGTCCTTACTGTTTTGGCAGATGAGGAAACCTCTGGTCGAGAAGAAAAGAAGGGCTCGCATCAATGAAAGTTTACAAGAACTCAGAGTTCTCATCGCGGACGCAGACGTAAGATGTTATAGTTATATTTGTGCCCCCCCTGTTTTGTGTAGTGTTGTTCCTCAAGGTGATTTACATAGTTTTGTTTTAGCTAGCTTGTGTTGTGGCTGCTTGTTACTTACTAGTTTTGTTCTTTTTGTCACCCGCTGCAGCTGCAATCAAAGATGGAGAATGCCGAAGTGTTGGAGATGACAGTGAAGCGTGTGGAGAGCATCCTGCAGAACCGGGCTCAAGGTAAACAATACACACATTTAAGTTTATTAATCAACAAGCCGTTAAATATTTCACTTTCCATAATTAAAAAAAAAAAAAAATCATCAGCCCAAACTTGCCAATGACTTGAAATGCATTCTTCCGCTGAACAATATAGTTCTTTAAAACTCACAAGAAATTAGTTTATAACGGTTGGCGCATTAATATTCCAACCAACTGTACTGTACTACGGCCACAGGTGCGCGTGTGCATCTTCGAGCGCGGTTCAGCCAATCAGAGCATAGAGACCAACGTTTATAAGTTAACTGTCCCTCACTAGCGCAGTGTTGCTAACTTCTGAGCTAACGTCCGTGTTGTGTTCTCCTTCCACAGAAGTGGACGCCGTGAATCGGGAGGCCTGCGAGCGCTTCGCCGCTGGCTACATCCAGTGTATGCACGACGTCCACACTTTTGTGTCCAGCTGTCCGGGCATCGACCCCACAGTCGCCGCGGAGCTGTTGAACCACCTCCTGGAGAGCATGCCCCTGAACGACGAGGACCGCCTGCGGGTGATGCTGCCGGACGCGGTGGCAGAGTGCCCGGGCAGTAACAGCACTTGGTCCCTGTCAGAGAGCATGTACTCGGCCCTGGTGTCTCCGGCCCCCTCCACCACCTCCAGCGATGACCTCTGTTCCGACCTGGACGAGACAGACTCAGAGCAAAGCCACGTTTCCTCTTCAGAGGAGGCTGACAGCCAGGATGCGTTGAGCTTGCCTTCCTTAACCTACTCCAAGTCAGTGTGGAGACCATGGTAGATGATTTAAAGGAGGAATAGCATGTTTGAAACTACAGTAGAGGATTGTGTGTTAGGATGTTTTGTGGGGTAGGCCTCAGTGCACGAGAGAAACACTGCTGAGATGACAACTTTGAAACTTGTTGAAAGGCATCAGAGAAGCTCTTTGTAATTATCGGGGAACTACGATTAAACTAAAAGGTATTTAATAAATAAAGTATGTAATTAAACCTGTTTTGCATAGGTCAGAGACCTGCAGGGTCGTCATTTGGAAGTATATTGGCCTGCCTTCAGTGAAGGGGTAAATGCATAATGTAAATATTTACTTGTTGAATAAGACTGGGCTGTATAGAAGATAGGTGTCCCACTAGAAATGCATTATTAGTTTGTGTGTAAATTATTTCTTCATTTGTTTTTTTGTATTATTTAGGATGTCTTTAACTTTTGTATTTATACGTGTCGAATGACTGTTAGTAGGCTACCTCACTTGATAAGTTTCAATAAAAAAAAAAAAATCTTTTTTGACAAGTGACTTGTTTTAAATTCAGCTTCACAAAAGCCACTTTTCACACACAAGGAGCCCACTATCCACCCACCCACGGCTGTTTCCAGTATATTAGTTATTACTCTGCCATTGTGGGCCATTCGTGTGCACTCTCTCCCTCTATCTCTCTCTGTCAAGCTCCAAGATCCCTTAGCACATCGTAGGCATTTGTGAGGTGTGAAATGAGTAATCCACTCACTCCTTATATAGGCCTAGTTGAGGACTTGGCAAATGGGTTTTATAACTCTACTTGACTTCAGCAGTTTTCAAAATAACGTGGGAACAAATAACTTGCTCCGTCATTATATTGTTCTCTTGACTAACAAAGGCACTGCAGTTGGGCCTTGATGTCTCAACCACCAGTTTGTCAGTGTGTGGTTTATCATGATATTGCAGTGTATTATACCTCTATATGGGGCTTTCCTGCGCGCCAAATATTCCGGCACATACGACAAATGAAATGTGCATACGTACTAATAAAAATCTGCCTACACAAGCAGAATAAGGGGATAGATTGTGTTAATCTCTTGTCTGCGTGCTCAGACATGACCTCTGTACTCCTGGTGAGAGCAGCAGACACCGTTCTGCCTCTGCAACCATCAGATCCTACAGACACAAATGAATAAGAAAAGACAGCAGTCCTGATCTGAGTCCTAATGATGCCTCCTCTGGTGTTCCTGTGATGTCCACTCCCAAGTGTCACTTCTGACGCTGTCCACAGTCTGTGAACACCCATACTGAGTGGGGTCTGTGGTGAAATGACCTGAAAAAAAGATTAAAACACAGGGCCTGGGATAAAGAAACAGGGTTGTATTTATTTATTGGAAAGTAAATAAGTACTCAAGTGCTGAACTTAAGTATTATTCCGAGGTACGTGTACTTACCATGTGTATTTAATGCCTCACCACTTTATTTCAGGGGGAAATATATAACCTAATTTATCCGGCAGCTGCAGTGCAGAACATTCAAACAAAATATATGATCAACCTATAAAATGATAATTAATTATCATAGATTACAACAGCAGCAGCAGCAGTCTGTATACAGCAATTCAAATTTGCTCTACCACGACCAGCTACAGCTATTTGAGTATTTCCATTACCTTCCACTTCATACTTCACTGCTTTTCCAGAAATACTGTAATTTTTACTCCACTACATGCATCAGTAACAGCTGTCATACAAGTCTCAAAGTATCTGATATTTAATGTAATGGTTCAGCTTCTTTTCTGATTACTGGCATTTGTGTGTCTTGCGAATCAAATCAAATGAATTGTGCTGCCATGGCTCTGTTGTATCATGCAACCTGCGTGGTAACTTGTAACTAAAGCAATCAAATAAATGTTCATCGTTAGCCCAGTACTGTAGGAGTGGAATTATAAATGGTCAGAAAATGGAAATACTAGAAGTGAAGTGGAAATAACTCAAAATCGTACTTGAGTAAATGTACTCGATCACATTACAGCTCTGCTTCAGTTACTTTGAAGATCCAAAGGTAGAAAATGCTGCTCACAGTTACATGATATATAGATATAAATGTGAATTAACCCTTTTGATAGGGACTTTCTGCAGAATGAGTAGTTTTTCACTGTGGTGTTTCTACTTTTAGTTATTGATGAAGAAAGAAAGAAAGAAAGAAAGAAAGAAAGAAAGAAAGAAAGAAAGAAAGAAAGAAAGAAAGAAAGAAAGAAAGAAAGAAAGAAAGCAGAGGTTCCTTTCAGGATGACATGTTTTGGTTCAGTCCGCTCGGATCTTCCGTGTCTGCGCGGTGACTAGACCGGATTTGCGGGGCTCCAGAGGTGCAAATGACCGCTGCGGGAGGGCGGTGTGTAAATGCGGTAGAGGTGTGAAGAGAGGAGGGCCGAGGGGTCGCTTTGATCAGGCCTGCTGAGCCGTGGACTGTCTGCAGACACCACAGCACCGCTCGGCTATTGTTTCAGGGAGGGGTGGAGGGGGGCGGCCAGACATCCGCTTGCACCGGGAAGGTGAATGTCATGACTCCAGGAGCAAAGACACAAGAACGACTTATTGATAAAAACAAAATATAAAAAATGTAATATGTGAGATCTGAGGTACTTCTTCGTTCAGCCAATGCCCAGATCAGCTGCTCCCTCCTGACCACGATCGATCTGCTGCAGACAGGCAGTGACGTCTGGAGCTCATTAACAGCTGAAATCTTCCATCGGTCCAGCTGTTGTCCACTTCAGACTGATGTGCGCAAGGAAGAAAACACAATTCATTGTAAGTTGAGCGTCATTTTTATTAAGAGAAACTTTTTTTTTCTTTTTTTACAAATATAACTGAAAATAAAAAGGTGCGATGTTTGCCAGTGTCAGTTCAGACAACAGAAAAGACGAATGACAAAATTCAGGAAATGTTCAAGTTGCCAAAAGAAGAGCTCTATTTTTTTTTTCTTCTTCTTCTTCTTCTTCTTCAAATCACAGCATAAGCTTCAAAGTGCAGGAAAGCTTCTCCAACGCAGTCACTTGACATCTGTCTGAGCTGCTTTACACCCGTGCAATAACCCTAAACCTTGACTTCTGAAGTGGGCCACATGTTTGTTCTGGACAGTGACTTCCACAGGATGCTCCTCTGCCATATTTATGAGGGGCCAACATCAGAACATTTTAAAGTGTCATGTGGCACACTCTCAAACTGGGGAGAGCATCAATATTCTCCTCACTTTATCTTTTTATCGCCCCACCATAAACACCATAACACTCCAGCATCTTCCAGTCCACTGGTGGGAATTGTCCTTGCGTTTATTACATGACTCACATTTTATTTTTTGAAAGAGCATTTATAATAAATATTAATTATCTTGGTCCTACTGAAGCCTGAATTTTGCCATTATAACTTAAAAACAAGAATCTTTGTACAGAAAAAAAAATATCATATGTAAAAAAATATATATATATATTCAGGGTCAAGGACAATCATTTGCACAAGAGTTAAAATGCGTTAAATATACTTTCCTTAAACGAGAGGCATCTGTGACATCGAAGTGAAAGTTTCACAGCTGCTACAGAAAAAAAAGTGCTGCATCGTGAAGGGAAACACAACAAAGAGCAAGAGCATGATGGGCCGGTGGGCGAATGTAGCTTACAGTGTGTGTTGCACCTGATTGTCTTCAGATATTACTTCAGAATTCTGTTTAATTTCCTCGAAAGAAAAAATTAAAAGTAAAAAAATAAAATAATTTAAAAAACAACTTCATAAAAAAATTAAATGCCATTAAATGCACCAAAAGTGACATTTAAAAAATAAACATGGGCGTTAATTAAGCTTTTAAAATGTGACATTGATTGATATTTCCATTTTGACTGCTTCTGTATTTATTTACCTTTTTACTGATTTCCTTCTGAATTTACTGTCCCATTTAATTTCACCATTTTGTCAATGGATTATTTGCTGTTATTTGCATTTCTCCCATTGACGGTATATCCACTCAGTATTTCTACATTTTTGAAAAATGTCAAATTAAAGCAGCAATATGTAGAAATGGGCTTTTCCCCCCTGATTTGGCGCCCCCGACAGTTTCTGAGTGCAACATGACTGTCGTAAATCCAAATCCCAGGTCTGTAACAGTTTGTCAGTAGGTGCGGACAACAAATGAAGCTCATGTCAACAATGTTATGTGTTGACAACCTGTATGTTGAAGTGAACATGTGTGTAACGCTGCAATCCGACCCTCTTAATGAAGTTACATAGTGCAGAAAGAAGTGATCGGAGGGCGAAGTGGCTGAGACAGAGACACCACTCACTCTGTTACAAGACACTATACCGTCAAGATTATTCTGAAGCTGTTGTTTTAAGTTAAAAACGTAACATAAGTTTGCTTTAAATGGGAACGTAATTCAGGGAATGAAAACAAAGGTATACAAATCCAGAAGCAAATCAAAATTTATATCAAAGTATCTGGGAAATGAATTATTGCTACATTTAATGGCATACTGGTTTGTATTCAAATTTGATTTTCGGCAGTTTCGGTCCTCCATAGAAACTTATGGGGGCACGCAGAGCAGACGTACAGGAGTCTCACACCTGTTGTTCTTCCAGTGCAGACCACAAAGTGCACTTGTGCGTGATGGCTCTGCATGACAGCAGCGACTGAAACCAACTTAACTCCACCTGTTCTCACCACACGCTGACGTAGTTGTTGTCGTTCCTCAATTGTTGTAACCGAGGAAATTGCGTCACACGAAAAAAAACTCAATTCATTCATTGCCCGCAACGGTTATACCGCCGAGCCACTTCCTGACGTGCAATTGGTTCATGTTTGTTTGACCTCTGCCATACAGCTGGCTGTGTGAGAACCTTCTGCTATGCATTTCCTAATGGGTTCATAAAAGGCGTTCCCCATGTGCTGCTACACAGAAACGAATGATTGAACATACGTAATCATATAGCCAAGCACTACCTGCTAGAACCAAGAAAAGGTGCAGCTTATGAGCATTTTAAAATAAAATAAACAGAATTTTGATGTCCACTGCAGATATTCACATTCTATGCAAATCATCACTGTTTGAGCCAGTTTTCCCCGACATCTGAACAGGCTCAACTCAGAAAAAAGGGCAAGACTTTAGTGTGAAGAGTCTGTACGATGAAGTCCATCTTCATCACACAACAAGAGGCTGATGGGTAATGAAAGTCTTGAAGTCTTTAGCAGTTTATTGTCTCGCTTGTCGTGCCAAGAGAAGGACTGTGACAGGAAATGACAACAGTGTTCGTGGGTTCCTCTCCGGGCCTCTGTTGGCAGCCGACCTCCTCCGTGTCTGTGTCAGCGATGTCCAGGTCAGGCTGATCCTCCGCCGCCTCCTCTACAGCTGCTGCTGCTGCCGCCTCTGAGGTGCCGTCACAGCAGGCGCACACCTGGACGACACACACAAATTCAAATGAGTTATGAAAATGAGAAGTAGAGCGATGCAGTGGGACAATGAGAAACCATGGAAACAAAGGCTTTGTTTTTAAAAAAGAGATCCCACAATAAAGGCCCTCCATAATGCCATTTTTAACACTACAGAAACGATGTCCAGTCAGACGTATAACATAGGCATCAGGCATCGCTTTCTACACAATAATGGCATAACATGGCTCTAATAATAATTTACCATCCCTATTATATGGTAGTTAATCTCGTCCTCTGCTCGGAGGGTAAAGCGCTCCCAATTTTTGTAATTTCCCCAATTTTTCCATAAGACATTAAGCCTTTAACTGGTGCTAGTCTTCAAAACGTCAGGCCCCTATCCTGTCATGCCGGCTCATTCTTTTTTACACAGGCTCTGTCACTACCTCCGCTGCCACTTTAAGGTGAAACAACAATGTCCCCTACTCCATATTTGTGCCTTTCATACAGAACAATGAGGTGGAAGAATGGCGCAACATTCCTGTCTTGAAAAGGAGCTAAAAACACGAGTATACTAGTTTGCTTTGACCTAAAAACTTGTTATAAATCTCAGCCTCTTGTTTAAAAATAAAAAAGGTAGATAAACCAAGAGTGAACAACCATCTTGAATGAAACCTTATTTTCAGCACTGACGATTAAACAAAATGCAGCAAAATGATCATTTTCTATATTTTTTTTTTTCCTGACTAAAATGATATGAATTAAACTTAAACTCTCATTCTACCTTGATGTCTATTGCCTTTGGCAGTCCTCCCTTCTTCATCCAGGGGTGCACCTCAAACAGCTCCTTCTTCTGCTCCTCTGTGAATCGTGGCTGGCTCTTGTGCAGCAGTCTCAGCTTCTCTCTGTCCTCTTGCAGCACTCTCTGGATATCACTGCAGACACACACACACAGCCACATTTAACACTCAATGCTGCATTCATATCTGACGAGTCTCAATGAGGGTCCAGTTTCGGGAAAAGTGTTTTGGATGATGTGCTAACAAGCATCTTTGATTTCTGTACTTATCTTAGTTATACGTGTTTAACCTACAAAGCTGATACCATCTACAGCCTCAGTTCACATCTTATCTACAGATTACAACAGTAAGAGTGTCATCTAGTGGTCAAAAAGTGCCACTGAAATCAGATCCCGGTTGAGACAAGCACACTGATTTTATCTAGTGAAGTTGACCACAACAGAAAATCATGTGTGCTGTCTCTGGTAATGCGGTCGCAAGGAAATGAGACAGTAAACAGTGTTTAGGTGCAGCTTTTTGGGCGAGACGCAGGTGTCGTAAGTTGACGCAACAGTTAGCTGTTGTCACTGCTAGTTCTTGTATCTTTGATGTGTCCGGCCCCTGAAGATATATTTAACTTAATGAGATTAGCGATCACAACACTTTTCTGATGTTTTCTGCCTCCTGGCTGCTGACGCTTCTTCTATCATCTATAAACAGGAAACCTGTCTGTCAGCAGGAACAGGACAGTGTGCCTGGACCCTCAGCCTTCCATTACAAACAGAAGGTTGATAAATCAATCACACAGGCTACAGGGCTACTAGCCTACTCCTCACTGGCTACGCCCCTGTCCTCTAACTCACCACAGAATCATCATGACCGTGTCATCAGTGTTGGTAGTATGCAGCCACAGCGGGTCCTGCAGTACCTACTTGATGTAGTGGTCGCTCTGCTCCATCTCCATCGGCCTCCCCTCGCTGTGACCGTTGACTTTGTGGCTGTTCTGGGATGAGTCCACGCTGCCAAAGTAATTGCTACTGTTGTTGCTTCCTGAAAAAACCCAAATAGCACATTAAACAAATGGAACAAAGACTTTTTCAACAAAAAGACAGAAGGTTTCTACGTAAATTCAGAAATCACAGTGTCCTCCTGGTGTGATGTGGTACATTTCTGACCACATTTCTGCTGAGAATGTGCAAATATCACCTCAACATAATCGATAAGATGTTGAAACAGACCTGTTCCACTGCCGGAGTTCCCACTGGCCGAGCCTCTGCTGCCTGACGTCCTGCTCTGAGATGTCCCGCTGTTGGAAGTGCCACTCGCTGAAGTCCCACAGCCGTTGGACCGCGAGCCCATGGACCCCGACGTGGCTGAGCCAGTGCCCGAGCAGGAGTCCTCATGGAGGATAATGTCCAACATGTCGCTGGACAAAGAGTTGACGTCGCTGTTGTTGCCGTCGCCGCGTGAACTCGCCTGCGAAAACAAAAACATTAAAGAATTAAAACACCAAAGAAGAGCTTGACTTCACAGTTCTGGTTGACAGACTGGAGTACCTCCTCCATCTCCTGCTCCTTTATAACACAGGTGCAGTCTCATCAGCTGTGTTACATCCTGCCTCTGCCTTTTAAGACTCAACTGCATGTTTCTGCTGTGAGCGGGGAAACTGTCCATCTTACCAATCACCTGGTACACAATACCACCTGATTATCATCGCTACACAAAAAGGCTGAAACCAGACAGTGATCCTGATCCTCCAGCTGAATTAAAGTGGGGCAAATCATTACAATTGAGCCTGTTTCATCAATGTATTAGCTGGACAAAAAACATTGCATTCATATGTAACAGAAGACAATTGTAGGTGGTCCTGGTCACATTTCAGAATAATACATTGCAGAGAAAATCATTTCTGCAATCTTTTCTGTTTGGTTTCCAAGTTTCATTTTTTACTGTGTGGTTTAAAACTTGGTATGGTTCATGCATGCAAAATCAAAGCAAGTATGCATGTGAACATACAATCCTACATACAGTTCAGTGTGTTATCTATATTTAAGTTACTCTTTCTATTGAGATTGTGCATTCTAAATGTTCCTCATGCTTTTATTTCAAATCCGTTTCCTTCTTGCCACATAAGTTTTATTGGATGGACAAGAACAATGCAAGATTTAAAAATGAAAAAAAGAAAGAAAAAGAAGCTGGTACAGTTATAACTGACATATGGAATCGGGGAGGAATGGGATTGGTAGAAGTGTGGAGGTTTCTGATGAATCGCCTACCTCTTTGCTGCAAGCCCTCAGCCTAGAGAACACTTTATCCCAAGACAAACGCTCACAGACACAGGACGTGCCCTCGCAATACAAGGGTCCTGGTGGACCAAGGACACTGAGAGATGGCTAAAGGGTGTAAGGGATAATAATCATGTATTAACACCCTTGGCCACATTTCATCTGAGTCTAGACTGACTTGACTTTATACTATTATACATATGAATACAGTAGCAGTACAGTGAACAATGTGGAGGAATCACTGTGACGGTGGCATTTAATCGTGACAGGTTGAGAGACATACGAATGAATGTCTCGGGGTAACATGCCACAGCCTACATACGGGAGTTCAAACAAGCCACAGTGATACAATTCAGTGGGGGGTTGACATTTTTAACCTGACAGTTTAAGAATGTTACAGGTGAGGAATATCGGCCATATTCATTGGGAGTCTTTCATAAAGGTGAAGGAAAGAAAAGGGAATGAAGAAAACAAACAGAAAGAGGCTTGTTCTTTTAATTACCTGATTCAGCTCCCTCTCCTTGGCCTGGCTGCCACTTGCTCCTTTTTCCCTTTCTGCCATATTATTCCCTTGTCCTCCAGAGGAGAGCGCTGTGCTGTCCTGCCTGTCCACCGACAGCTCCAGCTCCAGCAGGTTGAGGGGTGAGCTGCAGCGAGACTGGAACAGGGGTGGGGACGCTGGGCCTCCAACTCCTCCAGACTGCGGTGTAGAGGAGCGTGACTGGCCCTCCACTTGGGCCTTTGGTGTTTCCGAGGTCGGGGGGAAGAAGAACGACGGGGTCACGTAGCCGGCCTGAGGAGCGAACTGGTTCTGAGTGTTGAACTGGTTCTGAACACTGAAGGAGGGAGGGGCTGTGAAGGGGACCTGGACTGGGAAGGGAGCCTGACAAAAAGGCTGTGTTTGGGTGGGGAAGCCACCAGTGTCTGTGTGGAACATTGGCTGTGGGGGTGGCAGTCCAGTGGCCACTGGAGGGTACACATAGTTGGGCAGCACTAGAGCCACAATGGGGGTGACCATGGGTGTGGTGACCATGGGGGCGGGGACTATGGGTGTGGTGACCATGGGGGCGGTGTAGGGAGGTGCATGGATGGATGACGGACAGGGTGGAGCATGGGGGACCTGAGCCTCCCTACAGCCTTGTAGAGTGGCTTCTGTGTGGGTAGCTGCGGAGCTGTCTCTGGGGTAAACCTGGAGGGGGTAGCCGGGCATCACGGAGGGGTAGGCCATGGGGAACGTTGACTGCGATGTTTCAGAGGGAGACCAAGAGGTCGGGTTGAGTCCGTGGTTAAGACGAGGAGGCCGCAGCTGCTGTCGCCCATGACGAGACGCTGTGCTGTCCGAGGACTCGATCTGCTTTGCTCTCTTTGACTTGCTCCTCTTAACACGTGTGCCCCGCCGCGTTGTGGGCTCGGCACCCGGCTTGAGAGAGCGAGCGGCTGGTGCAGCTGGAGGTTGGAGATAAAAATGGAGTTTGTTGAGTGATTTCAGATCGTGAAAACTTGGCAAAAAGCAAAAGTATGAGTTAACTCTAAACAAGTGGTCACGAGGATGACCTCCTTACTACAAAGTCCAATCAGAAAAAAACACGTCATAGGATCAGACAGTCAACACTTTGGCCGGATCATCTCAATGGCTGTTCTGATTTTAACGAGTTGATTGTCACTAGTTATATAAAATAATGTATACAATTGACAGTGAATTATGATTTGCTTGAATTTTCTCCTCTAGCTGTCTTTGGCTAACCTCTGGGGTTTGTTTAAAACCTTTATGATCATCTGACATCTTATATTTCTTGTACTCAGCCGTTAACTTGCTGAGTAAAATATTAAAGACAGAAACTACAAAAGTAATAATAGTTATCCTTCAAAAAAAATTGTTGTGATGTGTCAGTGTGGTGGTCAGACGCACAATCACTGGCCATCTGTCCTCTCTGGCGCTCCAGGTACTGAGAGCAGTTTGCTCTGAGTGCACTGAGTCCGCGATGCTCCTTGAAGCGATACAGAAAGGCCTGCTCCTCCTTCTGCGTATGGGCTGCCAGAACCTGCTTGGTCAGGCCCAGCCTCTTGTAGGACTCCCTCTCCTGACAGGGAGGGGAAACAGCAGAAAGAGGAGGAGCCCAGATGTTCTGGACGGACTCTACCGTCTCTCCTGTCCCCGGGACATCTTCTATGACCTCTATACAAATGACACGTGAAGAAAGCACTTTAACATAATGCAGAGCAATGAAAGGGTAGAGTTTTTTTTTTTAGCTTGAACAGTTTTGTTCGACATTAGCAGCGACGACAACAAAAGCAATGTAGGAGAATGGAAGAAGCTGTCACATGGAGGCCTGTGGTAGAATGACAAGATATGTATATATATTTAATAAATTCTACCTTCATATAACAATTTGCATAGATTTGTTTTTTTTTATCTTTCTGCCACTACTGTTGTAAACTAAATAATCTGATGTGCTTCAAAGTTGTAAAGTTGTAAGTTGTAATGTAACACTATACGTTTGAAGCAAGTGAATCACTGATTAGGTAGAGTGGCCTTTGAATCAGCTGCTCTGAATGCAGCAATAGTTGTATTATTATCGCTCTTGCATGATAAGAGAGTATATAGTGTATTTTGGCATTCATGTTAATGTTAATAATTAAAACTTTCATGGCAACCCAACGATGTCGCGAAACGCAAAACTACATCATTATTTTGATGTGGCATTCAAATAAATTTGAATGCCATGGGAAGTAGAGCTGCCAATCGTGTATTGAGCATTCTTTTTTCATTCAATAAAAAAAAAAAAAAAAAAAGAATTTCATATAAACCACCAATGCGGCCATTTTTGAACGGGACCCAATTACCCTGCAAACCTTTCTGCACATTGAGGATACAGGCTGCGTTTAAGAGACAAGTTGCCAAACATCCACTGAAAAACCAGACACAGACACACACACACACACACACACACACACACACACACACACACTAACAAAAACACAGAGAAAGAAGTGCGTACACACACACACACACACACACACACACACAAAAACAAACACAAACGTATAAAGTTTCATTTACAGTGCTGTGAAAAAACATTTTCTTCCTCCCTGATTTCTTCTGTTTCTGAATATATGTCACACTGAGTAGCTTCAGATGTTTAAAATATATTAAAGGAATTAAAAAAAATGTAAAAGAAGTTACGGATGCTTGAAAATCTTTAACTGAGCTGAAGAATTTCTGCAACGTTAAAGAAACTATCCAACAGTTAATGCAGTTATTGCTGCTGACATGGTTCAACCTATTACTATTATAACCTTGGCCAGTACTTTTATAAGTGAGTGAGACGGTCCGTGAATGACTACAGACTATGTTACTCGTCTGAGCTGACATCATTGTATATCAAATACCCAAAAACAGAGGTTATCAGGTTGGAAGAAGACACTTTTTGACGACACTGTACCTGACTCGGGCTGAGGTTTCTTGTCCCCAACATGCACTATGGTGCTACTGTAGCTACACTGGCTGGTTATGGACACCACGCTTTCTGGTTTGTTAGGTACAGGTAGGGGCAGCGAAGTGCCCACTACCGCTGTGGCAGCGTCACTGGACTTTTTGTCTCGAACATCCAAAGCGGAGAGACCAGACTGATCCTTCAACAGGGCTGGTTCTGCCAAGAGAACAGAGAACAGGAGATGCTAAAAAAGGAACTGGCATTGTAGTGTAAAGTGTGAGAGAGAAGTTTAAAGGACATAGTGTGAGGGCCTTAAAGGAATAGCTCATACCATAATTATAAATACATATTTTATATATAATAAATATAATGCAACTGGATGGCACTCGGCGTGAGGTGCTCAAAGTGCCAAAAAATACATTTGAAAACTAAACAGCAAAATCATGACCCGGTTATTCAAGATAACCTACAAATGTATGTTTTTGGTGCTTTAAGCACCGATTGCATTCATGATAAACAGCACTACAGTTATGAGTAAAGTATGTATTTTTGACTCTGGGGTGAGCTGTCCTTTAAGGCCTTTGCACTTTGCCCTTTTGAAAATCTTTTTTTCTTAGTCTTGTGCACATTTTAAATTCTGTTTCTAACTTGCTTTAACTATATAATTTTATTGTCAAGCAATTAGTAACTTGTCTGGTGCTATATAAAAAATTAATTCATATTATTGATATTAAAGCTGCTGTAAGCATTGTCGTCGCTTTGGCTAAAGAGCGGTAATCGCCCGACAGAGCAGCAAACAGGAGGATCCTGCTCTCTGCCTGTGGGCAGGGATACCAGAACATTTTTTTTCTCCTTTACTGCATGAGTGGAGGGAGGAAAGACATGGGTTACTGACCATACACTCTATGATATAGAGCACTTAAGACTTCTATTTGAATGAAAATATATCACTTACAGCAGCTTTAACTGTCCCTCTGAGGTGACATTAAGAGTCTGTCATTCAATTATGGTAGGATCTGATGTGGTCAAACATACCTTCAGACGCCTGCATGCTGTCAGATCCCTTCTGCTTGCCGTCATCTGAGTTAGATGACGTGGTGTTAGAGGAAGACTGGCACTTCCTCTTCATGGTGATGGGAACATTACAGCTCTCCAAGTACCTACAGGAATCATAACAACACAGCGATCAGTTGCAGCCCCCAATCAATTATTTTAAACTAGTTGTAATACATCATAGAACATGTGGTAAAGCACACAGCTAAGCATGGAGATGTTGAATGTTGAATGTTGAATGATCACTATCTCTTGGGTCATTTGATGGAAACTTAACATTTGTAGCACTTCACTTGGTTTTCATCTTCCTACCTGACAACACTGTCCAGACAGCTGATCTGCTGGTAGGAGCAGCCGGTCTGATCAATGAACGGCATCTCAGAGGACCTACTCTCCTCCATTGTGACCTCTGTGTCCCTCATGCTGGGGGGAGCTGCTGAGTGTTTCGGCCGCACCACCGCTGAGCTCTTCTGTACAGACTCTACTGGAGGGAGGCCACGAGTTAGATGTGTTCAAACACAGACAAACAAACGTGCGGTCTGTAATAAGCTGGACTTACTGCCGCCGCTTTTCTTGTTGTGCGGTTTGGTTGTCTGCTGCTCCTGGGTCTTCTGAAGGTGAATTCCTTTACAGATTTCCTGAAATGTTCGCTGTGAAATAAAAGACACAAGACAACATCTGGTTTAGAAATGAGACTCCAAAATCAGTTGCACTAAATTTCACATGGTGGAAGCACATTTTATTGAGATGTTTCTGTCCAAAAAATACAGTATTTAGCTTGATTACACTGACACCGATGAATATGAATCATTTTTACTCCTTGTTCAGTCTTAGAACAGTCAGGGTCATTACAAGTTATTATGTATAATTGCAACAACCTAGTCTCTGCTGCTGCCATATCATCCTATACACGCAGGAACAAATGGGCTGGAACACACTATAATAAGCTGGAGATGTTTGAATTTACTCACAGGTCTGGCTTTGTCGCTCGCTTCCCCCTCCACTTGTTGCATTTTGCTCCCGTGGCCGTTTTCGAGGCTCTCGCTAGAAGAGGTCATGCCCAGAATGTGGTCATTTCTGCTCAGGCTGCCGTAGCCACTGGAGCCACTGTTATGAACCGGCTGATCACAGATACAGAGAGGGAAGATAGTGATTAAAACAAAGAAGAGTTAAAACGTCAGAGAGGATGAAGTGGGGGTGACTAAAGTACATTTAAATATAATAGCTACAAATGATTACTACCACAGGTTTGCAACATCACAGTGATGAGGTCTATAGATTTGTCTTTGATTTCTATCCCTCCTTAGCCTCTCTCACCTGTAGCAGGAGCCGATGGATCTGCTCAGTAACCTCCTGGATGTCAGAGTCCATGTTCTTCATCTCGGCAACAGTCGAGGACGGGGCTATGAAAACATCTTCATTCACAGGGCCCCTGGTACAGAACAACAAAAAGCACAGCTCAGCTACTGGTTTCTAAATGTCTTTTTTATGAATATCAAAGAGTCACTTATTGACAGCCACTATGACGGGCCGTATATCCGTTAAGACATACAACACAGTAACACTCACGTGCGCACTTTGTGTCTCCCGATAACAAAGGAGACCTTGCGGCTCCAGGGGTTAACGAAACTGGACCAGCTGGTGTCAAGGATGATGTATTCGCCATTTCGCGCACAGAACCGGATGGACGAATGATCAAACGGTTGCCCTGCGTACTGAAGGACTGCAGAGAAAGCCAAAATAATACAGTCAGATCATGATGCCGACGGACACAAACATTAATTTTCTTCCTTCATCTGTTTAATTCTGTGGACTCACTCTTTTTGTGAATACCCAACATAATGGGCCGGTCATTGGGATGCAGGTGGAGGAGGACTGGTGTGCCAATCAGGTCCTGGGGGAGGTACCCGAGGAGAGGGACTGCCCTAATGCACAGAGAAACAAGAAAAATCACCTTAAACAATTCTATTGTCTTCTGATGGTTTGGTGATTTGAGTGCGAACACTCAGGACTGATACCTCAGAAGAAAAAAAGATGCTGCCATGGCTTACCTCTCATCCACATCCTGAAACACGCAACTAGGAGTGTGTGTGGTGGTGAAGATGCGTTTGTCTGTTGGAATTCTGGGTGCTTTAAGGAAGAGAGAAGAATTGAATCAAAAAAGACTTTAATGCTAACTTCGGCACTGGTAGAACTAATAATCATCTTTATGTTTCTTAATCCTACTACTGCACATATTACCTTCACCTCAATGTAACAGTATTTTGTACAGACCTTAATTATGTAAAAAATCTTCCTCTGTTCTACCTTGTGGTCACTGAACTGACATATCGAAGCTGCAGCAAGGTCCTTACCATCGTAACCAGAGTGGACTCTCTCGGCCAGCAGGAGGCAGCAGAACTGGTCTTCAGCGTGCACAGTGTCTTGGACCTTCATCAGGTAGGGCGTCATGCGAAACGGATAGTACTTCAGATTCCCCTCGCACTCCTTCCCACCACTAAAAATTTAGTGAGAAGAAATGTTAAATTAAATCAAGTCAGAAAAAATGTCTGTTCTCTTTCAGTACAAGGTTGTGTCCAAGTGTGTGCGCATTTTAGATTTCAAGCTTTTGAACACAAGGGGGCAGTGTTAAGCTGTTTTTTTTTCCATCAGTACCACTTACATTGAATGAGAGTGAGTAAATGTAGATAAGGTCACATAAGGTCACTCACAAGATCAGAAATCTAATAATGAGATAAAGTGTGATGACAATTCATGCTCATTCTGACACCAGGTCAGTGCTTGGATCAGAGAGAGATTTTAAGTTTTAGTTATGCTGAAGGGTTTCGAAGTCAATGGAAAATATTGACAGTGCAGTACTGGACAGTGAGGTGTGGGCGAGTGTGTTTTAAATATGCACAACACTGACCTGGAAAAAGCATCTGATTACAGTTTACAAGCATATGATGTCACAAACTGATTTAAAAACATCTAGAGTGGAACGAAAAAGTATGAATAAAACCACAAACGGGTATGAGCAGCAGATGGCCCGACACCATGTTTGAACCAACACCCACCTGATACGACAGAAAAAGGACTTCTCCTGCATGCAGTCAGACGGTGATGACTCTGAAACGGGGAAAGAAAGGTTTTAATTCAAAAGCAACATGATCCAGCTGAATGCTGGTCACGGTCACAGCTCCCGTGGGCGATCGAGGTCTGCACTTAACTGCAATGAATTTAATCAGGGTTGAGTCTCATTTTGGTGTGTTAGTCAAAATAACACGGAAAAATATATTCAATAATGAGACAGCTCAGTCTATTCTATCCAGCTGAGTAATAACAGGCAACCATATTCAGTCTCATTAATGATCGAGCTCTGCGCACCATGTTGATAGCAGCCTTTGCATTACAGAATTACTAGGGGGTCTTTATTCACTCATTTATTTCTCTAAAATGTATCCAAAGTACTTTTGAGAATACTCTTAGACAGGGAAAATTATCTTTCCAGATCATGGTAATCCAATTACTTATATTTTGCTTTTTTGCATTATTCCAATCAAACAATATTCTCCTGACATTCCTGTTTACATGCTTACTCTGATCACACCCGCTCATTGATCACATCAAAATATGGGAAAGTGGAAAGGCTGGAGCTACTTGTGCCATTTGTTGCTTTGTGTCAAATTATGATGTTTTTCACTGGTACTGGACTTAAATCAGCCTGCTTCTTTTAATCCTTCAAGAACCTCATTGAAGGTTGAAGGTCAGCGCTGGATAATGAATGCTATCCAAGCCTTTCATAATATCTAAAAGTAGCTGTGTTTAACCTTCTGACCAGAAATCTGGGCTTTTTTTTTGTGCCTTCATCTCGACCCCAGCCAACTGTTGGTGAGCTTGTTTGTGTAACAGCGTATCCATGACAACACACAAATAAGCAGGACGCTGTGTGTCACAAACTGCGGTAAAAAGCTCTACCGAGACGCACATTATAAATGCACTGTAATCATGTCTAAAGAATGCTCCAAAAACCTGGATAATTTCAACATGACACATGTGTCGCAATCAGCAATTGCCACAGTTGGAACAAAGTGTAATTTGGAAATATCCAAATATAAGAGGCCGTTTACATGACCCCTATTATTTTGTAATATTCCATAAAACAGTGGGAATATTGGCGTGAATGTAAATGCAGCCACTGTGTATGCAGAAACGTACCTGCACCAGTGCACATGCTCCAGGACGGCAGGCGGTAAGGCGTTGTGAAGCTGTAGAACACACTGACGTCCTGTGGCGTCAGGAACTCCACAAACTTGGTGTTCTTGAACACATCCCTCTTACAGTTGAGGATGGAGGCAGCCTGATCGGAAATGTAGACTATCCTTCCCGTGTTGAGAGAGACCGCAACTGCAAAAATGTCCTATTGGAGAGATCCAGGCCATAATCACACACCAGTATAAGCGGCTAAATATTATAATAAAAAACACATTTCTATTAATTTTAAAGATAATTTTCGATTTGATGACTCACATTGTTTTTGAGAGTGTATTCAGAAGTGATGCTGTCTATCTCCTCTATCGTGTAAGAGGATACATCCAGGCCTGAGGGCTGACTGTCATTGATCATCTGCAGCTGGTAATACTCCTCATTGGCTGCACGACAGACAGGGATTTATCAAACTCTGGTCAGAACATAATATACAACATGGAATAAGAAAACAACACTGATGAGCCAAGATAAAGAGTCCAACAAAAGGATGATGTATTCATGCTGAAGTCACAAAATTCTTCTATGATGAAAAATCGCTGTCTCGCTGCTATGCTTAAAATGCGTCATAAAGTGTAACAACCAGGCTGCACTTATGAACTTCCACCCGCCCATTTACATCTGCAAACATTTACACAAGCTAGAATTAAGCCTCTGCAGACCCATAAAACTACCTCTCACATGTTCCCTCTTGCAGAAAGGTATGACTACATATATTCTGCGGGGTTTTATTCAGCTACAATGCATCTTGAATTGCTGCAAATTCCGTTCAGACAGAAGTACCTCACAGAGAGCTTGAACAAAAATCAACTTCTAAACATAGCTAGAGAAAACGTGAATCAGACAGAGTGACATAGAAGCACTTTACCTTCCACCTGCTTGACGCAGCGCAGCGCGTACTTGAGGGTGTTCAATGTGGTCGACTTGTTATTGTGTCTCTTCTCAGCTGGCAGGTGAAGCTTCAGCTCCTTCAGAGTTTTAATCACCTCCTTCTGAGTCTTGGCTTTGGCGGACTCTTGACTACTGCAAGTGGCACAATAACGAACATTTGCATGGTGGCGGGTCAGATAAAAAATAGACAACTTCAAGCTTAAACCATACATATCGTAAATAGTACTGTTGCTACATGCAGAGTGTTTGGTCGACTAACCTGCAGCCGCTGGTTGACGGGTTGTCCTGCTCTGAGCTCAGCAGACTGAATGCATTTGAGCTGCTGGGAGGAGATGGACTGTGGGAGTTGGAGCTGTGGGGAAGAGAAAGATAATTAAAGATCTTTGCAACAAATCAAATTACTTTAATTACCTAAAAAAGGAGAAAAAAAAGGAGAGAGGGCGAGACTTACTCTTTCATACTGATTTTAACTTCTCTGTTGCTAAAATAAAGTTAGATAATACAAACAACGAATGAAATTGGCTAACTCAGTTTTGCTCTTTGCTTTTACCACTTTAATTAAGTTACACGAAGACAACCTCCTGTGGATCATCTATTATTGGTTCACTTCTTAAAATAAGAATTTCCATTACAGAAGGGAATTGGGAACAGTGTGCATGCAGCTTCAGGTCTCATTACCGGGTCACACTCTCACAAGACCTGTGACAAAAGCTCAAAGGTGCACAGCAGGAAAGCCCTAATGTGGCAGGAGTCAAGGGGGCTAAATTCAGCAAGGAGCAGGGGCACAGCTTGAAACTGATGGCGAATGGTAGAGAATAGACAGTTACATAAATGGATGAAGCTCAAAGTTTGTGCTGTTTATTTTGACGAAAACTATACTAGGTTACATAAAACAGTCTGATTTTCAACAGCTAATATGCTAAACTACAAAATAAATCACAAACAGTATGTTCTAATAAATATTTCATCCATAGTGTGAAGTTCATACTAGACTTTGGAGTCAGTAGCCTTCAATACATCCAATGGGCCTCTGCTGTGGATGCAGCTGAAGAATGTGTGTGACCCACAGCATTAACCTACAAGCTTAACGGCGCGCAAATACATTAAAATGACTCATCACAACTCAGGTTGCTAATTATAACCTGCTTACCTTGCTAAGAATAGAAGCACCTTTACAAATAGCCCGTCTAAGCAGATACTTTATTCTATCTAATATGGGCCCGCAGTGCTTAACAATGCAACAGCTGGTTTTACTGGGCAGCCTGAATAACTTACTTAGAAAACAGTTCATCAACATAAGCCAATTAACTGTGTGGTAGTCAGTCTGTGTGCCACCTTTCTGTGAAACAGAAGTCTTGCATGGCCAGATATATCTCACAGTGCTGTGTCAGCAGTAGAGGAAGGCCATTATTATTCTGCTCCAGGGGAAAATGACTTCTTATACTTGCTGTGGTGGAACATTTGCATGTAGAAAATGGCATTAAAATAGCCGAAACATTTTCGCCATTAAGCAGCCTCAGGGTTGTGAACACCACATCCACCTTTAAAATGATGGCGTACCATAAAATAAAAGTCAGAAGCAGAACCACACTAACTCTGATCTTCTGAGTGATTTCAGAGTGTGGTGTTGATGTACACTGTTTTCCCACAATGCAATGTGCACAAATTGAAATAAAGGAGCTACTCGTAGCTGCTAAAAATGGACATAACTTGCAACATGGTGAAATATAACTGACTGAATCATTTCCTGCTCGTATATAAAATGATGAAAGTGCATTAACAGTGACATTGACCCTGTTCTATTGACTGTTCCATTGTACTTATCTGGTTTACTGCATGCTGGATCAGAGCCACACCAAACACAGAACTCATTTATCTTCTTTTCTACATGTGTGCAAATAAAGGTTTGTGAGGCATGTCTCTGACTTTCTCTGTGAGCCACTGAGTGGATCCGCTCTTGACGAGGAGAAGCTGTCAATTCAGTTTTTTCTTTCATCATCTTTCCTAAATATAAATTATAGGTCTCTACAACAAGTTTAACTCTTAAATAGTCCCAACCACAGTGTAGCATAAGAGCAATTCAAAGGCTCCAAAGAATCAGTGACTCAAATAGTAAACACACAGAGAGCCACCCGCAGATTTAGCCAATTTAATTCAAGGACGGGGACTGTGCATCTGTGGCAGTAATACAACAAAGTCAAACTAAAACAGAAGTAAGACACTTATCTCTGTGGGTATGTTGTCTACTGTATTAGCTCACAAGCTTACCTTAAGACTATTAACAGCTGTGAGATACTGATTCACCTGTGCTACATCTCAGGTTACTATATATAACATGCTTACCTGGCTTGGAATAGAAAACACCTTCACAAATAGCCTCACCGAGCACAAGCAGGTATCTAATATAGCCTTCAGCGCTCAAGAATGCAACAGCTGGTTTTAGACTGGGCGGTCCGAGCATGTATTAGGGTTTTCGGTTGGCTAATTCGTCTGTAATCGTGGAAACAGGTTCCAAATAGAGAGTTCCCAAAGAGGCAGAAGAGTTTCTGCTTTGGTCTCTGCTCTGTGCAGGATATTAGTCTGCTCAAGGTAAAGGTCAGGGTGAGATGGCCTTAGAAACCTTCCACTGAAAGGCTTTGAGAAAATGTGTCTCATCAGCAGGTGTGAGCGTGGATATCTCATTACATTAAAAAGATATATAGATATAGATATACAAGATAAGATATATAACACATAGGAATGGGGTGAAGAGAAGCTGCAGAGGTGTCTTTTTCCATTCAGTCTGCTCATTATAAATTCAATATAGGACTTTAATAAAGGCTGAAACTGTTTCTTCGCGATGAGATAATAACTGTTTTAGCTCTAACAACATTCACTGCTTGAGCCTATGAAATAAGTTGTAGTCTGGCAAGCAGGTGTCAGTAATAGTAGAGACATGAGCACTGTTAATTTGTATTAATTCCTAATATTGGCAGCGACATCTGACCCAAAAATCAGTGGACTAACACACTTTCATCAGCAGCTTTCAAGAGATACTGATTCATCATTCAGATACAACATGTTGCCATAAATAACAGGCTTAAATGACTTCGTATAGACCGAACATCCACAAATACCTTCTACCAGTACGACCAGAAACCTAATTCTGCCAAATACAGAGCAGTCAGTTTATGGAGGCTGTGATCGAAAAACAGCAGCTTTCAAGTCTGGACTGGGTTGAGGTTTGTGTGTCAACTTTTTGTGTGAGATCATTGTCTAGTTAGAAAATAAAATGTCCCCTGCAGAAGCATCTCTTCAGCATGAGTCTTCAAGCACCATGCTTCATGGTGGGGAGGATGTTTGTTCTGGCATCATGCAGAGTTTGGCTGACAGCAAATATAGCATGTTGTGTGACAGAACCTTCCTCTCTCCCATATGCCTTGTGGAAAACGCTAGCACAGATGTCAGGTGGACATGTTTTTTATCTCCTTGGCACTTGCCATAAAGTATTCAACATATAATTTCCCCCAAATTTGGATCCATTTTCACCATCATTGAAGCACTGTTTCTCTTGATCCGTGTCACAAAAGCGTTGCTACGTCCACTGTGATTCAATGTTGTAAAATAATGAGCCATGAAACACTTTTTAAGTTTCTTACAGAAGCATTTCCTGCTCCTTCCAGTCTTTCTGTTGAACATGTCACGAGTATTCCTTCTGTACAGACAGCACAGAGAAAAAAAAGGTGGATAGGAATCTTCACATGTGACTACAGAGGTGATAATAATCAAACACGCTGCCAAAAATGTGGGACTGTTCCTCTAACAGGTACATTAGTCCACATTGTTCAAACACTAAAGGGAACAACCACTTTTCCCCATCTCTTTTATACATGATGCAGAGCTCAGGGGCACAGATGGGTGAAGGCTCGCTTTAATCAACAAAAATCCCCAACTCTGCTTGGTGGCTAATAAACACAAATGTGCTAATCCTTCCTCATTATTTCAGCATATATTTGGAAACAGAGTATCAACTAAGTATCAAGATGCTTAACATGCTTAATATGCCCTCTATACATGCCATTTTGGGTGAACGAGATCCAGAAAGTGAGAGAGAAAATGGAGTAAGAGCAGAAGAAAAGGAGACAGGAGGAGGAGGAGTTGAAAAAAAAATATGGGTACAAAAGGTTAGAAGTTCAATTAAAGAGAGGGAGTGCTGAGCAAGACAAAGAAGGAAAAGAAAGCTGGTCGTAGGAGAAATAGTTTTTCACGTGAGCAGGCGCAGAAGGGTGTGCGTGAGAACATTGTACGCTCTGGGCAGGAAGAGGGCGTGGTTTTAAAAAAGCAGAAAGATCTGTAACGAAGCACGACTTAAGTGTGAGAGGCAGGACTGAAAGTGAGAGAGCAAGCTTGTGAAATGACGCAAATCTGCTAGTTACGCCTACTGATAAACAGCCACAAACACTGCGTTGCTATGGAAATAACAAAGATTTGGAGAGCATGATACGCCCCATCTAGCTTTAAGAGAGCGTGAGCCTCCTGAATGTCACTGATACCGTCTTCCCAGCGGCTTAAATGACTTAGTATAGACCGAACATCCACAAATGCTTTCTACCAGTACAACCAGAGATCTAATTCTACCGAATACAGAGTAATCAGTTTATGGAGGTTCACCTGTAGAGCATACTGGTCAAATACAGGGTTTAAAGACAGCTAAAGTTCTGTCAAGCTGGACGGGGACTGTGCAGCTTTCAAGTCTGGACTGGATTGAGGTCTGTGGGTCAACTTTTTGTGTGGGATCATTGTCTAGTTAGAGAATATAATGTCCCCTGCAGACTGCAGCAGGTTGAAGCATCTCTTCAGCATGATTATTCAAGCACCATGCTTCATGGTGGGGAGGATGTTTGTTCTGGCATCATTCAGGGTTTGGCTGACAGCAAGTATAGCATTTTGTGTGACAGAACCGTCCTCTCTCTCATATGCTTAGTTTGCCCTCTATACATGCTGATCTGGGTGAATGCGATCCAGAAAGTGAGAGAAAAAACAGAGTAAGAGGAGAAGAAAAGGAGACAGAGGAGTTGGAAAAAAAAAACATGGGTACAAAAAGTTCAACTGAAGAGAGGGAGTGCTGAGCGAGACAAAGAAGGAAAAAAGAAAGTCGAGTCACGGGAGAAATAGTTAGTTTTCCCGTGAGCAGGCGACGAAGGGAGCCGATATGTGTGACATTGTGCGCTCTGGGCAGGAAGAGTGCGTGTCTTTAAAAAAGCAAAAAGATCTGTAACGAAGCATGACTGAAGTGTGAGAGGCAGGGCTGAAAGTGAGAGAGCAAGCTTGAGAAATGACGCAAATCTGCTAGTACCGCCCACTGATAAACAGCCACAAACACTGTGTTGCTATGGATATAACAAAGAGTTGGAGAGCATGACACATCCCATCTGGCTTTAAGAGTGAGCGAGCCTCCTGAATTACATCAATACTGTCTTCCCACTGGGAGCGACAGTAATTGTTTTATTTCCTACCCACTTGGCTCGTGTCCTGGGCGGACTACGTTGTGTCTCAACATATTCTGGACACGCTATGGTCTCGTCTAGGCAGCTGGAGAAATTTGGAAATTTCCTTCAGACGGCGTGTCCCTCATGCCACAGAAAGGCCTGAACAAATTGCCTCGCTGACAAAGTTGTGAGCTGGGATCTATGACTGTAGACATGAGGCCATAATTCACTGTCTTTATCTGTGTGTTTCTGTGTTGTACTGGCCAGCAAAGGAAACAAAGTTTACTGTAGAATGACTCTATCACTTACAAGTCCAGTTCCAACAATTAGGCAAGACAAGGTTTATTCCAAACTCAGTGAAGTAAAATGTGTGTGTAGAGCTGGGTTATATGTCCAAAATAACACCTAAGTTAGGTATTGCAAGATTTTTCTCCCTGCTCTTTTGCGATCATGGGATTTTTTCTCCATGGAGCTCTGGTTCAGGGAGTCATAATGTGGTTGTGGTAAAGCCGAATGACTTCAGTGTATTAGAATGTGGCCTGAGTCCAAAAGTCAATGTTTTGAGGAACAACTTGTCTGTCTGGCACCAGTCTGAAGTGCTCAGCTGGCAGGAAGAATGTCATCGAAAGTATTAAACTATTATTTAAATCAATGTACATCCATATTTTTCTCATGGTCAGAGAAAAGTGATTGAGCAGGTTCACTGCGATTCAAACCGCATGGCCATCACAGCAGCCTTGGCTCACTCAACTACTGACAAACACATTAGACGCTGATGGCCTCAGTCATTATGAACAGACTGCTGTGGTGGAGGGTGAGGCGGACGTGATTTTTCATCTTTTATTCGTAAAAGACGTCAGTCTATGTACATATATCGAGGTTAACTATGAGGACAAAAGGAAGAGAAGTGATGTACAGCATGAATCTTTCAGAATTGGCATTTAAATTCTTCAAAACTTTGGTCATTTTTATGTAATTTGGTTCTCTATCTGAGACAGGACAGATATTTATCAGTCATGACCCATTTTTTGGGACTGCTCTGATTTTAATTCATTTTTTGATTTGATCTTCTCTGCTGACCTACATATGAATTCCTTCAAAATGTATTTGTGCTGGCACTGCAAGCAAATACCCCTGCATATTTAATGTTTTACACTGCTTGTGTAATTAAGGGTACTTTATGACTGTGTGGCTGAATCAGCAAATGTCATTTCTATTGTCGTGACAATGAATGCAACAAAGACATCAGGAGAATTATATCTTGAAAAAAGGACTTGACAGTGTGATTTATCATTACCAAAGAGGGTGTGATGACCAGACTGAACATCGCTGAATACAGAGGGAGGATTCCTGCACAGTGTGCTGATAAGAACAGTAGCTCCTAACTCTCCTCCTGCTCTTTAACACTGACAATCACAGCAAACATGCCAGAAAACAAAACAGGCTTAGTAATAACTTCATCATTCCTGGAGCCACCACTGACCTCTTGTTGCTTTCAGAGGACTCAAGAAGTGCTGAGTCTTTACTGTTGCCATTGGAGCTGCCCGCTGATTCATGCCCGTGGCTATCGTTGCCATGACTCTCGTTGCCGTGGCTTTCATTGCCGTGTGATTCGGTTCCACTCCCACTGGACCCACTGCTCTTCATCTCCACGTCCTCCTCGTGGAGCGATCGGGAGCGTGCGTTCTTGCGATGGTTGTGCGGCGAGGTTGAAGGGTCGTGCCCGCTGCTGTCGCTGCCCTCCGACGGGAGGCCGAGGTCAGGCCCGCCTTGGCTGTAGCCACCCATCCGGTGCAGCTGTGCCATGGAGCTGCACCCTGAGGCCCCCCTTGCCATGGAGCTGCAACCTGAGGCTCCGGCCTCATCCTCCAGACCGGAGACCGGGAAGCGAAAGGGCTTGAGGTCTGAATCTTCTGACATCAGGAGAAGTGCGTCCCTGGGCTCGATCCAGGTTATTTGAATAGAAGATGAAAGAACACCGCTACCCCATCTTCACAAGGGTGCTGCCTGAGAGAATCAATGGGGAAGCTGATCGATCTGTAGACAGAAGGAGATTATACATGTTAGTAATGCAGCAATGCTTTTTTATTGCAAGTTGTGGACATGTACACTATTTCATTGCAGAAGATCCTTTTAATGACAAAGCTATTCTTAGAAACAATTTCATTATCAGGCAACCATTTTATTCTTCAGTGACTTTTATTTCTTTATTTTCTTATTACAACATCTATTTAATGTTCTGTGCTATGCGGCTCAGGGGGAGACTTTGCTACAACTAGCTTTACACAATGACAGTAAAGGCTTTAATCTTGATATGACTCAGTGGACATACGGCAACAGAAAATTACCCTAGTTAAGAAATAAGAAATAAAAGATTTAATGTTGGGAGAGCTTCCTGGACTCAAATTGAGATTGTTAAAAGGTGTTCTTCGGATTGGGACGCATGTAGACATACGAATCACAAGAAAACACCAAGGCACTCTATTTAAAACTTTCAAATTCCTTTTAACACAAAACGCTTTGACTCCCTTTTAAGATGTAAAATGAATATGCTGTGACAATAAAGGCGTTTCAATGGTTCAAAAGAGAGTGCGTTGGAATTTTCTTTTGATTTTTATAATTGCCCTACTAAAAAAGTTCTGCTTTCTGCAGAACTGCTACAAATGCAGGCCTGCGCTGCCTGGACAAGTGACTGTAAGTCTGAATAAACAGGAACTCAACTTTAAGTGCTTTTGAATGCGGTAAGTGATGTGCAAAGTTGCATTATAAAATATGCAAAAACACTAGCATGGTTCTTCAACTAAAGGACATATTCAATCATTTGCATGTGCGCATGCTCACACACACACGCACACACACACACACGAGCATGCACTCAGCACAAACCTCTTTGAGAAACATAAATCAATCCTTCAAAAAGGTGAATTTTGTCTTTTGTCTGGTGTGATATCAAAGCATGTAGCACATTTGACCCCTGACCTCTGAGCAGCGCTGCAGGTGCTTCTCTGATGTGCACTGAAAGCCCCCTGGTCCAGACAGTATGGCCTTTAAGAACAGTGGCTCTGGCCCATCTGAGCCCGCCGACCCTTTCAAAGGATCATCCACTGCGGGACACAAAACCCTAGACAGCGTTCATCTGAATGCCACCATAGGCCACAAGCAACCAGTGTGGAACCTTGGCCGTATTTAGTGTCGCAATACATCACCCATCAGTGTTTATGGGTGCATTCTGATTGCAGTGCAGTTCCATTTAAGGGATTTCTCTGGTCATGTAGCACCAATTTAAAACAAATATTGGTCTTTCTACTGCATAGACAGTCTGTTTTAAGGGTCTTCATTCTAGGGGTAAAATACTTCTTCAAGCAGAATAAGAAAGAGGCATTAGTAACTGTCTGTTAGCCACCCAGTGTTGGGTAGAAATGTCCCCTGGTTAGTGGACGAGATATGTGTTTGGAAAAAAAACGAAGATAACTAGAAGGTAACCATGATCAGAGGAAGAAACTTTATGTCCAGTGACAACAGGGAACTTAAGTTAAAGAGAGAAAAAATACACAATGATAAGTGAATAATGGCTAAACCAAAACTTAGGAACAATATAAGCGATTGAAAGATGGATAGCACTTGTTAAGTAACATCTTTCTGGCATGAACCATCTTGAGCGTTACATGGATATAAGTGTCAGACCATATCATTTAGATGAAAAGCTAGTCGCCGCTGCTTCAGCCTACAATGATATAGAATTATGCTAATTACACCATAAAGATGTTATCTAATCCATCGTACCTGTAATCATCTCTGTGTGAAGTACTTCTGTACTGCAGCCTGGATAATCACAGTCACAGTGAAGTTACCAAATTGAAGTCAACATTTATATTTAATGAAACATGTATATGTCTGACCTGTGAATTAAGGTCAAACTTGAGATTTAGAGCACAAGGAAATAAAAACTGTTGTCTCTTACATAATCCTGTTTCTGGGCAACTTGTTACGGTCACATGTGAGCCACAAGCCCAAGTCTCCGTGCATAACCTCCAGTCTGGCTGTTTTCCAGGGATAGCCCGAATAAGCGGGAGCATGCCTTCCTCTCTGACCTGCAATGGAAAAGTTTCTATTTTCTACTCTGAGTGACGACAGAGAGCTACAGTGCTGCCCTACCCATAGTTCACCTGACATCTATCGTCTTTTGTTTTAAGGATCAAGGCAGTTCAAGCAAAAGCCTTTTCAAGCAGGTTTTTCCGTGGGCGGCACCCACATTGTGCTGAGAGTTTGAGTTTGTATGTAATGTTAGAAACGGTGGCTTCAAGACACAAATGTGGCTGACTGAAGAGTAAAAGTTTAAAGCTTCATGAGCCTAATGTTGGCATTGATGTAAATGACCAAATGTTTAATGTTGCCTGTAACAAACTTACTGAGGACCACAGAGGCAAAAAAATACTTTAAATGGCAATTCTAGAAAGAGTAGGTTAGGTAAAGTAAGGGACATCAGAAGACTGAAGTCTTATCTCTTAATTCCGTTTGCAGAGAGGAAGCTGAGGAGACAGCTGCAAGAACTTCCTGACTCTGCATCAAGGACTTTATTAGAAAGTTGCTTCAGTTGTGGCTGACCACAAAAATTACTGTAGTTAAACATTTCCATTCATAATCAATCAATCAATCTGTTGGCCTTTTCAGAGACCAGCGAATTCACAGTCACCAGTCAGCTTATCACTGACCTGCTACAAAGTAAGCATTTTCCCCCTCAACAGTCGATGCTACTGTGTGAACTGGGTCAAAACAATCAAAAAGAAACCAGAGTTCTACGTTTTGGAGGCCGCAAGATGAACTCCAGTGATAGTTGATGATTTGTGCGGCACTTGAGCTCGGCTCTACGACTAAGCAGTTTTCTGAAGAACTAGATAAAGAGCCTCAATAGAAAACTGCTTATCACACACTGTGTGCCATCTGAGATATTACTCAGCCAACATTTTATACATACTGAACTTTGCACACAGACTGCTGACCAAGGATCTCAGTGCACAAAGAAGTCCGCTACTCTGACAACTACTTTAGGTCAAGTTCAAAGTTACAGAGCTGGCTTCCAATGTGGCCAGTATTCATAAAGTTCACAAGTAACTTGGCACAGCAACTGCTAGACATTGACCTCATTAGCTTGTTACCTGTTGGCTCAACACCAGCAGACAGGTCAGAGAGAGAGATAAGGAGAGACTATTTGAACATGGGTCTGACAGTGATGCTATAGTTCCACCCACTCTCCCTAATCCTTAAGAGAAAGCATCAGGTAAAAGGTATCCACTCCCAATCTAAGGGTTTCCTGTGTTCCCACCTCCTGCAAAATATCGTGGTGCCATTTTTCCTTAATCAACTTCCCCCGGTTTGTCATGATCTATAAATACGAGCAGTGACATATCCAAATGTCCGTTACGATGCTTTTCCTTACTGGTGGCAGGTCTAGGAAGCAGTCACATTGGACATTAAGATAGGCACATTGAGGAACAGGTGGCTAACGAGGCAAGATGAGGAACATAACCCAATTACAGGATATATTTTACTCCTCTTGGAGCCCTTCAGTCATTTTAATGCAATCAAAGAATCGTTCTGGGCTATCAAGGAACAAAATCTTTCCCCTTGAACATGTTGTTCACTTGGCCTTTCTGAATCTTACGGGACATCAAGAGATAATTAAGAAGAAATCACTCTTGTATCGTAAAAAGGATGGAACACTCCATTCAGACGTGGCTTAAAATCATTACAGCTAAGATTGCAAACAGGGTGGGTTATTAAAATTTGAAATTACTTTTACTCAGTTCGTTATGCTCATTATGTTCCTCTTTCTGACTGTTGTGTTAGTGATGTTTTCCAAATATTCAGGCGCAATTGTACGAAACATAAAATTTGTATTAAAAATTCGAAATCATAACATATTCCCTATCTCACAGTTATGTGACAGTGTTCTGGTCATATTATCTAATGAGTCAGCATAACTGTATTAAAGACAGATCATTCTTGTAACTACAGTGTCCAGTCACTGTCTCGCACAAGTGACTCAATCTGCATGAGGACTTACATAAGTTTACAATGAGTGTTCAGACAGAGTACTACACTGCAGTCTGAAGAGACACTTTGATTCAATGAAAAGCAAAGCAAACCTTATAACTTGATTATGACAAATTACGAAATCCTTTAAGTCTGTGACAGGACTTTTTTAGTGTGACTATTTTGCTGTGTTTCATAAGCCTCTTGCAGCATTCTTTGATATGTTATTTTACCTACTTTAATGTGATTTCTCACATTTAATTGGACCCTTCTGTGTATCGTAAATATAGTGGTAAATGTCAACCCTTTCGTTAACAAGAGCTATTAATTTTTTCATGAGCAGATACGACTGAGGTTGTTTCCTCATTGCCTGACCTACATCTATCTTCAACAATCTCACATATTTCTGATGGATCAGATGCACAGCAGACACTACACTGCACATTCCAAGACCACCCAAAGATTTATCCATTTTCCACTGGTCTAAAAAGAGGCGCCTAAATGTTCAGACTGAGAAGGAATGGTTCTATTACAGAGGGAAGATAAAATCTGCTATTTTTGGAGTCCATTCCCAGACCACCAAAGTCTGCTGCACAGATGTTGTGGCACATTCTAAATCTGAGATACTGCGTTTAAAAATATTTATTTTAGAGGAACCACAGATGGAAAACATAATGAAGTATTATCCGCTTTGAAATCATTTGTCCCATCCCTGCATAAAGTTCGAGGGAAAAAAAAGTAATGGCATGCCCTTGATCTCGTGCTGAAATTGTAGGTGGGGAAGTTTGAATCCGGCGCAATGCCAAACTTCCACTGACTGTAAGATAAACTGGCCTTTATGACTGCTCCCTTGCCAGACTTACGTGCGTCATTCAAGCTTTCTCCTCCCACTACAGCCACTGGACTTGTTACTGATTAATGCTGAATACTTTACAGATTAACGACAAAAAGCCATTTAATTGTGTCAGCTTGAAGACACACTAACAGCATTTGCATTACCAATATGTGATGTTTGGATTGCTTTTTTTTCTTTGAATTGGTTTCATGTTCATTTAGAAATAACTGACTAACAATAAAAAAGTTTTGTGCTATGCGTATGCATCGCAACATTTATTATACATTGTAATAGCCTGTGGCCTTTAACCCTGGACAAACATGACATGGTTACAGTCTGGTCCCCTCAGACTGCCAGAAATAAACTGACCATTCACCTTAGAACAAAGTAGAGTAGAAACATACTCCATTACAACTCCTTCATTCAAACTTTCACTTTAAGTAAAAGCAAAAAAAAAAAAAAAAAAAAAAAACAAGTATTAGAGGTCAAATGCAATCAGGAGTCTGAAGTAAAAGTACTCCATGAGTGAGTACTTCTATGTGCATCGATGCTGATACCGTCTCTGCTTTGTAAAGGGAAAAAAAACTTCTTTTTTTTTCACTCCAGCTTTGAGTGAATTTCCATGTTGTCACATCATGACCAGCTGCACAGAAATCCACTAATCACAGACAGACAAAAATGCTTTGTGTCATCAGACTAAACATGGGCACCCTTTTCTTGAAGAGTTGACCATTCTTTAGAGAAATCATGAGGGATGTAATCTGTTACTTGCATCTTGTAATCCGTTACAGCTACAACTGAATACACATCACACAACTACTACATATCAAAAAGTAAACTTTTCACAAAAAGCTCCAATACCACAAAAATGTGCTGCAGCTGAATACAAGTACTCTACTCCATATACAGCTTTAAACACCATCGTCCAAACAAGCTAGAATGAAAAACGCTTCCAGCAGGCAGCGGATCCTTTATGTAAGGATTTTCCCCTCATGGCCAACTATGCAAACCGGCTGACTCGAGCGTCACAGCACGCTGACGATCTCTTCAGGGGGAAAACCTGAACTCATTTTCTCTAATCGGCGCTTCTGCCATGTGCTGCTGCAGTGGACTTTATGTAAGGCGTTACGCTACGAGTTTTCTCATGTGACCGTGACAGAGCGCAGAAAGCGCGTCTACAATGCACCACACAAGCGACCCGAACACGGATCTATGTGAGCTCCACATATGCGGCTTCAATCCCACTGAATATTGCAGCCTCACGTTGATATAAGCCGCTGTGAGTGCAGGTCAGCTGGGTGGTGTTTCCTCACCTGCCGCTTTCAAGTCGCTGTCATGTAGGCAGGGCTGTAGTCTACTGACCAGGATTGACCCTCACACTGACACAGTTATGCAACTTTGACGCTTGGCGCTCTCGCCGCATTTTTTTTAACATTAACACGCCACACAGTACAGCCACGTTGACATTTACATCTTCATCTGTCACATTTTAAACAGCGTTTTAATCACACAGCAACAGAGAGAAAAAAAAAGCATGTTAACAGCCGGCGT